>WBNO01021002.1:46443-96557 GCA_013400575.1 Peucedramus taeniatus
TTTTTTTTAAGAAAACTATTTATTTGGCAAAGAAAATTGGTTCTAGGTTGATCAAAACAATTCACTTTGTTTTTTTTTTTTTTTTGCCAAGTGTTATGAATAGCTTTGGCCAAAAAAGGTGAAGGCTTTTTCTTTTTATGTTACAATACTTCATTTCAGTTTATTTCAAAACAGAATGTTTTGCTTCAAAACAGTTATTTGAGATCAAAGTTGCCTAACCTGAATAAAAAAAAAACAACAACAACAAAAAAAAAAACCAAAACAAAAAAAAACAACCAAAAATAATTAAAAAAAAAAAAACCACAACCAAAATTAAATGAACAGACTCTAAACTGAAGCATTTTTGGAGACTGAATGGAATGGTTCATTTGACTTCAGATAAAGTTCTGAGAGAGGGGCTTGGTTTTTCAGATCAAAAAAGAAAAGAAATATCCATTAACTGTTCATTCAGCCTTAGTCTGGAGTTTTGGTTCAGCTGGCTTTTGAGAGAGTAGCCAGTTACAAAGTTGAAATCCAAACTGGAAATTCTCCATGCTTTGGGGAGTAGGAGGAGAGGAAACAGGATGAAACATAGAAGAGAGAGAGTGTTGGGGGAAAAAAATGCTAAAAATGACAAAAAGTAAATGCCAAAAATAACCAGTCTGATTTAAAGGAGAAACATGTCAGCACAGAATTTCTTTAGCATTACCTTATGCATATAGTAGAAACCACTGATAAAACTTACATTGTCAAACACAGAAATTCAAACACAAAAGCATCATGCAGGGCCTTAAAAACTGCATAGAAAGGAATGATGTCTAATTAAAGATAAAATAAATGAATTCAGTATAGCTACAGAATAAAAAAGTTTGGAAGAAATGTTTCAAAGAGGTAGACATAATTAATACAATAGTTAAGAACACTTTCCTATTTTTATTTTTTCTAAAGCAATACACACAAGAAAAAAAAGTCATCTTCAGGGTTTTTGAAGGGATTTTTACTGAATATAATAATAATAATTACAATGATAAAATCATTATTTCCTTTTAAATACATTTCTGTGTTCTATCTCTGGTTTTTGGGACCTCTTTATTTCTGCTCCAGCAGCTGCATTCCCTATCACACTTTGTCACATCATCAGTCATACAGCTACTGAAGTCAACTCCCCCTCTACAGAAAGGGACACTTGTGAGTTTATATTGCTGCCATAAATTTTTTGGCAGTAAATTTCTTAAAAAATAATCCCATATTCTCCTGCATGCAGTGCACAAACTGGCTAATAAAATGATTTCTACTTGGGGATTTGTGGAATGCCTCCATCTTCAGTCAAACGTGTAGACAGAAGTATCTTGTAAAATGTACTGGAAAGTTCATAAGTTTCAAGGTTTTCAGGAACACTCCACCTGGTGAGAAAAACAGATTTAAAAAAACCCAAACTTTAAAGTTCTCCAAGTTCACCACAATCATGAGCCAAGGAAAACCTTAATTAGAGTCAATGGAGAAAGTTGAGCAGTTAAGAGCTGGCCTTTTGGGGCTAGCAGCACTCGAAGAAATCCAATTATTAAATAATAAGTTATTTGTGGTTCTGAGGTTTGCATTGTGAATACTTTATGCCAGCCTCCTCTCCCTGAACGTTTTATCTGGAGTTGCTTGAAATAAAGTACAGCACAAAGCTGCAGAACTACTTGCAGGTCTTGACATAAATTAGGATCGCTTCTCATCTGCACTTCTGACTCTTAATAATCATTTGGCAGTGCAAACAGAATTTGAGTGGGTATAATGAGCTTTCTAAGAATGAAAATGAGCCCATATGATAAATAACCCTTTATTTTTTATCACCCATTATACATAAACTCAGTAGCCCTCAGATTTCTCACCATCCTTGGGTAATCTCACACTTTTTAGGATAGAATGAATAGTGAGAAAAGAAAAATGAGACTTTTAAACTTAATTTGTTGCATGTGTTCCATTTTAATTCTGTTTTCTCATAAATATATGTAATAGCAAACTCTGGATCTCACAGAGGAGAGTAATTTAAGTGCTGAAAGAAATGTTGTTTATAATTACATAAGTTACTTCATAGCACATAAAAATCCCAGGTCAGCCAAAGGAGAAGCAAAACCAGTATAGAGCTTAGGAGGCAGTCTTATCAAATTAGATTAATGAAATTCCTAGAGGAGTAATAACTAATCAGTGATGGAAGGACAAGAGGGTGGGAATTCCCCTCACCAAATCTCATAAATCTAAAAGCTTCCGAATTGGGTACCTTCACCCCAGTATGTGAGTCTACTGCAAAACCCTGGTGATTTTGCCCACAAATCATTAGCAGCAACAATGAAGAATTGAGAGCAAAGTGCTATCAGGAGCACTAGAGAGCCCTGAAGACAAGAAAGGTTTAAACTCGAGATAAGGACAAGAAGGAAACAGTTAATGAGACTTAGATAGAATGTGGGATTATACAAAGAGCCAAGTTTCAACAAATGTGGTAGGAACATTTCATATCGACTGAAAGGGACAGTTACAACATGTGAAGAATGTAAGAGGTTCATGCATTTAAAAACTGAAGGTTCCTAAGTACCTCACAAAACCAGGGTGTTAATAAAAACAAACATTTCTGCAGAAAAGTAAAAGTTCCTGCAACAGAAATGGAAAGAAAAGCCATGGAAGCACCTGCCCTTCAGTGCAACAAAATTTATTGCAGAGGCCAAACAAAGGCCGAGGAGTTCACGGTCTCCCTTGCACAAATCTTCCTGGGCTGAAAATTATAGTGTTATTTTTTCACTCTATCAACATCATGACGACAAAAAATATGTAAACCAAATGTATCTCAGAAGAAACCTTCTCCTCATCATTATTTTGAGAAGAAAAGGGAGTTCACTTATCTCTCCATCAGCAGCTCTGGTGAGAAGTGGGCCTCGGGGCTGTGTTCTAGTACTTGCCCATGCCCCAGACACTGCAGGCTTGTTCCTGTCAGGCAATGGCCATTTCTTGAGCATTCCTTGATGCATCCCTGGAGTTTGTTGTGTAACCTTGGGGAACTCAGCTGGGCCAGTAAATTACAGTTTAAGGATGCCTGTTGTTTAATTTAAAAAAAGAAGACGCTCGTGCAATATAAATCTTTCTGCAATGAGGTTTATTTTCTAAATAATTATTTCTTCAACCCTGGTCATTAGGAATGTTTGTTTGTGAGTTGAGTCCTAATCTCTTTAGTTTTTGGAATCTGTGGGGTTTAGCTCTTTGACTAAATTTAAGATCAGTTCACACATATATCAGCTAACACACACCATGTACACAGCATAAACACTTCACCTACACGAACATAAAGAGGTTTCCCAAGATTTAATTTTTTGCATCTTTAATTAAGTGATGAAATTTAACTTCCTGTACATTAATTAAGTAGGATTTTGCTTTTTCTGATTTTTTTCTCCTTTTCATGTGTGAGAGCAAATGCAAACATAAATCTAAATAGAGGCTCTTTTATCTTTGATTTTTCTTCAAGATGTGCAGATGTCCAGTGTAACTCTTAAGAGAAATTCAAAGGAAGTAAAAGTCTACCAAAAGGGTATGGACATAAATAAAGTTTTGTTACTCAGACTGTGATCTGTGAGCCACTTGTGGTCCAAACTACATCAGATGTTTTTCTGCAAAATGACTCCAAACAAATTAGAACAGAATGAAAATAAAAATTAGGTGCATTAAAGCAAACAAACAAAAAGTGGTGGGAAAAATGGTACTAAACTAACACTGAAAGGTTTGGCATCATTTCTACTTCATTGTAAATAAAAAAACATTCCAGCACAGCATGAGTAGACACAATGACCACTTTATTGCAGAGGGAGAGGGGAAAAGCTTGAAAAAATAAGAAGAGCTCTGAAACTAGAAAAAAAACACACTGCAGCTGCTGATTTCTAGCAAAGAAATGTCGTTCTCACTCTGGAAAGTGAAGAGCGGCTGTCCTTCAGGAAAGAGACTTGGGTCAGCTCTGAACCCTTCCCTGGGTGCCTTCCATGAACTCAAGGCAAAATTCTTCTGGGAATATTGGTCTCATATCCTCCTTCCCACAGAGCTGGTGCGTGGCTCTGGCTGCCCCTGCCCTGGGGAGAGGCATTTGGGGTGGCAGAGACCTGCAGTGTTCTGCCCAGGGCATGGTGAGGGGCTCTGGAATTGTCCCGGGGCTGTGGCTACACCAAGCCATGCCCCACGGTCTGCAGGGGTTTTCCTCTGCTTGCTTTCCTCTGCACTCCTCAGATGGACAGCATGTAAGGAAGAGAACTCTTTCTTACTAATAATAGCTTATATTTTCCTTGTGGGAGTAGAGCAGGACCATTAACTCCAGTGTAATGGGATAAGGGAATGAAGGGTCAACTCAAACACAAAAAGATACTTTAATATCTCATTTACTTTTTTCTTTAGAGTTGTTCTTGTGCTCTCTGGACTGTGGAAATTGACTTGATTTTTGTTTCTAATATGTTTCTACCCAGTCTCACCCAGCTTTCACAACTGAGCCCAGTGGTCACAAAAGCAGAAATGGAATATTTCAATCCCATGTCAGCAAGTGTAAGTAACTATAATCCTTTTATCTGTAAGACTTTTCCTTCAGAATAATCTTGTTCTTCTATAGTCTGTAATCAATCACAGCCACAAATCTTTTACTTAATGTAGCTTTTTCTTCCTGAGAGAAAAAATGCCAGGGTTTTATTGTTTTGAATAATTGCAGGTGATGAGAGCACTAAGAGGTGAGAAAGATTGGGAAATTCTTGTTTTCTGAGATACACTAAATGCCTGCCATAGTTTGGAACAGGAAAAAAGTAAGTATAAAGGAAAAGCACGCAGAGAAAAAGCAGATTCAGTAAGAGTTCCTTCTGAATTTTTACTGTCAGCAGCCATATGTTTACCAAAAGCATCTGGATCAGGAAAATTACAAAGCGGTGTGTGTGTTTGTGCATGGAATTTTGTTCTGTGAATGAAGTACAGCATGAATGTAACAGTGGAAATTTGGGTTAAAATAAGAGAATATCTTTATTTTTAAGTAGTTTCTCCTCTTTGTACAGACATTTTTGGCAGTACACCTTCTGAAAAACTTGGCAGGAAATATTTTAATCCCCTCCCAAAATCCTGAAACTAAAAATATTTAAGAGAAGTTTCTGGAGTAGGACAATACCCAAAAATCACTCTTTGGAAGGAAAGTTGTTGTAAATGTCACTTGGTTCCTGGAGATAGGCACTGCTCCATGCACGCAGCTATACTTGATTGCTTTCTTATTGTCTGAGAATGTATTTTAAACAAGTATCTGGGCATCTTTAGGTAGCCACACTGTAGATTAAAATAATGGTGCATAGTGAATGAAAATGGCTACTTAACATTAAGAAGGAAAGATCTGTTTTGCTATTTATCTTACAAAGGGGTTGTTTTAATCAGATAAACATGGGAATAAACACTGGTAACAGAGCTAAAGGCTATTAAAACTGGTAGTAGAACTTGTACCAGCAACTCAGCCCTTTGGTAACTCAGCTTTTGCAATCCATGGGCTCTAACAGCAGCTATGGGGTTTAGGTGCAGAGCTTGCAAATAGTGACACACATGCTTAACCCAAAGCTCTGCAAGCCAGAGGTCTCAAGTGTGTCAGATTTTACAGCCTTGGCCTCTGCTTTGTGATGACCAGTTCTGTTCCATTGAATGCTCCAAATTACCATTGCTCTACTTATGAACTAAACAGAGACTTGTGCCTGTGTGCTCTATGGTAGGATTCAGGTTATTATTAAATCTGTCTTCAACTCTCCTGTTTATAAAGCTGGGAGTTTAAAAACCCCCAGCAAAAACAGCCTCTTTGCTGAAGCCAGGAGGCACTTCTGCAGACCCACAGTTTAAAACCATCTCAATGAAGAGATTCTGCCAGCCCATTGACAAAGGCAAGATGGACAGAAGTAAGATGCCTTGCTACCCAGAACATTTGTGACAGTATTTGGCACAAATCCTTCCTTAGCTGCAAGGGCCACTCCAGTGCTACTTTACCCTTCTTTCTAGTATGCAGAAGGCAAAGGTATTGCCACCACCCTGTGTTTCCCTACTCTGAGGTGTTCTTAAGGCATCAGTGGAAATGAATGTGTCCCTTTTCGCTGTCTTACAGCTATGGCACTATAAAGCACTACAAGAAGTGCTGAGTTTTCTTTTCACTCAGCAACAAGTTCAAATCAAGAGAGAAAATAAAACCAGAGCAAAAAGCTATCATGCTTAACTGAGTGATAACATCCTTAAAATATGTTTTGTGATCAAAAAGCCTAAGTAATATGTCCACTGTGGCAAAAAGTCCCACAAAATACTTAAGTTTAACATTTCTATAATTTAACTTACACTTTGGTGAAAGACAACTTGAACTAGGGCTTGCAAAAGAATTTACACAGTAAAAGCTATCTCAGCTGCAATAAGAAAGACAGAGGGATGCAGTCAAGAAAGGGGAATATTAAAAACATTTTAGACATGCCCTCAAATTCAATTAATTATTTGGGACTGAGACTAGAAGGCAGAGAAGCTGAAGAGACACGTGGGGATATAAATAGAAATGATGACAGCCAAGTGAAGTTAACAAGGGATAGGACATTTGGCAGTGGCAGTTAGGTGCTCACATTCTCCTCTTTGGCCAGGACAGAAGAAACAGGAAAATCTGGCTAGTGCTATCAGCTGTAGCTCAAGAAGATTGGGGAATTGTAGAACAAAGTTTAAGGGACAAAATAATTAAACAGAAGGCAATGTATTTGGATAAATTAACTGATTGCATCAGGACCATGACTATTACCAGCATGAGAAAGGCAGATGTCGTGTTAGGATTAACTAAGTGTGGTTTTTCCAGAAGTGTGCAGTTGCCAAGGCACTGATGAGTCCTCATCCAGGAGACTGTCTACAGCTTTGGCCATGAGTATTCAGAAAAGCTGGTGTCCAACTAGGGCAGATGTAGGTGAAAGCTAGAACAAAGAAGTAGAAACTCTGTCATGCAATACAGTGGAAGGACATAGTTTGAATTACCTCACATGATTATCCTGAGCATGTTTGTGGCCCATAAATGTATAAGGGAAATAAATATTAATGAAAAAGAGAAGAAGAACTAAAATAGACTTTTATAAAGCATCCATGAAGTAAGGTAGAGTGGAAAGGAGAGTTTCTATGGCTGTGATTTCCTTTAACAGCTTTTCAGTACGAGTAGTGGGGGCAGAACCACTTGCTTATTTTCAAATGGGACTTGATCATTTTCTGAGTGAGATTAGATGGCAAGAATGCCTGAGTTTGAAGAGGACCAAATGCAGTGATCTTTCCATCAGGGTGTTTCTAGATGCACTTTTCTGTTCCAGCTTCACATTGGCAAGCTGGGAGGTTGGGAGGTTTGCCTTAATCATAGTAACTCTACTGAAGGGAGAGAGAGGAAGAAAACTGAACTGTTCTGAACCTTTGCCAAGGCTTTGGAGACATTAAAATAGAAACCCAGGAATTTGTCCAAGATTTTATGTGACCTAGTTCAGCAGTTATGGTTCCCTCCCCCCGCACACACATCTTAAAAAAGACATAGTAGAACTGAAAAATAGGAGAGAGGCGATTGACAGAGCTGATCAAAGGTATGGAACAGCTTTCAGGTGAAGAATAAGTAACTGCACTATGACTCTTTAGCCTCTAGAGACTTGACTGAGGACAGACACTTTACAGAGATCTACAAAATCAGGCACAGGGCAGGGTAGTTGCACAGGCAATGTGTGGTCTCTGTGAGTGCAACTGGGGGACATCAAAAGAAAGCATCCAGTGGCAGTTTTGAAAAGCAGGAGGATGGTGTGGAGCTCCCTTCTGCAGGGTGATGTGGATATGCCAGGATAAATGCTTTCAATGAAAAGATATCACATCTGGCTAAGTTGCTGAAGCATGAATTGCTGCAGGATGTAAAAGTATTTCTGGGAAGAAGTATGATGCTCTCCACTATCAACCTCTATTCGCCTCTGCCAATGGCAAGATGCCAAGGTTAGATAGAGTTTTGGCCTGATTTAACACAACTGAATGGTTCAGAACTGCTCAGTACTTAAATGGCATGCCATGGGCAGAGCAGAGATCACGTTTGGGATCAGCCCTGTGTGCTGTGCAGTGAGCAAACACAATCCTGGCACAGTCACACAGGACAGACCTCTTGGGCCACACCTGCCTGACTCCACTCCACTGTCTCAAGGCCAAGCTTGCCCAGGCCAACTGGCAGTGTAGACAGAGGGCAGGCTGAGCTGTCAGCTCAGTGCTTTTTAGCAATATAGCCACAGCTGCTGAATGCAAGATACATTCAACAGCTCTTGGCAAGTTGTGCTGCTGGAGCACAGCTGAGAACATTTGGAGTGCATCTGCAGGAACATTTGCTGAAACACACCTGGGTCCTACTGTGTTTGTAATAGTGACCCCATAAAAGGGCTGTGGGCCGTTTTTTTAGTAGCTAGTCAATATAAGGACAGTTGAGGCTTGTGATGTATTCACGGCTTCGGAGTTATTCAGTTAACAGGGAGGAGTATGGTAAGATTTATATTATTTTCTTGCCATTCTCAGTGGAGTTAAGCACTACTGGAGTAAGGTAGCATTAAACCAGACATTAAGGTTATGCTAATTGTCAGCATTGTAATCTTCTCTCCAACTCTTTCATCCTTGCTTTGCTCCCCCTCGCCCGATTTGCTCTACTCCATTATCTTTCAGAGCATTATCCAACAAGAATAACAGGCAAGAAAAAAATAGGTCTCTAGGACCACAGTATAGTACCAGGAGTGCTTCCAAATTTCTGTGTAAGGTACACAAGCTGGCCACAGCCCAGTTTCAGATGAGAGTGAGACTGTGCACATGTCAGGCTTCCCTACACCTCAGCTTTTGCCAAGTACCACCCCAGCACATTCTCCAAACAAAAGCTCTCCCCACCCACCCTGTGCCCACCACCCGGGCAGTACCCAGGGGTGTAGATGGAGCCAAAACACTAAAGCTTAAGCAACCTGATGCCTGTAGCTTTAAAGCTGTTAAACTTTTAACATTTGAATAGCTCCGCTAAAGCTACGAGTTACTCAATGTTTAAACTTAAGCACATGCTTAATTAATTTGCTGGCTTGGGGCCTAAAAGTGCAGTAGCTGTTACCTAAATGCCTCGCCTACTGCTGCTCTGTGAACTCCCTGCTCTTTTTTGTGGTCTAGGTCTTCTCTTCCCACATGCATGAAACCAAAACATCTACCCCTGCAGCCAGGGTAACCCAGGCTGCCATAACTCTTGTAACAGCTTCCAAGGAGTTGGCTGCTGGGAGTGCATTTAGCCATGCGTGACCTTACAACTGTCCCTGGACACTGAAAGGCTCTCCTCTTCTTAGCTGGAGAAATGATAAATTTCATTGACACTTCTCCTCATTCCTACACCCAACTGGGAGCACTTCAGAATTCAAGCTAATGTTTTTGTTTCAAGGATTTTTCCTCCTTCTTTTTCTTTAATGGACTGCTTTTCTGCACTGGAAGTTCCTTTACTGTTAGACCCACCATCTCCAACAAGGAAAAAGAGTTCCCTCTAGCCACCAGCTTTTGTAACGACATCCAGCTGCCTCCATCCATGCTTTGGATGGGGGTTTCTGTTTGCCTAGCAGTAAAACTGTAATCTGAACATCAGTGACAAGTCTACTGAAAAGTTATTTAGCTCCTCAATTATTATACCGGTTTTTCAGAGGGAAGGAAAAACAAATTTATCTAGGGGCAGACAGAATGCCAAACTGAGACAAAAAATGTTGGCCATAATAATAAACTAAAAATGCTTGGAATAATTTAGAATAAAATGCTCATTCAAAAATGTTTTCCAGTTTTTGGAGAAAAGCCAGCATAGTCAAATAGGTCTGGGTAAAAAATATCCTGAGATTAGAACAAGAAATAATTAGCTTGTAACAGAATTCAAAGAATCCTCATTTTAGTTCTTCAAACAGAGTCAGGAACTGAAAATATTTATATTTCATTTCTACTTATTTTATATGAGTCCAAATGTACTAACCTCTGGTATTAAATCTTGCTTAAAATCAACCTTCTCAGACTTATTCAGTGATCAATGCATTCTTTAATCCACACTGAGTGTTAGGTACAAGCTAGAAAGAGCAGATCCACATTCCATGTAAAAATGATGCTGAAATATGTACAGGTTCTGCCAAACCAATATGACTATAAAAAATCTCTGTCAAGTGGTTGAAGCAGACATGGTGTAGACATCTCACAAACAAACCAATGACCATGTTCAAACACCACTCAGCTGAAGACTCTATCCACAAGCAATCCA
This sequence comes from Peucedramus taeniatus, assembly GCA_013400575.1. NCBI lineage: Eukaryota > Metazoa > Chordata > Aves > Passeriformes > Fringillidae > Peucedramus > Peucedramus taeniatus. The sequence continues at coordinate 56,723 of WBNO01021002.1, forward strand.
AAAATATTGAGGAAATGAAGGTGGAAGAAGTGATATCAATAGGGGTGTGTGGAGGTAGAACAGAGAAAAAAAAATCAATATAATATAATGCTGAAACAATCATTTCAAAGTAAAGTGAAAACTGGAATAATATACAAAGTAAATGATCAGAAAAGCTATTACTTTGAGAGTCTGAGAAAAGTCTAGAGAGAGGAAAACCAGAGATGATTGCTATAATAAGGACAGAAAAGCACAAGAGAAATCAAATCTGACATTAATTGTAGGATTGCATAGGGCTTATTGTAACTATGGAAAGATATACTGTGCTGTGGGTTGCATACTGCTTTCAATATTTACGTGATGTTTTTGGAAGTTAACTACTCTTTTATTATATCATATGAACAAACCAAAGAGGAGAATGTGAGAAAGGAGAATTATTTCTCAGGACAGTGGAAAATGTGCATCATTATTTGTCGTCATATTGGTCATACTCATTTTCCATAGTAACTAGATTGTCATTAAAGAATAACAAAAATTCCACATGAGATTTTAATCTCTGCTAGAAAATTTATGCTGCTCAAAGATGTTGCCTTTGATGCCCAGCTTACAAGGCCCTGGCAACTCTAATAGAGAGCATAGAGTTGATGTTTTTCATTAGCTTAATTTTTTTTAGACATTTGGGTTACATGTAACAATGGTTTTTTAGTCAAAGAGGGAACTGAAACCGTAAGTGCTGAGCACACCGTCCCCACTGGTTACTCCGCTGCCAGGTCCCTCAGGGAATATAGGGCAGAAATCCCTTCTCCTGATGGTGAGATGCAGCCAATTGTCAGTTTTGTGATGTGAAACAACTGTGTGTGTAAACCAGTGCAGACAGGTCCTACAGCCACCATGCATTACTGTATCTACTGACAAAGAGGCCAAGAATGATAAGTGCAGGCACTATGGCTTGAATTGTCTTTAAAAGTACCTTTGTCAGTGCTCACAAAAACTGTTTCCTTGCTGAAGAAAACCCTAAACTGATGGATGCTGGGTGCTAGGATGGTACACCCACTCCATGTTGTATTTGATTTCTTTTAACCTATGGAGCTATCTCACTCGTCAGTCTGACCTAATAAGGCAGTTTTTTACTCTTAAGCCTTTTGAAGATATTTGTACAACCACTGGCTATTAAACAACTTGCCTTAAAATGGATTTTCATGTCTCAGTCATGTAAGTCCTTCAGAAACAACCAGATAACAATTCACTGGTGACTGCTTTTACTTGAATATATATTTCCTATGGCCTATGTCCAGGTGATACATTTTTATCTGTTTATAAAAATGTGATTTAAAAAAGCTGATAAATATTTGCATATTGTGAGGAAGAAAAAATGCTCATAAAATAAGCCATTCATTTAATGCAAACTATTTAATGCAAACTATTTATGTATCATGGATTGTTACTAAAGTGTGTATCAAGTATGAGTTAATACTATTGTCTTCTCAAAAAACCCATTTTGTAGACATAAACTAACTGTTCACTAAATCTTCTTGTGACGCAGGCTTGCTAAAAATGAAAGACCAGTTCCACTTCCTCCATGGATGTGGATTTCTTTTTGGAGGACTTTCCTTCTTTGAAATACATAGCAGATCATTCATTTTGTGATACTTGGCAAGATCAGGGCAGAAGTCTGAAAAACTGACAGCAGAAATAAATGAGAAGAGAATAGTTCATGGTAAAAAATACTTGGCTTGTGTTTGAACCAACAATCGATCTAAAAATGCTGTTTGATTTGTGTATAGATAATGTCTATGACATTAATTTAAAGTATTTTCATAAAATGCATTTAAAACAGATTGTATAGGTTGCAAATGAAATCAGATTAATGTTTCATTACAAGAAAGGGAAAACTGCAAAAACCAAAAATGCAGGAAGTTAAATTGTTTAAATTTTAAAAACCTCTAAGTCTTTTTGGGAAACTATTTTCATTCCTGCTATTCCTTGCACAATAATGTTACTCAAGCTCCATAAATGCTGGATAAAGGTTCAGTTGATATCTGTTACAGAAAAATCTTAGGTATTAGTTCTTTGATATTCTTATATGCTAGGTTCTGGCCAGGACAGAAGCATGTCCTTTGAAGATTGCCATAGAGTTGGTCTCACTGCAGGAACACCTAACTTTTATGACCTTTACTACCAAAATTGGACAAGATTGCTGGACTAGTTCACAAGAGACAGCTCCAGTGTTCATTATTTTATGAAGTGAAATACAAACGATACCTTCAGATGAGCAGCAAAGTTTCAGTCATAGCAGATTCCAAAAAATACTTCCCCCTTTCATGTGCAAGGTTCAAAGCTTTGCAAGTCTGGAAAGCTCGATAGAGGATGGAGAGTTGGCCAGATTCAATTCATTAGAGCACATCTTAACTGTCAGCTTGTAAAATAAACCTTCTCCCCCACGTCTTCCACCTCCTTCAAAAAACATAATGCAACCCTGACAGAAAGCTGATAACTTCAACATGCAAAAGGAAACCTGAAATCTGCAGACAAGGATTTTACTATGTGCTGAGCCTGGAAAGTGGAAGGAAAATAATGTAGCATTGTCCCCTACACACAGAATTTCAGGTAGAAATCTTCCAACAGCATAGGAAATGTGTTCATGACGTACAGATTCCTGCTTAAGCAGGGTAGATGGTGGCTTATCTGTCATGGTTTGCCTTGTACAGAGCTACACTGTATAAAAAGGAAGAATTCATTATTTTATATAGCTGTCTACCTCTCTATCTCCCAAAAAAACACACAGGAGTGTGAACACACACATACTCATCAGATATTTTTCTCTTATGCATTTCAGACTATTTAGAAGCAAATCCCTATTTTTTTAGCCTGTGGATTGCATCTGCTGTCTAGAGTTAGTGGTGCTTTTCCAGAGTGAATGAACAGTTAAACTATATAAAATATTATGTCTTAAATAAATGTTGTCCTAAGCAAACCTATCCTCTTAACATGCAGCTGGGCAATTCTCAGAAGAGATCCCTGCAGGATATTGGTGTTCCTTCAATCATTTTCTTGATCAAATCTAACCCAAAATAATGTGTAAGCACTGAGCCAGCACAGTATTTCTCATTAACTGTCACACACTTATATTCATGCCGTATTTGGTGTGCGATGTGTATTTATGACTGAGTGTGAATAAAAAAAAGATAGAAACACAAAACATAAAATTCTCTACTGGTGAATATCGTGCTGCTAGTTTTAGCACAATGTTTACAGTTGCAGATCTCCCACATTTCATCATGATTAGAACAGTTTATTCCATGCACAGTTTACTTGCAAATATTTCAACTATTGATTAGTTTCCTTTGTCAGTGGTTTCCCTATCACAGTCACAGGAATAAATCTTATGGTTCTTTTCACTATTATGCTACAGCAGTAAAAGGACAGAAGACAGAAGTAATTTTATTGTATCTCCAACTATACAGAGACTTCCAAACTTTTCAAAGACACTTCTGCCACCCAAAATCCTGCCCTTTTATGGGTTTGTGTGAGAATGGGCTTTCTTTTTATAAAAAACTTTCTGTTGTGCTTTATTCAATGTTCTATAACCTTGAAATGGTCTCTCTAGAAGTGATTTACCCCTCCAGTAGCTGTATGTATGTCTGGAAAAATGACTTGGTTCTCAAACTTCAGGATTGCACCTGCCTTGATAATATTGTACATTATGAGAGATTAGCACTTTCTTTCTTCATAATATCAAACCACATTTGCATGCCAGTCCCCTAATCCTGCAGAACTTGAAACACAAGAGATGCAGCAGCAGTGAGCAGAACACAGCTCAAAGACTGAGGATAGGGAGAGAAGAGTGATCTACTCCATCTCACTAAAATAGGTCTCATACATTTAAACAGCAGTATCTCCTCAAAAACAGGTAGAGCTTAGCCTGAGGGGAAGAGCAAGTGAAGAGAAGAACAATAAGATTCTCTGTTTTCTCCCAGGTATGTTCACTTTGCAGCTGAAGGAGAATTGTTCCTTGCCCATACTATGCCACAAGGAAAAAGTCGGGAAAATAGTACAGAAAGTATCAATTCCCCCTAATGATATTAATTCCCTGTTTCTAAAATTCTTACTTGGGTCAAGACCTTGTTAACAGAATCTGCCTGAATAAGAATGGAGTAACTCAGCTGCTTACAGGAGCTGGTTCCCTATGATAGTGTTCCCATTGCACCATTTTCCTTGTGTAACAGTTCTGTCTGCCTTTGTCAGAACCTGAAACTAGAGCTGCTAAAAAAAAAGAAAAAAAAAAAAAAAAAGAGGGTGTTTTATTCTATGAAATGCCCCAGAATGACTCTCAAAAGACATGTTTCTTGGCTGTTAGGGTGGCTGCCCATCTGGTTATACTTTTCAAGAAAAATTATGATTGAATATTCCTTCTTATGTGAAACAGAATTGCTAATTCAGAAATATCAGAGTGATCTGGTTTTTGTTCTGTCACAGCCTGGTGTTCAGGCTAGTCTATTAAACTACTTCAGCACTTTATTTCACCTACTTCAAATCTGCTATTCTTTATCCAGGTTTTGAATACAGCAGTCCTGACTCACACTCCTTGCCATTCCCTCAGATATCTGTAGTTCAACAATCCACTTAGCATTAAAAATAAAACTTTAGGAATAAGATTTAATGATCTTGTCCTGCAGAAAATGCACTTACTGAACTTGGAAACAGTCAGGACCAAAACTGGACAAAGCCTCTCCAGTTCATGGATGCAAGGATCACTTTTCCTCTGACTTCTCTGTGGTTGTGGCACAACTTCATTGACAGTTTCATCTTTTCCTCTTCTCATTTCTCGAGTTAGTCAGTTGCCTGAAGTGTTCATTTTTTTGTTCAGTCACACATGTTCCCATTCTTCCTACTTTTTAAGAGTTTTTCTCCATCTTGCTCTCTTGTGAGAACTTTTGGCTCTTTTTATCTTATATATATTAGATCTTCTACACCATGTACTAAGACCAAAAGGAGGAAATTGTGCTACATTTACTAACACATTGCTTTGTCCATGATGCTGCTTTGAGAAAGATTTCTGGATAAAGTTACCGTAAAAAGTGACTGGGGAGCCAGACTTCACCTGTGTGTTTTCTAACAGTGGCAGCCTTCTGTTTGCCACCCAAAGTCTGGGAAATTCCCATTAACTCACCATTTAGCATTATCTATCTGCTTTTGGCTGATCACCTCTTTACCTTTGAGTTTTATAAGTAATGTTGCACCAAGTGCTGACTTAGTGCTGAGTGTGGTTTGGATTAAAGATGCCTGTTCATCATCATTACAACCTGTGAACCATCTACTCTGATAGAATGCTTTCCATGTATTCATTAATTCATGCTTGAGAAATGCTTTAGACTTGTTAAGCAGTACATAAATGCTGATTTATTGTTTTTCTGAAATGTGCTGTTACTGATCATCCTGTTGAGGTTTGTTGCAGAGCTTTCTGGAGATTGTACTGAATGTACTGTGTTCTTGGCAAATCCATGGGCAGGGACTTCATAGCCCAAAGGAAACACAAGAGAGCTGAGTAATGATGGCACAAACCTTTTGCTTCTTGGACAGAGATCTCTGCAATCTCTGTGGCCCTTGTCACTCAGAGGATCAGTAGATGAAGAAAACAATGTGTTACTGCAGAGGACAGCCTTTCCCTCCTCCCACACTCTTTAGGGAGACACTGGTACACCTTCAGCCCACCCTGACTGCACTAGGCAATCCAGGATCTCAGCAAATGCTTTGCCATCACGTTTTCTCTCTTCCTGAGTGCAACAGCAAAGCAGGTTTGGCATCTCCTCCTTACAAGCCTCACTGCTCTCACATATACATCACACAGAGACTCAGATCACTACTTAAGTAGGATTTCTTGGCATCACATACTGCATGACTCAGTCTGGGTGGTCAACGTCCGTTTGCATCTTTAAGGGAAAGACAAAAATCCAAGCATATTTTCAAACAGAACAGAGTTCACCAGATAAAGGAAATGTCTTTTTCTTGTATACCATGGAGTTTTACTAGGCTGTTAAGCTGAGTTACCCAGCCAAACCCCAAAAGAGGTCCTAAACGGTGGCATCGGTGAAGGATGCCATCTTGTGCCTGTATGGAGCAATTTTCTTCCTTTTGGAACTGTCTATCCATAATCTAGCAGAACACCTTAAAACCAGGCTACTAGAATCAGACAAACTTTGGAGACATTGACATCAAATGATTAAGTAATTTATTACAAACCCAGAAACAAAAATAGAAACATAAAATGGAACATCCAACTTTGTCTAAAATTTTAGTTTCATTCCTAGCTGCTCACACTGATCTTTCCCCAGGCTGTCTCCCTCTATCTCAGGCAGAAACCAAGCTCACACTGTCAGTGTGCTGCTGTGGAGAGCTGTCATGTAGAACATCTGAGCCAGCAAAGCTGAGGGACCAATTTCAGAAGCAGTAGCAGTGTGGAACAGACCTGTTGCTACCATTTGTCTGCTGTTTGTATGTTATCTTGTTCACTGAAAGCAAACTTAGAGGAAGGCCATTTTCTTTTCATTCCTCTCTGTTCCTGTAATTATAATTTCACATAAAACAATAAAACTTTGAATACGCTTAAGTCAAGGGGTAAAAGAGATACCAATCTCATTGGCAGGAATAAAAGATGTATCCCACCTACCAACAGAGGCTCTTCCTGTAGCAAAAATTGAGAATGGTGCCTGAAAAGGATTTTAACTTCACATGCCTGTTGCTCTTCCTTTTGGAAAATCCAGTTTCATTGGTGGTCTGTGATACATAACTCCCTCAGCCTAACTGTGGCATATAGAAAAGGGGTCCTGTTGCCATGCAGACTACTTCAAAATAGGTTACTCAAAGATTTGTTGATAGAAGAATGCAGAATTATTAATGAAAAGTTTGTCCTGCCTAACATAACCATGCTGAGTTCATTCAAACCTAGCCCAGCTATGAATGGGACCCATTCAGTTTAACATAGGAAGGGTTTGCAGGATTCAGATTCCAAGTTTGACACAATTAATAGTGTTTATAAGTTCAGGAATGTTGCTGTTAGGACAGAGTGTATTCAAGACAAGTGATCATATTTCATAGCACACTTAGAGGGTGAAGAGGCACTTGACATAAAACACTCTTGTTTCCATAATTCAAATCATTTGGTTGTTTAAGAAGATTTATATTTTCTTCAGCTTCTTCCCCTCCCTTTTTCTACTAGTTTCATATGTAACGTAAATTTTATTTTTCTCCTATTCCTTGCCTTTGGGAGGGTCTAAACAAACAAAAAATCCTCCCCAAACTGTTGTGATGTGAGTTCCAGCAAAACTGAATAGCAGCAAAACTAAAGTATGCTTTTGCATTTAGTGGTTCTGCAGCTGTATGAAACAAACTGTAGCACTGTCATGAATTTCATACAGTGAAATGAATAACAATGATTCTTCCTGTTATAGCATAAATAGAAAGAGAACATAGTGAGAAAGGCATATAAAACTAGCATATCTTGAAACAAATCATAAGAAAATAAGGAGGCACTTGAAAAAATGAACATAGAATTCTGTAAATGTAAATTCTGCAGACAAAATAACTGTGATATTAACTTTTTTTTTTGCACTCACAGAATCCTTTTTTTACCAACCTGGATATGCAACTATACTAGACCACTACTGAAATATCATACTGACTTCAGTCTCCTTCTGATCCAGAACATATTAACAAAAATGCAGGCTCTGCTTCAGGAGAGCATCTACTTTGGTACCCAAGTTCAGCTGAAATCCACAGGCTTTAGCTCATACAGCTGCTACCTCATGTTGGGGACAAAAAAAGATCAAAAAGTTCAATGTGAAGGAGATATTTTTCAATAAAGTGTACCTCTAAAGCAGGGAAGTAGGCATGCTGAAAATGAATTTTTTTTTAGGCAGTGAAAAGGACAGAATAGTTATCTCAATTACAGAGAGACATATAAATGTGATTGATGGGCTGGGATAAAAGCAAGAGAAAAGCAGAATCAAGACAGCTTCAGAGTACAGGAAACAGTCTGTCCATCAGACACTATGTTTACATGCCACCCCCAGTGCTGCTGCAAAGCTGCTGGAACAAGAAAATGCTCCATGAAAGACCAATTCCTTAGATATTTAACATGTAAGCCAGAAGGAAAACTTGGCCTTGATTACCCTGCAGCATTTATTGTATTGTGGCTTTTCAGCTCCTCAAAGAGGATCCAGCACAGGCAACACCTTCTGCCAGAGGCCCTCAGGGGCTGTTTATGGGTCTTCTTGAGATAAAGGCATAGCCTCAAATTAACATGAATTAAGCATCTGAGCTGCAAGTAGCTCTTAGCAGATACAAAAATAACATTGATGGATCTGAGGCAGTTGCAGAGCCCTAGACCTGGAGAGGAAATGAAGCAGCCTGTACTGGGCACCTAACCCACACTGCTCTCTACCCTTCCAGGTGGTAAGGCTTGGCTTGTGCTTTTGTTCTTTACCAGCACCAAAAACTGAAGAACAAAAAAACAAAACCAAAGTAAAAGAAAAAAACAACCAAAACCTAAACTAACCGACTAGCAACAAAAGCCCCACCAAGTCTTCCTGAACAAGGAGCTCCTTTCAGCTGGATATTAATTAGAGAAGCAAATGCTGAATCTCCTGGCCCTCTGCTGAGCTCCTCGCAGTGAAAGTACAAAGTGAGGGCCTGCTGTGTGGGTAAACTGATGACTCACTTTTAATATCAGGTTGAGCCAGGATCTTGAAGGCTGCCAAGTTAACTCTACAGGGATCCCCACTTCAGCCCACTCACATTTCCTAATAACAGCGCAGCATTTCAGCGGGCTGCGCTTGAGCGAGGCGCTTTGATTTGTAAACAGAGGCGGTCTCGGAATAACGCACCAGTGTGGTTAGCTGGATAGTGTCGTGAGACTACAAGGTATAATGGCAGCACTGGTATTAAATGGCCAGAGGATATTGCTCAAATTTGAATGTGACAGCGATTAATAAGAGATAATTTTTAATGGTATTTTAAAATTCTACCCGTGCTTTCTGTAGTCCCGGGAGAGGTATTACTGCCCCTCTTTGAATCACATGGAGAGGAAAAGGCTGCTGGTAAATGCATGCCTGCAGAAGTACATGTTTTAAAGAATTTTAATTTATCGTTAGATGACCAAAAAAAAATTTCTACAAAATAGACTGCTTGTTCCTGTGTTTTGACATAAGGGCTTAAGCCATCATGCTTGCCGAAATAGTTTTATGGGTTCTTGAGACATTTTACTTCAGGTCCCCATGTCTCAGCCTGGTAAAATTTAGGATGTGCAGAAACATCCCAGAGTACTGACTCACTCCTGGCAGATCTGCATCTCATTCTATCCTGGCATTAGCTATGACACATGAACAGTTGCCGTGCATATCCAAAGATACATGTTTATCGTCTTGGTCACATGACTGAAAATATATCGCTCTGTAAACCCTGCTGGAGGACAGACTTCTTTCTGTTCAGACATAAAAAGGTTTCTTAAAAGAGATGTCTGTTTTTAAGACTCCATTGCCAACCTGATTGCAAATCCAGTAGTGTATTCTGAAATGTTAAACAACTCTGTGAAAGTGGTTTAACTCCCTACCCACACTTCTTACCTTCTTCGCCCACTTGGCTAAGGCTTCAACTATTTTTGTGGCAAGCAGTCTTCCACATGCCTAAAACTTGGCACTCTTTCAGGATTACAGTCTTGTGCCTGTCCCTTATGCACAGCATAATGTCCAGGAGGTTTAAGTCCTGTGGTAGGAAATGAGTGCTTTTCCCCTCTCACTAAATCACTTTTACTTCCACTGGGCAGTCACAGAAAGTGAGGAGAAAATTCTAACCAAAGATTATTTTTAAATCTGAACTCAGGCAAATGAAAGGAAAAGTCTTTAGATGACTGGTGCCAATGCACCCACCTAATCTCCCCCAGCCAAAGCCCTGGAGCAGGAAGCATCCACCACACTCTTAATCCACTTCTGTTTCATGCAGTAGGTTGTCAACCCTTAGCTTCCTGCTAGGGTTGTGCTCCGTAGACCTCAGAAGGTAATTTCTCTCCACATTAAGATCCTGGATGTGCCATACATCATTCATAAACCACAATTTTTCTTCTGGTATCTGTAATGGTACAATATGATATAAGGCTTTTTCAAATTTTATTCAGAGTTCAAGCAGAGAACTGATTTTAAATTATCTTAAAAATGGCAACAGTAAAAAAAAATTGCAGTGATTCCTAACTGTGCCAGGTGTAGCAGCTCTTAGAGCTATTGGTAATGATGTACATCTGCATGTGTGTGAGGCAGTTATTTTGGTATGTAACCATTAGCTAGAAGCCTGTATGGATGGGGGGGAAGAAGCCACCAATTGTTTCAAAGGAAATAATATTAAAACAGTATGTGAACTCACAGAATCACAAAATCAACTAGGTTGGAAAAGACCCCTGAGGTCATCAAGTCCAACCCATGACCTAATGCCACCTTGTCAACTAGACTACAGCACTGAGTGCCACATCCAGTCTTTCCTCAAACACCTCCAGGGACAGTGACTCTACCATCTCCCTAGACAGTCCATTCCAATGTTTTGTCACCCTTTCCATGAAGAAATTCCTCCTAATGGTTAACCAAGCACTCCTCTGGTGCAGCTTAAGACCATGTTCTCTAGTCCTTTTGCAGGTTGCCTAAAGAGGCCAACCCCCACCTGGCTCCAACCTCCTTTCAGGCACTTGTACAGAATGATAAGGTTTCTCCTGAGCATCCTCTTCTCCAAGCAGAACACCTGCAGCTCATTCAGTGGCTCCTCATAGGACTTGTGTTCCAGACCTTTCACCAGCCTTGTTGCCCTTCTCTGGACAAGTCACTGTAGCATTTGCAGTTACTGAGTTCCTGGTTGGCTGCCTATTGATTCTTCATTTTCTAGTTTATATTTCTAAATGGAGCATCTTCTGAATTTTAAATTTTGTTGTGAATAATCTCTACAAATATTTTCCTCTGATATAGCCCAAAACTGCAAGAACTTAAATAGAATTTTGGTGCAGGAAGTGCAGAATTTTTCCCAAATTTTATCAAAACAGTAGCAAAAAATGCCTTTTCCCCTATGTATGTACATTTGGCATAATGTCCACTGCACTGAAGACTGTGCAGAAATAGTGGTTTAATTATAATAGGTCACCACACCTTTTAGCAGCACTAACTGTAAATAACTTTGTGCTTTCAGTGCACTGAAATGAGTTCCCTGAAACGTGTTCATTTTTCATGGCAGTGATATCTTTCCACTGATATAGAAATGAGACATGCTATGAGACAGCATGGATATAGCCTAGCCTATTCTGATTTGATGAGAAAATGCCAAAGTTGTCAGTCCCAGTCTTCATAACAATTAAACCTGGCACAGGTGCAGTAACATTATTTTCTTGCTGTTGGCACTAATCCTGATGGTATTGACGTGCCTGTTTCTCATTTCAGTGTTTTGTACTTGATAATCTTCTCAGGAGACAGCATAGGGGCGTTGATTTTTTTTTTAGCAGTTTCCTAAACCAGGCCCATGTTAAAAAATATCAATGAGCCTTCTATGGATATAGGTGTCTCAGAACATTCAGGATAGTAATGAGTCAGAGACAAGCATGAAAGAGCCTGTGCATGAGAAGTGGAAATGAGATTTACTGTGTCATTTTCATCTGTTGGATGGATATCACAAGGATAAAATTAAAAATTTTGTAATGCCCATGAGAACACAGGGGCTCTATAGTGAATTGTCTGGACATGGGAGCACAAACTGCAGCAAGAAGATCTCTTGTCCTATTGCATTTGAAGAACAGAAGCTTTTAACAGTTCCCACCCCACATAAAACACCAACCCAAGACACCTCTTCCCTCCAAAATAGCCATGAGTCTGAAAGGCAGAGAACTCACCTGGGATACATAAGTAAGAAATGCCAGTGCTGGAATAGCTTATTATCAAGGCTCTTGCCTTGGCAAGAAATAGAGACAATTTTCTGGAACCACAGTCTCTCCCCAGGAGCTGAGGCAATTTATCATATCATCTCCTTTTCTGCAAATTTTGGGTGTTTTAGTATCAACAAATTTTCTGGCAGTGCTTGGCTCAAGTGAAAAGACACTGGTGCACTGACATCAGGGAGTTTGCATTGCTTGTGTCTGCTGTGAACTCAGCACTAATTGGGAGGTTTCTGTAAGGTCCTTCACAATGTAGAATTCCATTTCATTTTTATCCACTAAAAATTAGCAACTTCTAAGTTCCAGCTGCTGGATTAGTTTACAGATTTGACTTTATTTGACAGCCTGTTTTATAATTGCAGTAGTGATATGTAGGAGACTTATTTTGACCTCTGAGAGATTAAACAATCAGGCCTGCCAGAGAAACCCATGTGGCAATAAGTGCAGATTCAGCAAACCTCTGTCCTTTCTGTAGCCCTAGTTCTGCAAAATAAATGTATATATGAGCACTTCAAACTAATTGTGGATACTGAATGACAAAGATTATAGATATATTTGAGAGTTTAGGAGCATAATTGCTATGAAGTTGAGAAAAAAAAAAGTGTAAGTGATTTCAAGGAAAAAGCTTAATACCTTGCCCTTATATTATTAAAGCAGACAGCTGCAGTATTTTGCAAAAGTACAAGAGAGTTGCAGTTCCACAGGATTACAAAACCCCAACTTCTTAAAGCAATTTTTATGCTTATTTTCTTGCTTTTCATCCTAGACTATGGTGGAGTGGCAAGGACTCCTTGTCTACAGATGTTACTAACTATCCTAATTTACATGAAAGATGCTCAGATACTTTGGTAATGAGCAGTAGGTAAGTTAAAAGTGTAATAGCAACTCCATTTTTCTAATGAACATTCCTGATTTGACACTACTCCATCAATAAATTATTAGCACCTGACAAGAGACCTGATGTTGCAAAACACCAGTATCAATGACATTCATTCCCTGCTTGTTGTGCCTGTTCATGGACTGAGCAGTCCATGAATGTTGGTGCCTGTTCTGGCAAAAGCCAGATAATATAAATCCTTTGCTATTTCACAAGATGTTCTGATGAGGATTCTGGGACTCAGGAGGACCTCAAGTATTTCTCCAGTGTAGGATTTCATCTCTAGTGTATTTTAAGGCCAGAAGAATGAGTTTCAAAGAGCACACCCACTTCTCTCTGCAGGTCTCAACATAATTTTGCTAATCTAATTAACATCCAGGACAATTTAAACAATACATTGACTCAACTGCTCTTGGAGCCCCACGGCACCTTGCTACTTTCCAACACTGCTGTAAATCAAAAGAGAAAGTCTAAGGTCGCTGTGTTTGCTGTATGTTTCAGTTTGGGACCCTGATTGCTTTACCAACTGCTCATTGATGTTGTTTTCATAACTTGCTAAGGAATACTTCATTTCTTGCTCCGAGATTTTCATTTGTATCCTCACCTGATATGCAAGGTAGACTTTGAATATAATATGCTCTAATTTTAAAAATGAAAACCAATTCAGGAAAAGTACTTGCAAAGGACAAAGCATACAGCAAGGATTTAACATAAGCAGTAGAAAGCTGTGTATTTCTTTGGTGTTTTGCTTTTAAGGTTTCCATTCCATCTGGGCACAATTCCCATTCTTACAGGGAGCAATACAGACATATTGTTTGGGAGGAAAGTAAAAACTTGGACAAAATCTTCAAGAACAGTTTCTGTGGAAAGAGCAGCCCAGCAAAACAAAGCAATGGATAAAGAGTAAAACAAAATGTTATTGGCTTGAACTGGTAGCTGGTAGGGGAAAAGCAGAAGAGAGAGCAGACGGGCCCAGGGCAGGATCAGTCCTCAGGACAGACGTCCATCACTGACCCGGCTGGGACAGTTCCTCTGCTCCGGGCTGGGGTGGTTCCCACAGGAATTCAGAGACAGAGCAGTATGTGGATCTCTAACATGGGGTTTCAGGCAGATTTGGGTCGTGATGCATTCTGTTCTCAGATCAATACCTTTTCTTGTGCTGAGTAAGTGTCTGGGAAGAATCAGCTCCCAGCTGTGCAAACTTCGTCACAATGCAATTTCTAAACAAACATTAAAAATGCCAGTGAAAAGCAATTGTCATTCATGGTAGATATTTCAATTTCCCAGCTAGCAGACCTGTAATATTTTATAGCACTATTTAAATAGTTTTTGCTGTCTTACATTTGTTCTGCCTTTCATATAATACTGTGTATACAATTCTGTTAAATATGAAGAAAACCCAATAGTATAATTAGGAGTCAGTGCAAGGTGAAAGTATGGTTAAGATTTGCTTAAGTCTTCTATTCAAGGAGTGTTTTTTTTCTTGGATAGTTTTTACTTATTTATAGACAAGACTGTTAGAGCTGACAAAACTTAAGAAGATTATCAAATCAAGGGATTTGATATGATCCTGTGAGTTTAGATGTACAGATGCTAAATTTTCTTCCATTAACAAAATTCTGCATAAGAGGTAAGTCTTGCAATGAAGTCAAATATATTTATATTAATATTTGGTCATCCCCATGGTTTGTTTCACAATATTTTGCAAATGTCAAGACCTATAAAATACGGCCTCTCTATCTGATATCCTTTGTGCAAATACCTTTTAAAATACCTTTCTGAGACACTTTCACTTCAGGCAAGTAATCTTCAACTTTGTCACTTTTCTGTGTGCTTGTTTGCATTTATAAAATTTCCCTAAATGCTCCCAAAGTCCACAGTGACTTTTTTACTACTTCTGGTTTTGTGGTATATATCTGGCAGTAATCCCTATGTTTACATGCTTGCATATACTGTCCCATCGACTCTGCTGGGAGCTGTATACAGATTTTGCAGGGTGAACTCATTATTTATTTCTATATTAATTAATGATCCTTTCCTTGAATGGATCACATACCAAAAATATTATTTGTGACCTAAATTGAGGCTGCAGCCAATATTTTACATGGCCAAATATTTCAGACATGGAATAGATTTTAATTTAAAGATTCACAAATCATTCTTGAATTTAGAAGTTTAAGGACAATATAGGACTCAAAAATAGTGTGAATCTGGGTTTGAGATGACTTTGAGAAGCTTCTACTGCTGTAATGTAAGCAGGAGTCATAGAATCATGAGGCTGAAAAAGCCTCAAAAATTGAGTTCAAGCATTATATGTTTTGAATTTGAAAAGTATCTGGTACCATGTGAGTGTAATTCTGATTTGGATTGGAAGATGTACTGTAACACACTTTTATTTTTGTCCTCAGTGTGTAAATGGATTTTCCTAACTGTAAAATCTAGTTCAATGATTGAACTAGTCAAGTTTAACTTGATTGCCTTGCTGTTTTTTGTTATTTAAACATACATACTTTATAATTCTTGGTCATATGTGTTTTGTATGTCTTATTATTCATTTCTAGTTTTCATAGAATCTATCAAATTGTAAATAGACATTAAATGCATTTTTTTTAATCCTCTATACCCAAACAAATCATGATTTAATGGATAATGTGTGGGTTTTAATTGGACCAAGAAGAACTAAGAATGGGGTGTCGCAGGTGCAGTGAGCATGGCCCAGTGCCACCCAGGGGGATTGTCAGAAAGAGGACATTTCAGCATATCCTCCCTTTCCAAAAATCTCCATAAAACTTTCCATGGCCAGCTGTAACTGCAAGCCCATCATGGATACAGCTGTGGAATGAATGGGATTTACCACTGCCTCCTTCTTTTAATCTCCAAGGGATTTCTGCTCACAGTCTAACTAGCTCACCCTGTTTCATTACAAAGCAGCTCAGTTACTGGTAGGACTGTGAGATGACAGGGTTGCACTGGCTGCTCTTCCAGGAAAGCCTCTGGGAGCTGGAGGGGCAGTGGCAGAGCTCTGGCAGAGTGACCTGCAAGCTTGAGGTTCCTGCTGGACTCCCAGCACTTGCCCTCCTCCAAGGGCTCTGATGGAAAACCACTGCTCAGTCCTTTGGGCTCAGAACTAGATGCAACCCACTTGAGAGAGTTAAAGACAGGATGGAAAAAGGCAGCCAAAGCATCAGGATAAAGCTCTGTCCTGACTACTGCTTCTGGAATAATACCTCACCTGAAATGCATACTCCCAGGTTTCTCCTCCAGTTTCTGGAAGTGATGGTTATTTCAGAAGAAATCAGTAAATGTCAGAATGCATAATATATGGGGCAGATCAAGTAAAGGTATTTCAGTATTAAAAGCCATTAATTTTGTGCAACATACATTTGAATTACAATATTATTAAATTCCATTAAGATAAAATGATATATTTAACTCAGACTTCAGAGTGCTAATTTCATAGTCCCCTCCAAGCTGTTCCTGCAAAGGTGTTAGGGGTAATTAACTGCCATTTTCTCAGTAATTCAGAATCTGCAATCAATCAAAATGCAGGGATTGGGTGATTGTAGAAAACAGTAACACTTAGTTTATTATGTAGTACATTTTCATTCTGATTGTTTTATGATGGGATCAGCTACACTTTTTCCTCAGAATTTATTGTGCTTACCCTTCAGCCAATTAGTTTTTCTCACTTTACTTTAACCTAAAACCTGGTGAGTTTGTTATATATATGTGTAAGTTTGCCTGTCAGTTATATTGGTTATAGACCTGCATGACTGTGTGTGTTTAAACAATTAGGAACCCAGTATTGTCCACAAAAATGGTAACTTAAAGCAGTGTTTGTTCTTTAAAATATATTAAGGGAAAAAGGAGAGCAATGGGAAGGCTATTTCCCATAGCTACAAGTGCCTAGCACGGAGAGATGCCCAGAGCCACCAAGTACCACTTGAGGAATCCTGGTCTCCAGTTGCTGGCTGGATGGGCTGTGCCTCCAGACAGTGCAAGCACTGCCAAATCAGGTGTCACCAAGGCATTGTGATAGTGATGAAGCAGAGATATTTGATCTTCATATTCAAACCCAAGCATAGAGGTAGTATTCCCACTGAAGTTCTCATTTGCTTTTGGAACTCAATCCTGGCGCTTTGGCACATGTTGACTTTACAGCTAGTCTCACAGGGTAGGAGATTTTAAAATTATAGCCAGTTAAGTGGGTGGTTTGCTGAATGTTGCTGGTGTGGATAACAGTAGCAGGCCTCCAAGATGGCCTGATGGGAAAGTATAATTGACTTAGTCCATTTTTGTTTCCTAGCCATTTAAACCTGCATCTGGAAATCCTTCTCTAATTTCACAGCTGTGGTGTTGAAACATATGGGGTTGCAATGAACTTTAATCAGTATTAAAAAAAAGATGGAAACTGAAGCAAACCAAACTTTCTCAAGAAATTTACCAATGTAAAGCCATAAGAAGGACAATACTGAAAGACTCCTGCTGCTCCTGAGAGGGTTGGTAGAAATTATTGTCCCAGTGTGATAATGCTGACTGGACATTGTGCAGTATTGTTCAACCACAGCACTACAAACACCTTGACTAGCACATTATTTAGCATAAATATAGTTTTAAAATCTTGCTATCCTATTTTACCAACTCCAACACACTGGGTGCCTACAAGCCCCAGTACTCAAAAGTAGCTCTCAGGTGGAGCCTGTGCTCTTTTTCTGTCATTGTGATACGGTGTGCCCTGTGTGAATGCATTCAGAAGTCCTTGTCTAGGCAGGTTTGGGCATTGTGTCTGATTTCTCAAGGGCAGGTTGGCACATTTGGTAGACCTATAGAGAGGTCCTTTATGGTTAATCTCTACTATGCTGGTGCTGCTGCTGCCCTCTACTGAGGGCAGAGACCACTCACCTAAAGGATGGGGTTTGTCTGACTCCCACCACTATTATTTTCCCTTATTGATCTATAGTGGATAAAATGACATTTTTGCTGGGGTCACAGTCTAGAGCAAGAGTATGACACAGTGTACTAACGGGTGTGAGACTCAATATGTCTCCAAAGTACAGGTTTTGCATACGAAGGAGTTGTCCCATAAGCTAATGCCAAAGAACATGCAGGCAGAGGATATTCTGATTTTAGATTGCATCACTAAATGTGGTCTCGTTGGGATACACAAAAAAACCTGAGAGTGTCGCCGCGGGTCACTCCCAACCAGCCCAGACGCGGCGAGCGGCGGGGAACGCTCTCCCGGGCTCCAGGAGTTCAGGAGGGCGGCCAAGGTTGTCAGCCCTGAGACGGAGGAGATGCAAGAGACGGCGGTGGAGGAAAGAGAGGCCGACTCTCCGTAGGGGTTGTAATCTGAGGTTTACTGAAGAGCTCCAAGGAGCGCCAAGCCTCAGGGTAACCAGCTGTGAAGAGCAGCAACAAGGGGCAAACATCAACCTTTAAAGGGAGGTGGTAACAAGGGTGGGGACTGCCCACCAACCAATGGGAAAACTGGGGGTGTAGAAACAGGGGGAAACAGACATTGGGGACCACGAATTGAGGAATACCTTGAGGGAGGGACCTGGCCTCTGTCCAGTCACCCCAGGCCCCTGCTGGAAGATTCTAGACAGAGGGGATGGAGGCCAAATGACTGATGGAGGTCCAGGAAGGAGATTGGGGAATGACTCGGCAAAACTGGGGAAAATTGACATGGGGTAAGGCGGGAAACAATTGGGATGAACAAGTCAGAATAAACCATTGGGAGAACAGGGCTACATGGAACATACCAATACAAATGAACCAGGGGTAGCACAAAAAACACAACATGAGAGGATCAAAACAAACCCTCTGACTTGAAACAACTGTTGTTTTAAAGGTACACTATATTAATTTTTGACTCAAGTACCCTATTTAGATCTGAATAATCTTAATGACCTCACAAAGTATCTGAAAGCACAACGTTTTTCAAGATAAATTGAATATCTATTTCCTAGAAAGCTTAAGGAGACATGATATTCAAATAAGTGACATAAAATTGAGATTTTACGGTGTTCTAGGTAAATGTTAGATAAACACGAGAAATAGCAGTATTGCCTTTGTGATGGTTGCAGTGATGTAGTCAAAAATGATAAGTGGTATTTCCATCTATCTGATATAGCACCCCACAGCCTTATTGGGATTTTTTTCCTTTGAAAAAAAATCTGCCAACATGTATTTCTCCTTCTTGGTTCCAAAAATATAAGATTATATAGAAAGAGGTGAATAGAGGTCATGTATTTCCTTTAGAGTGAAAGAGAAACACATAGGGAAGTGGAGTAATAAAGAAATTTTGAGACAATGAAGTTAGGAACAGATGTTGCTGTTTATTTTAATTTCGCTCTCCCCCTCCCTATGATTACAATAAATTATCTCTTTTTGCAGTGATTAGGGAAGAAGGGGATTACACCAAGGTTAGACAGAAGCATCAGATAAAACTGACTATAACCCCACTTAAATCCTCTATTCAACATTACTCCAAGATGGAAGTAAAGCTACTATGTAATCTGGGGCTTTAAATGAGTGAAGATGTCAGAGCAGTGCACTGTCTTTAGACACACTTCAGGAAAAAATGAAGAGAGTTTTCTATCTGATGTTTGAATTCTGGTCTGAATGAACTATATAATCACATAATTGCCTATTTTATGTTGGTTAAAACATGAGAAATAGGAAAGGCAAGGATTCAGAGATGTCAAAAGCAGAGGTCATGTCAAAAAATCCACATACTGTGCAACTGACAGTATAAAAGACATTTATATTATTGAAGAGAAGGTTAGTTTGTCTGAACCATTCATAACTCTTTAAGAGTAATATCAAAGAAACAATTTAGCTGCATTTTTCACTCTTCATCCTGTTTGTCTGGTTTTTTCATATTTAAACTTTGAATATCAAACCAGACATTTTTACAGCAGACTTTTAGCCCTTTGCTCCAAGTGTGTTTGCAATGTTCCAGAGTTTAGAAGAAGATCCCAGTCCACTGCTCCTTGTAACAAACCCCTTAAGAATTCTAGGCTAAATAAAAGTATTGCTAATCATATTCGTGTTATCTTCTAATATAAGCATAGAGATCAAATAGATAGAAAAAAGTAAAAAATACTAGGAACATGTTAGCATGATTATGACAAATTGTTTTCAACTTTCAGTAACATTAGCTTCTGTGATAAATACACTGGTTCATTATGAGTTTCCACTTTGGAAACCCTGCTGTCTTAGAATCCAAATATATTGTGGTTTTGTTTGGGGGAATTTATTTTCTTTTTAATTTTTTTTTTTGTTTATAGTCAGACAATTCATGTTATTTATCTGCCCTGTAGAGGAAAAACATGACAAAACAACTTACCTTTCAGTAAGGTGTAACTGAGAGGAGACATTCAGATCTTGAAAAGCCAACAAGGTTTAAAAAAATGAACTAAACCCAAAATTATTGGAGTATCTCCACCTAGCCTGAATCACTTGGAAAACCTTAAACAGGGCCAAAATGTGTGTGAATTGTCACGAGTCATGCAAATACATCTTTAAAGGGGTATTGCTAACTTTCCTTTTAATTTATGAACTATTACTTCTCACAAAACCATTCGACAAATGGCTTTTTACCTTCTCCTCCCATAAAACCATACAAAGCTTTTTGCCAGGCTAGTAACCATTAGCAAAAATGTTAATGTGAGTTTTGTGTTGTAGGAATCTATCTCCTGGGATATAGATACAGTAGCATGATTTAAAGCTTTGCCATGGTAAGGGTCTTTAAGTTTCTGCACACACTGCAGTTTTAATAGAATGTGTACATTCCTTCTGCACTCAAATGTTTTTTTGTATTATACCTTGTTCTATTAAAAATGACACATATGAGACTGTACTTAGAATCCTAAATAAGGTATGAGCACTTCATTATACAATTCTCATGCCTTAAGGAACGATTTCCTTTAAAGTGGTTCAAGCTGAAATTTGACACACAAAGTTCTAATTGGGGAAAGGCTGGGATGTAGAATGAAGGTTTTATGAAGTCTCACATAAATCTGTCTTGTCATTTTTAAATTATTTTTACAGAAGAGCACAACACCCATTTTAGTACTATTTCTTGTTCTCTTAATATTTGCCAAGTGTTAAATAGAAACAAGTTATTTTTCTGAGTTGTTTTCACAGTATTTTCTTGTCAGTTTAA
The DNA here is from genome assembly GCA_013400575.1 of Peucedramus taeniatus. Taxonomy (NCBI): domain Eukaryota; kingdom Metazoa; phylum Chordata; class Aves; order Passeriformes; family Fringillidae; genus Peucedramus; species Peucedramus taeniatus. The sequence continues at coordinate 77,702 of WBNO01021002.1, forward strand.
ATCATTTCACCTTAAATAGAAAGTTTACCAAGTCACAAATCCTACTTAGTACTTGCTTTTCTTCTCTCAGAGCATGTGTAGTGATGAATGTTTTAAACTAATTTAGTGATGTGAAAAGTGCCAAACTGTCAGATGTAGAAACTAATATAGTGTGCTTGTGCTGATGATATTTTATTTTATTTTATTTTATTTTATTTTATTTTAAATTTTTTAAATTTTATTTTAAAAAATGCAGTTGTAGGCTTCTCCAGCACTGTGCACCACCAAGGCCTGTAAGGTTGGCAGAAGTGGGAGCTGGTGACAGGGATGAGGATGTGATGGAAACATGCTGGCTCATCTGTGCAGCATAAAAGAGGACCTGGAACATAGCACTGTATTTTAAGTACATCTAGGATACTACTCTACCTCTCATCAGACTATCCAAAATTTTGCTGAAAGCAAGGGAAAACATACTGGGCTAAAAGAATGTTTGATAGAGACTCATTGCCAATATACAGAAAAAATATCAACTTAATTCACCATTATTAAACACAGGGTGAGCTACTGTTGAGACCTCTTAGCCAGAAACTGTCCCAAATTGCTCCTCTGCAAATCTAATTATTCAGTTATTTTCACAAAGGCAGAATAGCAGGATATGAATTTTCTCTGGGTAAGGACAACAACTTTTTTTTCATTTCTTACCAGTTCAGTAAAGAGTATAAACCTTACTCCACCTATCTCCTCATGATTTATTTTTCCTTTTTTAGGTAGGAAGGCATTAATCTTTGTGTTCTAAATATCTACCTCCAAAATGACTAGCAATGGACAGATTTCCACAGATATCTTTAAGACAAAGGATGGACCTAATTCTTCAACGGGGCTTTTATTCATTTTAACTGTAGCTTGTTATTGTTTTTCATTATAAACAGTACAGTACAGAAAGAGCAGACAGTTCCATTTCTGGGGCAAGTACCCAAATTCTCAGTAACAACCACTAAAATTATGAGTATTAGAAAATACGTGCCGATATACCTTCAGACCGCTGTTTTTATTTTTTATTAAATTTATATTCTCTTGCCAGAAGCATTTTCTTGGTAAAAATAATTCAAATCCTTTGGGAGGTTCTTTTTTTAATATTATTTTTTTAGATTTAATATCTGCTACACTCTGTTCAATGTCACTGTGTTAGTACAGGAGTATGGCTATAACATTCTTGCATGTGAAACTGTACATCAGGCACATTTTAACAGATTTATGTCATCAACCCCTACACAGTATTAATCATTCTTCAAGCTTATTTTTAGCTACCAAAGTAAGAGCCTTCTTAAAATTTCCAAGGCAGCTTTCAAGCCAGGCCAGTTGCAAGTTTTCAGGTGCTGGGAAAAAAATAAAAGAAGAAGCTGAGGAGTTCACAAAATAAGTTTCTTGGCAAAGTGTCCATAAAAGTCTGTGATGGGAGACTAACCATTCATCAGTATCCATGCAAGCTGTCTCTGTTATGAAAAACAGGGCACATTTAAAGGAAAAATAAACAGATTTATCAGTCTGATTGCAATTTTATGAAGTACAATATTGAAAGGCTTCCCCTGTCTGTTTCAGACACTGACAAGATAAACTAGACATGGCTAAGGTGGAATGTGTCACTTCTGTCAGGTGCTATGATAAGTATGAAAAGCCAGGTATGCTTCACACATGGACTCAAAATAAATTTCAGACAAGGTTTATGTTCCTTTATTTTGTTTTCCATGTTTCATCATAGCTGAAGCCAATCAAAGACACCAGATTTGGGGATGTTTATTACCACACCAAATCGCTGAGGCATGCAAGTATGGAAAATCACACCAAACTGTTGGGTTTATGTGAGACCATGCTGACATTTAGCAAAAAATATTTCAGTTATAATCACTTGACAGTTACTCTGTTTGCTTTACATTTTGGAGAACTTGGTAACAGGACAATGCTGGCTTTCTGGGTCAAATTCTATTACAAAGGCTGTGCAGGGATGAGAGGCAGCCTGAAGAACAATTTTACATTTGCATTTTACTAACATGCAGGTACCAAATATCTGTGGAGTAAATTCAAGAGCTCATCAAAGCTCACAGTGTCACTACATTTAGTTTAGAATGATTTTTTCATAAAGAAACCTTGCAGATATTGTTATTTATATGTTCTTTAGGAATATGGAATGGAAATGTTACATGTGCGGGTCTGCAATGAAATCCTTTTTCTCCTACTTCTTCCTCTCCTACATTTTGCACCCAGAAGCCCTTTTGCTTGAAAAAGACAAAAAATATCACATTAAATAGAACTTCTGATATTGGAGTGGCTTCCTAAATGACAGACATGAACAAAACAGAGGCTGATATAAGATACAGACCACATATGATTCCCTCTTTGCTACAACAGTCTGCGTCTCATAAGTGTTGTTAAGCTTCCTTTATTAACTCATTGCTAATTTAAGTCCCTGTCACACCTAGCAGCTATGTAGATAATCATAGATTATTTTTTTTTTTAGATCTGAAGAAATACAGAAAATGAGAATTAAAAAAATAAATAAATAAATAAGAAAAGTGTGAAAGAAATTGAGGAACAAACCTCAAAATATTTAGGGGGAAAGTGCAATTAAAAGAGAAAGCTGATACAAGAAAGATGCAACTGATCAAGCTGTAGGGCAAAAATATGAAAGGTGAAAGATTTTACTGTAATTTGTTTTCTAGGTTCATCTCTTTGTACTCTGTTTACTTGTCCCATGCTCCTCTGAGGTCATTCATGCAACTGAGCTCTTGAATGTTTACCTCACTTAAAAAAAAAAAAAGTCGGAATCCATGCCTTTGCTTTGATGTGCTGGCTATCCTCCCTGCAGGACTGGCAGGCATCCCAGCAGTCCTGATGCTCAGACTGCCTTAGACACAGGACATGAGCTGCACAGGAGCGTGCTATGGGCTCTAGGTTCAGTCACCATCACTGACACCCACTCTGAACTGTGCTGACATCAAATATGGATTATTTCCATTGTTTAATCCTTCCTTCATAGCAGCCAGTGTTACATGAAGATGCAGTGCTCAGTGGGTTTTATTGCAGGAGGCACAAATAACTGGCTTGGTCCTGGCGGGTCAGAATAACTCCCAAAAAAATATGAATGAAAAACTAAGACCAGAACACAGCAGGGCAGGGGAAGGAGGAATGAAATTCTGGTTCAGCACAGATCCCTGGGGATGGGAAAGCTGTATGAGACATGATGTTGAGACATCAGACAAAAATCAAAGTGTAGATTCCTTTGCATTCAGTACATGCATGTATTTAGAAACTTATTCTGAGAGAAAGCTGGACATCAGAAGTATCTAAGAGTAGCACTTGGTGGCACAGGTAGAAAAAAATTGCATCTTTTTTCTAATGTATACCTGAAGTGTACATTGTTTTGTGGGAAGAAAGTTCTCTTTACAAAGTCCAGCTTGCTTCAAGATTAAACACTTCAGCAAAAGAAAAGTAATATGCCATCTGTTGCTATGTAGGAATAAAGAATGTCATATTTCACCAGAATAGTCACTGCAGAGATTTTTGTGCTGAGCTTATTAACAGCTTGATACTGCTGATTAAAAAGTCATAAAGGGGAATAGAGATATTTTCTAGTACTCAGGAGAAAAAAAATGCTTGATTTCATTCTGCTACCCAGCCAACATCTTCAAATAGGGAACCATTAAAGAGTGACCAGCTAATGTCTCCATCTGCCCACAATAAAACATACCTCCCCTGTAACAGAGCAGTTGACTGTGTTGGTACTTTATAATGAAGATCATGGCCATTTCTCCCTATTTGCTGCATCCTCAGGTATGAAATTTTGGTTTTGACCTCAGGATTTGCTATTTATGTTCTTGTGATCTTAGACAGCACCATTGTTATTCATACATGACCAGTTAAATGGATTGGAGGATGAAAAAAAAGGGTTTTTTTCTGTAAATAATGTTATTAGTTATGAAAAGAAGCAGGAAAAGCAAAAAAATTGGTAGATTTAAACTATAAACAGAGAAAATTAAAATGGCTTCTCTTATGAAAAAGTTGGCTCTTGGAACCAGGGAAAAAACCTGAAATATTTTAGAGAACTTTTCTCAATTACCCACACTGATCAAAAACCCTTTAAGCCTAAAAAGAAGAAATTAAGATGGATTCCATATGCTTTATTTCCAGCTCTGCTAGCTGACTGAACACCTTATGTCTATTTTCTATTATTAAAAGGACTATTAAAGAGACAGTGATGAAGAGATCAAAGATAAGAGGCAATCTGATGCTCATAAATAAAAATAAATAATAAAAATGTACCTTCTGGGATCATGGGGTTGATGTCAGTAGCCCCACTACTCTATGACAAAAATCCTATTGACTTGATCAAGATTAGACTTTCACCCTTGGCTTTTAAAAGGGAGAAATTATTTTAAAGAAAATTTTAAAGAAATAACATAGACATTGTGTCAAGTGCACATTAAATACAGATGGGGATTCCCATTTAACTTCTGCTTTAGCTGCAGAAAGCAGGCATTTGTGATTCAAAAAGTAAAGGAAATTTTTGATTTTTTTTAAGATTGGAAAGAATAGGATTTATTTGTTGGGGTCTTGTTGAGAAAAATGGTGACAAAAAGAGCACATAGTGAATGGGACCCAAAATGAGATTTGGGGATTCTGTTTACTCCTGAAGCACAAACAATCCAATAAACAGAAAGCAGAGAAATAGTTCTAGGAGAAAGCAATCATCCTAATACAATGATTAATTAAAACATACTGCGCTCTAAGCAGCAAGTTTCAAACTGGATAATACAAAAAAACAAAAAACTTTTTCAAATCCTTCTTAAGGGAAGGACCCAAACCCAAACCTGCATGAAACTCACAAAGGTGGTGCAGGGGCCAAGGTGCTGTCTCCTTGCTCCAGGATGCCTGTGCACATGCCTCCCTCTGGCTTGCCCTGAAAACCTGCCTTTGGCTTGGTCTAGGTAAGAAATGTCCTTAAAATCCTCAAAATTCCAAGCAATCATTTTTGCCTTAAGCAAAAATCCATTCCTGTCTCAGGAGTATCTACTAATGATTGGAAGATGAAGAAATTTCATTTATGTTCCTGAGATGTACATGTTTTGGCTGATATGAAGAAGGACAGCAAAGGGCCAGTTCTTCTCTCCATTCATGACAGTTATTTCTTTTCTTTAGAGTTATTCCAGAATTTTAATTAAACAGGAACATACTCAGCTGCTGGGTAGCAGCTTCTAACAGCTCCAGTCATACTTTGAATGGAGCCAGTGCATATTGGTACACCTCCAGCCCTTGCAAAAGAAAGTGGGGGGCTTAGGCTGGGTGGGGGCAGCAGCTCACCCTGACAGTCCCCTGATCCTCCACAGCAACATCCAGCTGGTGGAGCATATGGCAGAGCCCCTGGCATAGCCATAAATTACTTTCAGTGTGTATGACTATGATTAGCTGTTTGACTTCTTGTTAAGCAACACTTCCAATATCTGTAGGCACACAGTAAGCAGTTTGGAACTGCTGATTGCTCTCTGATTTACGAGGGGTGGTGGAGAGGGATGAAGAGAGACATAAGTCTCATTTCACTGCAGTTTGGGAATAGGAAGCAAAACATAACTGACAAGGAAACCAGACAGAAATTTAGTTGTCACCCCACAATACACACTTTTCACTCTTTGGGGCTTGCCTTTTACTCTTCTTTTCTTCTTCTTCTTCTTCTTAAGTAATTAGCACACTATTAATCTTACAAATTCAGATAAAATTACAGTATCAATATAGGGGATAAAACTCTACTGATAGCATTTATTACAATATCACATCCAGCCCAAGCAACACCAATACTGATAAATGTAAATTCAAAATGCAGTTCAGATTCATGAGATTTCCAGACCAAACAAGGTTAAATGTACTTGGAAGAAGTTCAGCTACAGATCTGCATTTTGGACACACGTCCCTTCATAACTTCCCAACTTTTGGACACTTGCTCATCATTTCTTTCTCAAATGATGTTTCCAGATCAACAAACTTATCCTTCCCTGGGAGCAGTCATTTCCTTAGTCTTGCCTTTTAGAAAGCAACCCTTTTACTGTCTGTTTTATGACACTAGTAACACTCTGTGCTCCAGCTCTGTATTAATCTTCTGAGAATGTTATTTATTTTACAGTATTGGCACAGCAGGAGACTTTCCTCTGCTTTTGACTAGGGCCCCTGGAGACAGCAGACACACCACCAGCACAGTGCCAAAATAATACTGCAGCACATTCAGCCTAAATTAGCATAAAATACTAAGATAACAGCATTTCTTTTTCTTCTGATACTGCTCATATCGATACATTACGTTATAAAGAGCAGACTGAGATCATAGTTTTGCTCTCCTGTAACCTCCTAACTGTCCTAGCTTCAGGCCTTTAGCAGAAGTCCTGCTATTTCCCATCTTGGCTTTGCTGCACAGTGCTGTGAATCATCCTACATAAACTGCACAGACACGCAAAACTAAGAATTTACTCAATTTGTCACTTACATAATATTTTAGTACTGATCTCACAAGGAGTCTGGTAATTTTATATTGAACTTGTGAGAATACTGCTCTCCTTATAATTTGTTTGAGAAAATTTTCTAATTAGGAAATCCAATTAGAAAAAGTCTTAGATTGAATTTTGTACTTGAGAACAGGAACACTGTCAATTAATCAGCACTAGGACTTTTTATGAGAAGACATTTAGAAAACTGTTTTTCAAAATGTATTATTGGAGTTTCAAGACTAAGAGTAAATGAAATAGCTCAGTGGTGAAAGGCACTTAGTAAGACTAACAGAGTGGAAGTCTTTAACCATGGGTAGCATCTATCAGAGAGAAGCTTCTGTTTTCTGGAGCTTTAATAAGCAGAGCTGCACAAACACTGGTCCCATGTAGGCTATTTTTCTTTGTAGGTACCTACACTAATTTTTATATCAGATCCCTGCAGAAAGCAGTGTGAATGAACATATTCCATAGTTTAGGGCACATTTCCATTATATCCCATTAGCTAAATTTATAGTGAATTTAGCTAATGGGATATAATGGAAATGTGCCCTAAACTTTAGCGCTAAAATAATGAATTAGTATTTTTCTTTTTCAGAGAATCTCCTTAATTCTGCTCTCTAGTTAATTTTTTAAAAAAATCCTGCAATTCCTAATGTAAGTCAGTGGATAATTTCTTGACTAAATCTGAAGCAACATGAGCAACATCCATGCCAGTGCTCAGACATAATGCAAACACAGTTGTATATTTTATCATATTCTATCACCAATTTTCATACACACTTGGCAAAATCTTACTGATGCTTTTGAGTCCCCATGCACACAAGCCTGACACCCCCCTCAAAGGCAAATCCCCACAACCATTTCATGAGCAGGGCTCAGTTTCCTTTAAAAATGTCATTCATTACTAGGGGAAAAGAATTTGTCATCCACCTTTTCTGCAAGATTCTAATGGTTACATTACTTACATGTAAAACATTTGGATTTATGTTGGGGTGGGAACATCACTCACCACACTGAGGAGGATTAAGACACCTTTTAACCTTCCCAGTGAAGCTCTACAGACAAGCACTTAAGGGTGCCTTATTAAGAACAAGGCTAAGTGTAATTGAGCACGTTGCTGTATTTCAGTGCAGTCAAGTGTGTTACAGACTCAGCCACCAAGACACTTTCTGTATTTCACTTTGTGACTGACATAGTGCAGAGGGCTAAAAGTGTAATCTGATGTCACTCCTTTTATGTTAATATATTTCAAATGTGTCTACTAGTGGCATTGTCACAGCACAGGGTTGGTGGTATGCAGAGAAATTCCCCCACCTCCAGTTTTGCTCTTTAAAAATCTTAATTCCAGGTCTTGCATCAGCCATTGATATTCAACATGACTGACACTGAGGTTTTGATGGTTAACAGTGAGCTTATGTGAAAACTACAATGCTTTGATGAACTCAACACTAACATGGACTTTGCAGCCTCTTTTTCCCTTTTTCCCAAGGGGAAAAAACTAGACTACAGCAAGACCAGAAAAAAAATGCATGTGAATAAACACAAAATAATTGCAAGTTATAAAAAATACCCCCAAACTCCCAAGTGTAGTAAAGACAAATCCAAGTTGTTTCCTCAGCACCAGAGCTAAGGATGCCTCCCTCCCCTTTTCCTCATGTATAATAAGATGCAAAGTTCTGCCTGGAGCTTTTCCCAGTGCTATGGAGTCCACAGAGTGGTTTGTATTCATCACAGCTGAACTTGGGTCACTTTTCCTCAGAAAAAAATAATATAATATCTCTCCTCTGCCCCACAACTAGTATCCATGAGACTTATAGGAATTCAGTATTTCATTTAAGTAGACAGGATTCTGCAAACTGGCCATTAGCTAAAAATTTACTAAAGAAGAACAAATGCACCTACACATCACAGCATTTGCATGAGCTTTTATTCACAGCACGGCCACATAAATCTATTTTCCTACACAAACAAACTACAGAAAGGATTTGAAATAGGAACAGTGAAAAAGCAGATGACTACCAGTATAAACAGCACTTTGAAGTATATGAAAATTAGACTATGAACTAAAGCAACATGGTCACAGCAGCTAGGGTAGATACCAAGGTTTTGATGCTGCTATAGAGAGCAGGTACAAATTTTATTTCTCTTCTAGTCTTATTTCAGTCAGCTGAAATGCTTCTTCTCATCAAATACCAGTTCACAAAAGTTTTGATCTCCTTAGATGACAGATGTGGAGAAAAAGCCCAAAAGAAAAAGCAATACTCCACCATGTGGCATTGCAGGAGAAAAGGCAGAACCCTTCCTCAAGTCACACTTTTCCAAGTCTAACATTGATTTGCAATATAAAGTGTAAAATCATAGTGGAACAGAGCAGTTCTTGTGGAATCATATTATGACACATTTGGAAAAAAAAAATCCAAACAAAAAGACACCTACCAATTTCAGTCAATTTCAACAGACTCTGAATTTGGGAGGAAAAAACCCTTTTGGTTCACTCCCTAACAATACAATTCAGGTACCTAGAATGAAATAGTCCTCTATTTGAAATGACCACTTACACATTTAAAATATTTTATGTAACACTCAAAAAAATCAGAGAAGCATTTTTATTGGACTGAAAATATTTAGTGGAGAGATGAGAAAGTCCTTTAAAGAAAAAAATTCAAATTTCCTTTCATTTTAGGAAAAATATTGAGATTTCAAAAACCTCCTTAAACTGAATTACTTTCCTTTGCACTCTTTATGAAAAAATCCCCAGCTTTTTATCTTTTTTTAAATCCATCTCCTTTAGTCAATTTTTCATATATTAATTGAATTTTTAGACCATTTCCATAGTGTGCTCCAGTGAAAAAAAAACAAAACAAGTCTAACCATAAGTAATTGCAGTAATAATTTTTGCCTGGGAAACGACATTTGCTATACTCAATTAATAGGAAGATATAAAGTTATTTGCAACAGCTTGTCCTCACATTCCTCATCATAAAATGGCCCAACCACAGATTTACAGGATAAATATAAAACAATGATGAATATGATGATTCTGGGTTCTATTTGGGGATCATTTATGACAATGGTTTTGCAAACCACACATTGAAGCAAGATAGAAATAACCACAACACAGATGACTCCAAAGCTAATCTTGAGCATCTGCATATTTTGGTAAGTACTTCAGAAATACTACATGGGTAGAAAAAAGATATGCAAATGCACTTAAATCTGTAACACATGCATATTTTTCTCTACCAAAGAAACCTTAGAGCTGTCCATAATATCAATCCTTTGGCCCAGAAAACCAAGACCTCAAGTTTAATTAATGTCTAATCATAATGAAAAGATGAATTTTGAAATTGTATCTATGAAACAGGAATTATCCCCTCAGAGAAAACTAGAAAAATATGGGATTTAGTAATAATTAATTTAGACATAAAGCAGGTCACTTCTGCTCAATTCAGTTTAACGTCAAGAAAATCATATCAAAAGTAGCTATCAGCACCCCCCATATATCATTAGTGCAGACTTATTTTTAGTCACAATACATGAAATTTCTTTGAAAGGCAGAGGTCCTGAGGTGAAGGCATGCCCAGCTTCACAAACCCACAAGCTAAGACCGAGGGGCTCCATAACGAAACTAGGAATACTGACACCATCTGTGCACTTTTTGGTTTGGCTTTTTTTGTGGGGGGGAGCTGGGGGGGAGGTTTGTGGCTTTTTTTCAGCTGAAAGACAAATGGCTGTCCTTCGAGGAAAATGCTTCATAAAAACTGGTCATCTGTGAGCCCATAAATCTCTGGAGAAAAAAATGAGCCTTCAAATATATATATAATAAAATGGCATTATACTGAAAGAGGTTCAGATGTCACTGATTTGTTATCTACAACAAAAAAGGAGCTGATCCAAAAATTTTATAGTGCTCTAAAACAGTCTTTTTTTTTTTTTAATATTAATGTTCATGCTTACTGATGCAGGATAAATTTGCCTTCTCTTTTAGTCCAGCTTTTAAATGTTGATTTGACTGATCCATACAGAATTTTTAAGTTATCCATGTGCTAACACATCTATTAAAAGGAAATAAAAGCACAAGCTGTGCCTTATCACTGGGAGCTGTAGCCTACTCCTTGAAAATAAGACAACTCTGGCTTCAGCCAGCTCCCTGAATGGCTGGGAATTATTCCATACTAATTTTGACAAAATGCTTTCAATGAAATTTGGGGCCATACTTGCAGAGCCTGCAATTCCACTGACTGCTGCACTCCCAGGCTCCGTCAGAAGCTGCGTGTGCTGGCATGGAGGTACCACAATGAGGTCATGCCCACTGATTATGGCTTTGCAGGTAGAACTGAAATTTATTTCTGAATGCAACCTTACCTGCAGCTCAAGTCAAAGCATTTGATAAAGATCTTCTTTTTCAGCTTCCAAACTTCATTTACCTCATGTGAGCTTCTAAGCAACACCATATTGACAGACTGGCTCTTACCAGAGCCTCGTAAACACACATTTCTCCTCACTCAATTTGAGCAGCACAAGGAAATCCTGCTCTTGAATGGGACATCACATTTCCAGTGTATTAAGAATATTCTTAGGGATGTTTCCATACACCAAAGGCACCAGTGAAAGAAAACATAAAGGAAAGAGGAACACAGGTAATAATGAGCAAGAGAACCTTGAAGGGCAATAGTTATTCCTATCTTTTTAACTGTATCCTTACTAAGTATCATACAGATTTAGAGACCAAAGGTCACAGCTTAACCTTCTAATCATATGAAACACATTAAGATAATCCATAAAAGAGGAAGGTATTAATAATGAATCTTGAAGCAAAATTCTTTCCTCTGTTTGTAAGGTTTATTTGCTACGTCCTAAAAACTGCTGCAGTTTCATTCACCTTCTGTACAGAAAGTTCATTTCATCTGTTTTTATAGTGAGATTTCTTAAGTTCTTTTCCAATTTCAGCTGTTTGTGGTTGAAACCAAAATATTCTAGCAGCAATGATACTCTATAGACATATCACAGCATTTGGGAAATGGGAGGATATCATCTTGTATTCAGTCTTACAGAGCAGGGATCCTTAGAATGGGAAAATTAAAACTTATTCCTTCTTTACCCATGCCAGTTGGCTTCGGGGGAACTTGAAGTCATGGCCAGGCTGCAATTGCTTTTACTTGCTTAACATCAGGTCAGTGGAGTGGCTTGGGACAATATTTACAACTGAATTTAACCCAACTTTAACTTAATTATGTGTAAAGTCAGGAAGAGCAAAAAATCTTGAGCTGTGTCTATAAAAAACTTAATTACTGACAGTATTGGAGAAGTTCTTGATTTTCAGTCTTATTTTTGTTCACATGAATCCAGAAGATACTTAAAACAAAGATCTTTATAAACAAAGCCTACTGGATACTGAAGTTTCTCAGACTTTATTAAATATACAGAATTTCTACAAGCTAAATAGCAGAATAGAATCAACATTTTAGTAAGAAAAAAATAGGCCTTATTAGAATGAAACTATTTGAGTCCTTCCATAGCCAACAGTAATAATCCTGAGAGCATCAGATCACATAATCTCTTCACAGCAAAGGTCTGTACTGTCTGAGGGCTGTCTGAGGTTGGGATGCTTCCAAAGGCAAACTGTTTACTCAGAGGCAGATTTGATCACGGCTCTGTTTTTCCAAAAGGCAGCTAGCTTGCTTAAGCCCTTTAAAAAATATTTTTTCCCTAGAGCTCATCCACTGGGCTGTTTGGGCTGAATATTTAAAGCAGTAGCAAAGTGCCAAGTCAAAAGCAAAGAATTTGTTCCTAAGAGAAGCAAGGAAAAGACAAAGAGCAAAAGTTAACACTGCAGATTATTGCAAGCTTCAGAGAATACAAAACCATTGTTTTAGAGACAGCTAAAAATATCTTCTTGTAAGACTGCACGCTCTTCTGCCAAAGGCATACAATACACTGAGAAACATTTGCAGAATCAAAATATTTATACTACAAAGTAGCAGTTTCTACTTTAGAAACTTATAGCTGATTAAGTTGGAACTACATGTTCTGTAATATGGACAAAAGACTATCAACCACAGCCATAAGTAAACATTGGCTTTGTTGCAAGCTTAATGTTAAAACAGGAAAAAAAAAAAATCCAGCATTTTTTTTTCTCTAGATCACAGTTACCTTGGTGTAACTATCCATACAGTTATAAGATAAAATACAATTTTACTTTCTAATCTTCTCTTTGCTATGTGACATGAGTTGTACTAGAATGCACCCTGAAAAAAGTAACAGAAGGGCTGTACAAACAAAATGAAGTCACCTGTTCTCACAGGAAGCTTTAAAATCATTGTTCTATATGTTCACAAATCTTGTCTCAACTTAAAATTCAGTGTAACTCTTCATTTGTAGTCCAGGGGAACACAGAAAGTTAAAGGTTTATAGAGATCAAAATTCAGAGAAACTTTAATGGAAAGTGTCAAGTTCAGCTCCTTTGTTAATTACAAGCATCAGAAAATCTTGCCTTTTTATGGGGAAAAAACAAAGACAAGCAATTTAGATCACGATCAGAGTGAAAATTCACTTTTGAAAATCCACGTTTTCTTGCCATATTTAGCACATGTCAAAACAGTATTTACAGCAACAGTGCAGCTGTGAGGCTGCCAATACTGCCTCCAACTGTGTAAACCAAGTTTTTCTTCCTTTTTTTTGAAGTCTTTTCTTCACTTTTCCCCTTCCAAAGACACAAAACTTATCAAGAATTTAACATATTATGGTATTTGTATCACTGGAGAAACAGCTTGTTCAGCAATCATTAATTGCCAGCTCCTGCATTTATTTTTAATTGTTCTCTTTTGTTGTAACCCAAGAAAGAAAACCAAAAAAATGATACAAGTGGGTGCCAGCCAAACTTGTGTGCCAAAAATAAACCTGCCTCTAAGTAAGGCCCAAAACTGAGATTATTGTAGGCTTTCAGAAAAGATTAATCATCAACAAAACAGTTTGCAGTTTGCCTAACTACAGTAAGCAATTCCCAGTAGGATAATGGTACAGCAGCAGAAGTGGAAAAAGAGTGAAGAGCTGAAAGCATTTATATTGTCTGTGTTACTTGATTCATTAGTTGCAACTTCACTACTTCCTCCTGAACGTCTTCTTCCTTTGCATGCTGATGAAAAGGCAGAACAGAGCAAAACTAACTTTTGGCGCTACAAACTGCTTCTATCAGCTGGTGAGGCTTGACTCCGGAGATGTGTTTCCCTTCCCTTGAAGGGAAGGTGAGGTACAGAGAGTATTAAGGAGTAAGAGATCAAATCATGTGACTCAATCTTTGGTTCATCTGCAACAGTAACTGCCTCCATCCTTCTCTTAAAGTTGGCATCATCGAAAAATATCAGTGCTTGCCATCCTTCTCTCTGATATGTTTCTTACCCATCCAGCCAACTTGTCCCCCAAGTCACTACATAAATATATATACACATACATATATATATAGGGGGAACTAGCACATAATTTCTGACTGTAAATTATGTCTCAACCTTCAGCCTGCCCGTGTACTTTAAATACAGCAGGGTGGAACATCTGTGTCATTCTCTGCAACCATGAACACACCAGAATGCTGCCCTCAGCTGACCTTGCAGCATGGTGTAATACATTACAACCTCATCTGACATCTCAGGTTTTGTCACAGTACAGGAGAAACAGAAGAGCCAGTGTCTATGAAATTGCACATTAATCATGTGTCAGCATCATCACACATAGAAACGTAACAGGGACAATTCATGTTCACCTCAGGACTGCTCAGAAACTCGCTTCAAGATGAAGTACACTGAAGAGCAAACACAAGAGGATGTCCTGCAGCTTCTGCTGCTACTGCTGGCAGTAGCTACTTAAGTGCACTTTCTTGTAAGTCTTCAAAAAAAGTCTTAACTTGGTCCTTTATAGTGTCATAACTTTAAAATGCCTACTATGTACTGTCATGCCATCGAGCCTGTAAGCTGGTAACTTTGTCTTGGTACATTTGGAGCTTTAAAAAAGCATAAAAGACATTAATATAGCACAAAGTGAGCCCTAAAACAAGTATTTTCACACTTGAAATTCAGAACATGTTCAATGTGAATGGATGTTATTAGAAGTTGTAAACACTTCTTTGAAGTGAGCTAATAGCATCAGCATTAATCACTAGAGCAAAATGTTTTATCACCTAAGAACAGAGATGAACAGCAAGTTTCCACATTCATGCTGTTTGCTTACAAGGCCTTCAAAGAGCATGTTCTTCTTGTAACAGGTTAATCAATACCAAAGCAATCGTGGCCTCCTACCTTGGTGAAACACTAGACCACACGACAGCTCTCCCCAGAGCTCCTCACAATAGGTAAGAGCTACAACCAAAAGCACTGAAACTCAAAAAAATGTATCATCTCTTCTAAGCCTCCTGGGAATTTACATGAATTTCCCAGAAACCCAAAGATAATCCTAAGCTACTCTTGTAAAATGGAGACACTGATTGGCAAAGACAGAATTAGAGTAGCAAACATCGTAACCATCAAGTGGCTAATGCATGGAACTGGAAAGCAGATACAGAGATGATGCATGTGTTCCTGTAATTACATTCCACAGTTCTTTTGTGCCTTGTTTTCCAGTAAAAAAGCCAGGCAGATATTGCTTCTATACCATTTCTTCTATTACTCCTTTAAAAGATCCTGCCTTATAAAGTGCTAGTGCACATATGCACACAAACACCATCTGAGCTAGCAGAGCAGACTGTGTAGTAAAAAAGAAATACACATTTTCAAAACAGGGTTTTATTGAAACTTATCAAAAATGTCTGAAATCTAATGCACAAAACCTTCAGACCTTAGTCCTTTTCTTTTTTGCTTTGGGTTCTTCTGACAGCTGAGATAATTCACTTTCTTCAATTTCATCACAATGCTTTCTTTTCTTTTTCTTTGACTTTTTATGGTCACTCTGGTAACCACTGGAGTCACTGGTAGGTAATACAAGTTCCTGTTCTCCTTGCTTGTCCTTGTCCTTTTTCTTTTTCTTCTTCTTCTTTTTATCATCACATAATCCATTCACAGCATCAACACTTGGCTCTTCTTCATTTTCCCTCCCAAGGTTACCCATCTCATTTGAAGGCTCTTCTGTGACATTATCTTCCCCACAGTTATTCAGGCCATTTTCCTGGTGGTCAAGCTTTTGAATTTCATCCCCATTTGTCCTTTCAGTGACTGCATCAGATTTTTTGGGCCTCATGCTGTAAAGAAATATACAACATAAACTGGATTAGAGACATGTTAGGGCATCTCACATAGTGAAATGTCAAAGTTTGCTAAAACATGTATTTACACCAAGCAGATAAAAGATAAACATTTGCTAAGAACAATAACAAATGGCTAACATGATACTCTGTGTTTCAGAGAATCAAAGCTTAATACTCTCAGGGTAATTTCTATTATCTTAGTAGATTCTTTCTTACCACATAATATTTTCTTTCAAATCTCAGCCCAAATTCTTTCTCTAAAGTGCCATACAGACCATTTGGTAGTTCCTCTTCTCTTGTGCTTCTTCAACCCCTAATTCATAACTATACATTGTGTGGTAAAGCTTTTTTGTTTGTTTTTTTTAAGTCATTCACAAAGACACACAGCTAGTGGCTTATTCAGTCATATATGAGCCACACTGCTGATTTTACCAAGCAATTACCCTACTCTAATTAAAACAAATGTGATACCTGAAAAGTTTAAAAAAAAAAAACAAAAAAACAAAAAAACACCAACAAGAAAAAACCTCCACAAAAAAACACCAGATCCTTTCCCCCCCCACAAGCAGGTACCTTGCAACCAAGAGCACTGAAATAAATGTCCAAGACAAATATGGAAAGAATGCAGTTAAAAACCATAGAGGCTTTTATGTTCCCAGAAGGCATGAAGACAAAATTTCTAACTTTCACTGTAAATTCACTGAAACTATCCAGAGTATCGTTCCAGGTTAAAAGAAGAAACAAACAAAAAATGCTATGAATTTGCCAGTAGGAGTCACATTATACATTTAATCAAAACCAAAACCACGGTGAAAGAAAATTGCTCCGTAAATGACTGTTTTAAAAGAAAAACGTGAATGAACTCTTCTGAAGACAAGATTTCTTGCAAGGTGCCCTATAAATTTAGAGAGGCTAAGGAGGAAGTTGACACACACATTTTCTCATCTTTGAAATTCTCATGTTAAAGTAAGTATTTAAGTCATGTATTTGTCATTATACAATACATATGCATGTGTTTGTGTGCAACTGTCAATGTAAACACTGTGTTCAGGACCTCTGCACTGTTTGCACTTTTTGAAGCCTACGCACAAAGCTACTCTTGGACACCTGGATGTGCTATTTTGAGCACGTGTTACATATGCAATCAACAATTAACAGGTCAACATACTCAGATTTTTAAAGCTCAAGAAACACCTAATTTTACTTTTTCCAGAGAAAAATTCCGTGGGAGTTCTAAACAGTGGAAACTTTAGCTTAAGAGTGATATATACATATAAATATACATAAATATACATAAACTATGTATATAAATATACATAAACTTTAGCTTAAGAGTGATATATACATATATCATATATAGATATATACACACATATATATGCATATAGTTATATAGGAATTTGTGTAAGAAGAAAGCTGAAAAATTAAGATGTGATTAAAGTCATTTAGCTTGTAAAAAAACGTATCAAATCAGTTTAAAATATTCATTATTAAGGCACTGTACCTGCTTTTAGTGAGTCCTCCTCGAATGAAGAACACCCCAGCTGTATCAGAATCCAAGTGCAACACTTGAAATTTCAGTTCATCCCCTATTTTTAACCCCAGCTCTTGCCATTGCACAATGGACATTTGTTCAGGCTTAGGGATAGATGCATTGAAGCATCCATGTATCAGGCAGCCAATGTGACTAGGGGCCACTTTATTAATTACACCCTAAAAAAGAAAAAGAATGTCATGCAAGTCTATAGTAAAAATCAGCACTTTCAACAGAAACCCTTTAAATATTTAGTTTCCCACATGGAAAATTTTCAGTAAGAGTTTATGTACAAGTTATGAAGTCAGTTTATCTAGCAATAAGTTAATGTTCCTTCACTAAAATCAAATTTAGTCCTGTAAACTCTTCATACAATTCCTCTGAAAATAGAACTGAACTGCAAGAGAAGAAATCAAAACATGGGATTTAGCTACAGTGAATACCCGAATCGAGTAGGTAACTCTTTCCTTACACTACAGTGGTCAGCTTTGCTCTGAAGCCATTTTAAGTCTGAGTTACTTGCCTAAAACGCTCTTTAAGCTGGCACAGCAGTACTTAGCAGCTGAAGATAGGAAAGACACATAAAAAGCTTCTAAATACTCCATTCAGTGGGTTTCTGACACATCTGCATATGAAACCATATGCACCTTTGTTTTACCCATAGAATTAACGACAGACACTGACAATTTTTCTATTCTCTTCCTAGGAAGATGGCACATTCATCCTGAAACACAATTACAAAAACACCACCTGTGCTGCAAAAGGCATGGCGCAACAGTGAATGTAAGCCAGCTCTCAACATGCTCTACCCACAAGTGCTGAGCAAGGGTTTTGACAAGCTTAAAGCTGTTCTGTGATCCATAACACCTCCTTTATTGAAAGGCAGGCTTCAACTCGATGTACTGCTCTTGTGCTTGGAGGAACCGAACTCGAGAACATCCTAAACATTCCTGTCACTATAACAAATGCACTGTTTGAGAATTATCTGCTCTTCAAAACAAAGCACGGGTATGATATATGCAGTTATGATACACTATTAAACACGCAATCCTTATGATAGAATGGTTTAGCAATATATAATTATACATAAATTCAACAAACCTAAAGACAGACAAAACAAATTACAGTTAAAAGTGCTAGTACAAACTACAAAAAAATTGCTATGAACTACCCACAAATGAATAAGCTAACATAAACTAAATATGTCTCCACCTAAGCTCTGGACCACTTGATGTTGGAGATAAGCCAAGGTTTGACCACTTAATAAAAAAAGCCAGGCGTTCGCATACCACCAGCTTCTTCCCTTTCCTGGGGCTGAAGATGATGAAGTCCGCCTCGATGTCCAGGTGGATGAACCCTTGGTCGTCGTAGATGTCGCCGAGCTCCCCCACCACTTTGATGTTGTCGTAAGCCACGGGCACACCCTGCAGGCTGGAAGGACAAGGAGGAGGGGGCACGGTTAGCCGCCAGGCCGCGCCAGCCCCCGCGCCCCGCTCCGCGGCCGCACCTCTCGGAGTAGCGCAGGAGCTCCGCGTCCAGCTGCGCGCGGATGCCGGAGCGCTTGCGGCCCAGGAAGCGCGGGGGCAG
>WBNO01021002.1:108392-133506 GCA_013400575.1 Peucedramus taeniatus
TATATATATATATGTATATATAGTTGTGCCTGGGAAATCTGTACAGAAACAAATTAAAGTGGAAAAGTTTGTGGTCATTGGAATAAGGGAGGTGATAGATTACATATTTTGATGGAAAAGTATAAGCTGCTTTCAAAGATATTATATGATTTATAAAAGGATTGTCAGATTAAGTATCCTGTCTTGTGCTATACGGAAGGAAAAGTTAATCATAAAATCTGTTCAGGTATTTCGTCATGTTTGAATACCTAAATTTACAAACTCAACAGTTTTCTTCATAGTTTTATACATTATTTTTGCAAGCATAAAATAGAAGCAAAACAATCCATTGCATAAATATTATCATGCAGAATCCCATGCCTTTTAGATCCAGAACTCTTGCACCATTTAAAGATCTCTGCTGCTGCCACCATAGTGTGGGTATAAATATTAACCTACTGTTCTTCATGTGTAATAGTTAAAAAAGGAGCTCTGATGCACACTCTTCCAGGGTGCTACACAGTTAATAAATATTCCTCAAAAATACTGGCTGTCAACATTCCTGGAGTTTATTCCTGGATTTAGGGTGGAAGAACAGCAATGATATCAGTAATGTAGCAAACCACAGGAATTTAATAGTGTCAGTCTGCATGTTTGGACTTCATGGTTTAGATTTAGATTTTCCTTGTTTGCAATCTCGCTGTAAAAAGAAGGCAATGATCGTTGTTTCCTTTCTCTGGGCAAGAAAGGTAAGAATTGATTCAATGTTAAACACTTTAAAGTGCTTATTTGCAGCTGCATTTTAACAGAAGAAAAGAGATAAGGGTAGATATAAGACTCAGTCTCCTAGCTTGAGCCAGGGAGGAAGAGAAAATAGGGTTCACATAATGATGTGGGAGAGGAGCTGAACAAGTTTTTGGTCCTGGTAACAGGATTTGTCTCACACTAGCTACTAGCCATGGGACTCAGAAAAGAGGGTAGGAAATCCTAATGGTTCTTAGATATTTTTAAATGTATTTATGATTTCCTAAGGGTGCAGAAGGAAGTTGTCTTGACTCCTATACCTGGTTTATATCAGCAGAATTATATGCAGGATTTTCAGCTGTGTTTATGGTGCCCCTTTATCCCTGCCTTCCTAGCACATTGCCATTGCACATTATGCCAGTTCATGTAAACAGCTATTTTCAATATGCAAATGAAGTTAT
Source organism: Peucedramus taeniatus (assembly GCA_013400575.1). Taxonomy (NCBI): domain Eukaryota; kingdom Metazoa; phylum Chordata; class Aves; order Passeriformes; family Fringillidae; genus Peucedramus; species Peucedramus taeniatus. The sequence continues at coordinate 109,577 of WBNO01021002.1, forward strand.
TTTTAATTAATGTACATGGTCAACCTGTTCAAAATACCATAACTGCATATATTTTTAGAAAGACACATTTTTCAGTTTATGGCAGGATTTTAACTGCATTTCAGAGAGATCTCTGGGGAAAAAAAAAACAGACAACAAAACAAACCTACTGGTTATGAAGCAAAATTGGAATGATGTGGAAGTCGCTATAGCAGCCTGCTATGACTTGTGGTTAAAGAACGTAAAGGACACCTTGAAGCAAATCAAATGAAATGTAGGGGGAAGAAACAACAAACCTGCCACTTCTATGTATGCTGGGAGGTCATTTGAGGGGACCACAGAGCAATAGTGAGGGTGCTCTGCACAGCTTGTTGTTGGTTCTCTGGCAGAAGTAGGTGTGTCTGTGCTGTGTCTCCAGTGCTTCTTTGACTGTTTTGATGAGAGGTGGCAAGAGAGACCCTGGTGCAGCCCTCTGGACTTTCTGCTCCAATTCAAAGCTGCTTCTTTCTGTATCAGAACAACAATTTCATAGCCAAGCAAGTCTCTCCAGGCACACACCTTCTGCTGAAATTCCAGCTACTGATTAATCTCATCCAGTTCCTTTTTTTTCCTTCAAAACACCAAGTCGCATTCTCATAATTTTCAAATTAGGAGTAAAAAGGCCTTCCTGAGCAAGCTTCCCAAGGTCATTTAGAGCTCCTTAGGCTAATGATGCTAAACTAGGATGGGTTTTGCATCTTTTTTTCAATCAAATTATGTTTCAACAAAAATAGTCTGCTATTTTCTTTTTTTTTTTNTCAAGTAAAAAGCTAACGTGTCCTAAGAGGGGGAGGAAAGGTCATTCCCTCTTGAACAAACAGTTTAGCATAAGGGAAGCATCTTTCCTTTGACAGCTGGGAATGCAATCCCTGCGTAGTTCTTCAGCTTTGTTTGACGGCTGGCTTTGAAAGCCAGCGAGAGCAGAGGTCTGTGCCAAGCTAGGCGTGGCTTTGGAGCAGTGTCGGTGTGTCTGTGCCACCGTGCGTTCCTGTACACGGCCTGCAGAGTGCAGGAACAGGGCATTCCTGTGTGTCTGTGCTTCTGTCTCCGTGTTTGTCAGCCCCCACCTCCCAGAATATGGCTGAGAAGCTCAGGTCAGGGGTGCCTCAGTAATTCAACTTGCTCTGCATCTGGGTTCTGCAGAATTCCTTATAGCACATTTTAAGATCCTAGGTATATATGCATCGGTGTTAAACTTGCCAGCCTGCAATAAATTTACACAAGAGATCCGTCTATCTATTGATGGAAATCGGGGAAGGAGACATTCTAAAATATAAAGTAATTCCTTATTTTCTTCATTTCTCCTATGGGTAAAATAGGCTGTTTGTCTGACAAGAAACTGGGGAGAGAAAGCTAAGACAGTATGAAATTTTATTCAATTTTAATATCTTTGTAGGATCAAGATTAGTTCAAAGCAGGCAAGGAGAGATGAGAACTCTTAGCCTGCTAGCTGTTGGTCCAGTGTAACTTTGGTAAGGCAGAGATGAATGGGATAAGAAGTTAAAGATACTGACATAATTCCTGTGCACAGGACAGAAAGATTAAATTTACATGGGAAAATTGTAAAGGGTTTAGAAGAAAATTTATGTACATGTATATATATGTATGTATATGTATNCTCCTGGCAATTCCAAGTCTGTCTGGTTAGCCCTTGTACAAGTTCTAAAAATATTCCTCAAAATCTCTCTCCAGATGTATGTACAGCAGCTTTGGTTATACATATTGGTTGTTTGTACGTTGGAGGTTTATGGTGAAGCTAAAGATGTCACTTCAATAAAGAAAAGGAAAGCTAGACAGAACAATTTTAGGCAGGAAGATTATGCAGTAATATCTACAATAATATGGTAGTCTAATACCAGTCTGCTTTTAGATATTTCTAAGCATTTAATTGTAAAAGGCTCCTTTTAACTCCTTAACCTGCCTGGGACTGGGATCTGAAAGGATTAAAAATGGCTTAAACTAGGAGACTCTCATTTCACTGCATCTTTAAAATCACACTGTCAGGGAAATTTTTTGATATAAGTATGATAATTTGTGGTTATGGTTTAATGTATTGAATGTGGCCTGCTTCAGTGTTTTTCATACCTCTCCAGACCATCTGAAGGGAAATTCATATGTCCTAATACAACAAATACATATTGAAGATTGTGCAAGACAGAGATTTAAAACATATTATTTGCACTGTTCTGCACAGTTTGCAATAAGTACTGCTGATTGCTGTAAATTCAAAAGTGTGTGTTTCTCATAAGCTGAGGTTCAATGAAATGCAAAGTATAGCATAAAATATAGCCTAAGGTATTATAACATGCATCAAGGACTTACCAGCTAAGTCCTCTGAACAAAGTTCAGTAAGTAAGTTCCTTCAGGAACAGTGTTGCTTGACCTAGTAAATAACAGCTGAATATCTCAGAGAGAATCTAAGCCAGCATCTGATTTTACAGCAGCATGAATCAGACAGCAGTGTCAACAGCAATACATGTTTCATCCTATTTAGATTGAAAAGGACTTGGATGCCCAGCCTTCAAGCTATTGGTGTAGTTACACTGGCTGGTCACATTCTGAAAAGTTAAAGTTTTGTTTTTCATGCAGTTGAATAAGTGGAATGAATGTCCTTTCATCTGTATCAGTAACAAAAACATACAGAGAATGTTTCCATTACAGTTGAATTCCATATGCAATTATGGAACAAAACCATTAAACAAAGTGAAACTTTTCCCAGAATTCCCCTATCACGTGCACATATTGTGGTAATTTACTCTGAATTCTCATCCTCTTTTTATGTTTCAAGTAGTAGCACTCTTTGTCACATTTGTTCCCAAGTATTTTTATTCCATATTTTCAAGGCTTTTATTTATGTAGGGACCAGCCAATTTTTCTACATTCTACAAGCTTGGCACCAAAAGAAAGAAAAAAACCCTACCAATTGAATTTGGGGCCCAAATCTCTTCTTTCTCCTTCCAGCACCTCTGTGAGCAGACATGATGTGGTGGTATTTCATAACTTACAGCAGGGCTTCAAACATTATGAGCTTAGAGAATGCATCCTCCTTTCCTTTCCAAAGTAGGAGGAAGTGGCTGTTGTACTGCACTACTGTGTTGGATGTAGAAGAATCACCTATTTCCCTGCAGTATCCCATACTCTCACTAACGTGCCAGGAAATTAGGTGATTGTGATAAATAACTGGGTGGTGTCACTAGTTTCATGTCATTCCTGAGCAGATTGTGAACTGCAACTCCAAACTGCACCAGGATCTGAAGCTACCATTCCTAGTCCTGAGATGTCAAAAGAGACTCTGGTGAACTGTGATATTATAGTTGTGCTATGAAGCTAGTGATGAACCTCAGCCAGGTAGTTCCAATGTGGATTTTTGAGTAATTTTTTAATTGACTCTTGATTTTATTTTATAAGGCCCTTGGTTTTTTTCTGAGGCAATAAGGGAAGGAAAGTTGCAGAACCACCTCCCCGGGTTTTATGTTCAATTTTTCAACATATGTGAATCTCTGCACCCATTTATACCATGGTCCTGCCTTGGCAGGTTGTGCCCAGAGTTGCAGCAGAAATGCTCCCATAAGGGGCACATACTGGGGACAGATTTATCTCATGCTTCCTGCTGCAAAGGAAGAGGAGTATCAAACTGAAGGGACAATGGCACCTATAAAGAGCATAAACAATCTGCTATGTAGTGAAGGAGGCAGTTTGAAGACTGGTAGTACCTGAAAAGGGGAGCACCTCCTTGAGCAGAGATACCTTAACATCTAGTTATTTTGCTATGACAATATCTGTATTCTTTATGAACCTGAACAATCTCATTAGCAATTTCTAAGGTATGTAATAAATGCTAGCATATCAGGGCCTCTGAGAAAATTCAAAAGCTCTTTGGGACAGTAAGTGAACAGAAGCCTTATAAGGTGGACCATTTTTTGACTCATAAGCTTAGCCATCCAACTAATTAGCTTGGAGTTTAAGTGAGAGACTTAAATTGCAGTGAAGATGTTCCCCGTATTGTAATTAGATGAGAAAATCCCTTATGGACTTCAACAATTCTAAGATAGTCAATTTAAAGATTATTTTATGCCATATAGAATCACAAAACAGTTTAATGTAAGAGAGGTTTTATGGTGTGGTTTGAACATTAGTAGGGTTCTATTCATACCTGTCTGGGAGCAGGGGTATGAATCACCAAATGTTGCCAGTCATCAGTGGTGCTCACATCTGAAATTCATGTTGTGCTGGGCAATACTGCAAAGTCATAGACTCACTATGTACCATATGAATGATTTTATATGAATATTAATATTATACTGTAAATATTCTGCTACAGATGATATCTTCAATTTTTCATGGCTGTACTAACCACTAGGTTCTACAATAAAGTTTGGGGTCAGTTAAAGCTGCATACCTGCTAACATACCCACAAATGTTATTGTTGGTGTGGACAATTGCCAGTAACTTCTGACCTTGACCATGACTCTGTTCAGCCTTCATTTTTTTCCTTTCTGAGCTTACTTCACTCTTTTAGAAACTTTTCAATATATTGTGTTGAACTGCAAGCATGACAGTTCAGCTTTGCAAGATCTTTCTAACAAGAAAAAAGCCAAAAGATCTCTCTAAAATCTCTGGTTTAGATTTCATTTTATTTGTCATCTTTTATGAACAAATTACGAAATATACTTCGTTCACAAATTGGAAATATTTACAATTTCTTTACAACAAGGCATTATTGAGGTTTTGCTTTATGGCATTCTTAGAGCATTCTGTCTTTCAAAACAAAGACATCGGTGTTGTTTTCAGCACACTGTTCATTTACACTCTGGATGTGAAATGGGAGCTTTTTGGAGAGGAGTTTGCACTCTCCTTTGATGTGATCTACTGGGAGACTGAGGCAGGATGCATTCAAAATGTGAGGAGAGGGACTGTGCAGATGTGTTGCTGTACCATGCCATGATCTGAAGCCATCATATTAAACCAGATGCTGCTAAGCGGAGAGGAGAAAAAGATTCCCCTGAGCCATTCTTCCTCTGCCTTCTCCTTTGAGTGGGCTAAATGCAGTTCAGTTTATTTTTTTTTCTGATTTTTGAGTCTTCATGAGAATAAGAGTCTTGCAAAGTCTATTTCAAATACTATCACAATTCAGAAAGATTATTCAGACAAAAAACTGAAAGAGAGTAGCCAGGAAGTGAATAAATATTGTATATCCGCAAAATGTTTAAGAGACAAATTTTGAACATAGTTCTAAAAGGGAATTGCAACTGTGCTGGTCTGCAGTTGTGACATTTGAGCCATAAAAGCTAAGATAGTTTCATTTTCTTAATTTCTTGGAGTCTATTTTTTTTCCTGAAGAAAATTCTAAAACCACTTCCTCCATGGAACTTTTAAAAATTTCTTAATATACACTTCCATTATAAATCAGATGTGGGCCACCATTGCTTAGGTTGTCTGTCATTTCCTAGAACAAGAATAGAAAACATTAATTAAAATTAGTATTATTGTAAGGTTTTCAAAATTCAGTTGTCTAAGGTTGTGATGAAATTTGAACAAACTCAGAATTTCAAACATTCAGAAACACTTTACATTTGTATTTAGCTTGATAAACCTCATAAAATCAGATTTTTTCCTTCATAAATTAGGTACATTTGAAAACTGAAAGACTCATTGATAGTGATTGAGTTGGACATTACACTCAGACCACATATAGAGCATTGATGGCATCTGTACTAGTTTGTGATGTCCTTTGAAATTGCATCAACTCAAGCTTGTGTGTTGATCTACAAAAGAATGAAATGGTAGTGAAGTCTGTGTTTCCATTCAAACCTCTATCTGTGCTGAAATGCTACAAACAGATGCCATTCAATGCTTGCTGAAATAGACATTTGGGAAGTAGATCTAGATCCAAACAGGAGCTAAGGGTTTTAACTGCTTGTTTTCCCTTGGGATGGGACTGATTTTAGCTTTCCCTTATTATGCCAGTCTACAATTTTTAGCAGTTCAGGGATTGCTTCTCCAGTGGCAGGTGAGTCATCCCAGAGTAAGCTGACCAGCTCATGAGTCAGAATCCTAAAGCACCTGAACCAAGATTTGCTCAGAGATAGATTTTCTAACTCTCAAATTGAAATGCAAACAATACCCCCTTAACAGCTGTCTAAGCATAGAGATGGCTACATTAATTAAACAGTTCTCTGATCTTCCAGGCTGCAAAGCCACATTGAGTTTATGGTCGGAACTACCTTATTCTGAGCAATCCCAGGCCTTTTTCATACCAGATTGAATCTGGATGCAGAAATAAATGATCTGCTGCTTATGTCCAATGACAGAGAACAGCTATGGGAAGAGGAATGGGTACAAGTAAAAATGCAGCTTGGAGTATTTCTAAAATTCAAGTAGATGAGGTGGAAGTGCCATTGTTGGACTAGATCTAAACTAGTTGCATGATGACCAGAGGCTCTTCTCTGCATGGAAAGATTAAATTCACCTCTTCTTCCTCCTAGGTACACTTGGAGAAAATGTGGACTAAAAGGAATTTGTTTGTCCCCCTTCCTGTGGAAGCTTCTGTAAAAAAGTGAAGCAACATTCATTGGGCTAGACAGAGAGAGAGAGAAAAAGACTGAAAGAAAGAACCCAACTCTATAGCATAGTAGCCAACATTCGTGGTAAAGAGAAGAAAATTATACAACCCAATCTTTATTACTAGTCTTACTCACTCTCTCTCCTCTTTTAATTCACAATATTTGGCAAGCAGAGACCAGAACACATAGTAACATAAAGTTAAAAAGCACTGATGTCTCCTTTCTCAGGTGTTACCAGCTACATTTTAAAGCAAATCACAGGACTTAATTGTTCCCTTCACGGTTTTTGAAAGAAGGGATGTTCTGTTCTTCTCTACAATGTCACCAAACCAAGTAGCCTTGCCAGTTAATACTCCTGAATCAAGCATAAGCTTCAGAGAAAATCAGGTGTGAAACTAATTTTGAGTATTTTCTACCACTCAGGTCTCCATTTGCAGATGATGGTGTTGGATGTTTTGGTATTGTGCCTTATTCTACTCATATAATGAAGAGGAACATGCATGCTCAACACTGGGCTATGGATCCCAGTTTGGGGTTTGTCTGGCAATTTGCTTATTTGTGGGTGCCTAAAGCCTTTGTTGGATCTACACTGAAGGTATCTCTCAGCTGGGAAAGAGACCAAGAATACCAAAGCCAAAAGAGACCAAGAATACCAAAAACTAACTACCAGTCAGCCATATTTTGGTAGTAATGATCTGTTAGAAGGCTACTCATGAGTTTCATTTTGTAAGCTTCATCACTTGAATCATCTGCAGACATCAGCTATTAGAATATCACCATCGTTTTGGAAAATATCAAAACCCATTTATTTTCCCCAAAATTTCTATTTAAAAAAATAGTTAATTAAAAAAATAAAAAAGTTGCTGAATTAGGGGAATGAAGGAGCACACAGATTAGAAGCAGAGTGAATCAATGGTGGCTACATCCAAATAAGAGTATTTGGATGCCTGTAACTAGGGTGAATATTTTAAATACTCAACTTACTTCCAGATTGCAGCGTTCACCACGTAGAGTTATGTCACTACCTGGAAGCACCATTCCTGCCTCAGAGTAACATCACAGCATCAGCCAACTTTGATTAGCTGAAGCTATGACTTCCTCGTAGAGGTGGCCCTTCCTGAAGTGACATAACAACATGGTCGCTCCCTAGTGTTCAGCGTACCTTGGAGGTAACTCTGGTGTCGGGGGAATCACCGGGCAGCTGGGCAGGTCGGTTATTTCAATACCCCTCAATCTCTAATATAAATATAACAATTATACAATAAATATAGCACAAACAAATGCACATGCAGTACATGTCTACATTACTGTACATCGGTATAAATATACAATATAGTCATATATATAAAACACTTCTAAGCTGTTTTCTAAATTAGGGTCTAATTTAATGTAAGTTTTTGTGCCATGACCTAGTGTACTCAACCTTGCCATCGGCAGGCAGTCTGTGGGTCTAAGAAGTCCCAAGTCAGGCCATGTGTACGTGCATACTTGGCTCTAGAGAAGACATGCAGGAAGTCTGCCATCAGTGGGTTGCATCCCAGATCTGCAGTGTGTGCAATAGGGTTGCTCTGCATGTACACTGTGGCCCTTTACCCAGGATAAGTGGACATCTGGCAGTCCTTGCTGCTAAGTGTCAAAAAGCTCAGTAAGTCAACATGCCAGGAAGGTAGGCAGTGAACTACTGTTAGACATAGTCATCCTCGCCCCACATTGATAGGCTTGGTGGCTTTGTTTGTTTTGAAAGATTTTATTCTTTCCAAGCTGTTTCTTCTTCCTTTCCCTCTCTTTTTTTCCTCCCATCTTTGTCCGTGTTGAGGCAAGAGTCTCTCTGAAAGTCAATATCTAGCCTTCCATCAGCAAGACCATCATATTTGCCTAATAGCTCATCAGAATTCTTCATTTTAAAATGAGGAGAAATGTATATCTTCTGTTGATTTTATCACCCTGCTTTGTTACTGTTGTAACCTCTACTATTGTAACCTCTACTATTTAACTTTTTAAAACATATTTAAAACATCATCTTTTTAAAATGTTTCAAACATCATCTAAGATTATTTCAGTTTATGTTTCTACTTGGAGTCTCATCTCAGGTAAGAAACCAAAGAATACTGACGAGTCATTTTTAACCGCTATATCATGTTTTTTCAGGGAATCTGAAAACAATTCTACAGTCTGAGCAAACTAATCCTTGCTCTGCTCTTCAGAGGTTTCAGTAGACAACAGACTCTTGAACAGAACTTGCATGTGGAGGTTTAGGTGGGCAGTCCACTTGACTTTTTTCTGCTCATTTCTCAAATGAAAGGCATTGGGTAGATACTAAGTCCAAATGCAAAGCACAGGGTTACAGCAGACACTTAACTCCTCAAATATTACTCAGATCTGTTAAGGCAAGGAGGTGATTTCAAGAATTCCATTCCATTACTTGTTTTGATCCTATGTGCTCAGCTTTGGGAGCTTCAGTTTCAGCACCTAATTATGTTCCTATACACCTTGGTAGGCTTCCTGTTAATACAGAAAGGAAGTAAATGCTCAGTGCTGCAAATGAGACCAGTTTTATTTAGGTGTCTAAATATGCCCTTAGATGCTTAGTTTAAGTCACCTACGTTTGTGAACTGTGGCTTTTCTGTTTAAATAACCTAATTTATAAGCTGAGTACTTGGGAGAGGAAGAAATTGATTAAATCCTGGAAGCATGCAATGATGTGGTTACAGAAAGCTTTCTGTGCTTTTTTTCACAGTACAATACATGATAATTCGTATTAATAGGGCTTCCAATTATTTAGGAAGTGCTATATTTAGCAGCTAAGCCCCTGAATAGCTATACAATGGAATTATGTTGAAAATGGATGTACTTCATTGAAATGGATGTACTGCAAATATTCAGTACCTAAAAATAGCTCCATATAATGCAACATAATAAAGCTTACACAGAATGGCAGCATTTCATTTTCCAGAAGCGCTTTTTCATATGAAACTGAAAACTGAGTAAATCTCTTGCCAATTGTAAAAGTTAACGCATACAGTAACATTTCAGGAGAAGCAGAACAAATAAAGGAGGACACACAACTCACTTTTTCTGCCATTTCATGGGAGTGATGCAATGAATGTTCCCTTTCTGAGAACATTCGCCTTTGTTCATAGCTGGCTAGCCGACAAGTGAGCCATGAAGAAAGGGTGCAACCACCAATTCCAATGCATGCAAGAGACATGGAGGCAAGATGCAAAGAATAGAGAGCAGATGACTTCTTTGTCAGAGCACGAAGAAATTGAAAATTTAAGATTCCTCCTATTAGTCCGCAGATGCAACAGGCGGAAAAAAGTATCATCTGTCAGGAGAGACAAGAGAGGTTATGTCACAGTAATATTTTTCAGAGATGGCTTGATGCATGTAAAATATGAGATAACCATATTTGAATTCTTTGATAGCATCATTGACTGCAAAACACTGCACAGACCCTTGTTTTTAACTCCCTTAGCTCCCACATTGCTCCATATTACCTTCCAGTATACAAGAGTTCAGATTGATGTTGCATGTAAAAAAAAGTTGGGTAAAATGAGTCGGCGAAGTTAAAACCTATTCAGTGGAAGGACTGCTAGGACACAAAACTGACTTCCAGCTGTTCATGCAAAACAGTAACATGACAGAAGGTGTTGTAATTTTCTATTGTGCAGTTTATCACCCTGCCTCAGGAGTGAATGCCTCATGTATTTGTAGTGAATCTCTCTTGCTTTGTGTGCATTCTGACTGTGCCTCCTGATCAGTTTTAATTTATTCAGTCAGATATCAGATTGGAGGCTTTCTGCAGCTTTTGTGGGGTCTTTGAATGTGTTCAAGGTGAACATGCTGGTCAAAGAAGCAAAAGAAACAACAAAGAAATCTGTGATGCTGCTTTACAGATGATCAGTTTGGTGACTGTATGGTTGGTTGGTTTGGTTGATTTTAACTTGATTAAAATGTTATTGGGAATTTTAAAAATCTGTGAAACAGGCTGCAATCAATGAGACATTTTCAAGGACCTCCTGTTGCTTTTAGTCACAAAGATGTTACTCTGGTTCAGGATGTGCATTAATCTCAAATGATTCAGGAGCAAAAGATCTTATGGACACAGTGTTAAGTGATTGTCTTATTCACTTCCCTTGATACTGATGATCTGTCAGATGATGATCTAGATGGGTCTTTAATGTTTCTCGATATGGCTTTGTATATGTACTTGTCTACTGTGGTAGCAGAAATTTATGGAGCCTTACAGACTAGTTCTGTACACAATTAGGATGAGAATTTCCTCAGGAACGTGGCATTGAGGATGTATATTGCAGTCCACTGGCAAGTGACTATTCCATGAGACCTCCAGAACAGATGGCTTTTAGAAACTGGTTATGGTACAGATGTTTTAAGAAATGGGACTGTCATTTTAACAGAGTTTAAGATAACTCATTGATATTTAAAAATAATTGGAGAGAAATTTTGATTCCCATCACACTTATGCTTGTTTTGTGTGATTTCCATCTGTATGTGGCAGAATAATCAAGCTGACAGAAAATTAAGATAATGCCAGCATCATCACTTACAATAAGATCATGTTTTAAACATAGATTTCTGCTGTGATTTGTTGAGTAATAACACCATTTTGCTGCAGTCAGAAAGTGACTGTATCCAAAGAGACATCTTCCATCACTTTAAAACTTACAGACACATGTTTCAGATTGCTAAACAAATCTGCTAAACACTTAACAGCTATGATATCTAGAAACAAACTTGGTCAGCAACCTTATTGAGATGGCAGCCCAGTGTTGGTTTTGGAAGGAGAGAAGATAGAGTCCAGTGACATAACTGAGAAGCATTTATTGACTTGACATAAATCTATGTCAAGTGATTTCTGATCAAAGTTTATCCAGATACAGATAAATAGGAATGTATGGCTTAAATATCATGACCTACATAGGCCATTTCAGAACTGCCTTGTTTTTTATGACTATTCCAAAGTGCTAATTGCTTTTTTAGATTGCTAACTTGTAATTTTTGTAATTGTTTATCAAAAACCCTTGGATGCAGAAAGCCCCCAGTAAAGAGTTCAAATTGGATAAGTAAGCCTTTCAAATACTTAAGTGTTATGGATGCAGTGGAAAAACTTACAACAAGTCCAGATTTTTTTTTGGCACACAATATTCCGCATACACCACAAAGCAGGAACTGCAAAAAACAAGAAACCAAACAATTATTTCATCATTTAAGGTACGTAGATTCAAATCCCGCTGTGTTGCTGTGGTGGTGACCACAGTTTAGGCAATGGCTACAGTTGTCAGCATTTTTGTCACAAACCTTATGCTTCAGGAGCTTGCAATTCAACCATAAACATTCTTATCAGATAAGAAACTGGAGTGAGAAGTCTGAGTGACCATGATAATTCATGACAAAAAAAAAAAGGAAATCTGAATTTTAAGCTGCTTAGGTAAACAAGCTGGGAAAAAAATTCCCCAGTGTTGCAAGCATAAAAATGCCTTTTTACTGTTTTCTTTTTCTCTCAGAAAAATTTAGCAAGGTACTTACTAGTCAGTGATCCAAATCATCTACTTCTAGGCATAGCATAGGGACTTAATGCCCTGATCCTACCATCTGAACCACTGAAGGATCACATATGGATCGTTATCTTCAAGACAGTGGAAGTCTGGGCAAGAATATAATTCAGTCATGTCCGTGGGTGCAGGTGTAAATGTTAGTACGTCTGCTAGTGTGACTACTCTGGGCATGCAGAAGGATCTGTTTCAGACTCTTGATAGCCCAATTTGCAAGAGAAAGCGTGAAGGTATCTGTACTTTTTTTTTTTTTTATGTCATTCCCTCACACAAACTTATTTGCAAATTGAAGTATCAAGCATTAGTTAATGCTTGATTAAAATGAAAATTAATTACCAAAACCAGAAAAAAGGCCTAACAGCTGATAAAAATAGATGATAATGCTTAATAGTGACCTCTGTCAAAGACCAGTGATGTCCTCTGATGTCTTTTTCCTCCTACAGAAAAGTTTAATGAGGAAAACAATGAATTGTCTCCAGAGGAGCAGTCAGGGTAGGAACTACAGTAGTTGTATGAAAACAATAAGGCCTTCTCCAGGTTTTAGCAATACTGTCAAAAGATTTCCTTGATACCTCATAAAGTCCTTTATTAAGAAATCTATGCTACTTATTTTCAATAAAGCTAACTATACTCCCCCATTGGGAAGCAATTCCAAACAAACCAAGCTGGATTTTTCCACACTATTTTTGCATTGAGATAGTATTTCTAGCAAAAGGATCTGCTTGACCCTGATTTAGAATTAAATCACAGAAAAGACCTGGCTGTTACATAAGAAATTTTAAAAAAACCAAACAAACCAAAAACCTAAGAGATTCTATAAAGCATTCATGGTCTGTGTAATATATTGCAGATACTTCTTATTTACACTCTAAAATTTTGCAACTTCACTATTTCAGTTGAGGAGTTGCTTTAACTCATAGTTTATCTCCCTCTAACTAAAGCAGTTAATGTGTATAGCTAAGTATAATATAGCTTGAGGTATCTTTTTACTCTGAATTAGACCCATGAAAACAGTGCCCCATAATGAATGTGGATAAATTGTGTATATTATTTACCTTTATACTAAGCATGGGATGTGAATTTAATACCAATCAGATTATAGGGAGGGCTGGGTCACATGGACCATGGTGCTGAATGGCTCAGGACATACCAGAAGGCACAACTGGTAATTGCTGCTAGAGCCCACTGACTGGAATAACAATAAAACAAAGCAAATCACCAGGGGCAATGCTCCTTCTGCACTTTCCCACAGGCAAAGAAGATTTCAGCTCATCACATCTGCTTTGTAAGTGTTCACTCAGGCTTTCTGTGAAGTTTTGGGGTTTTACTCCCAGTCCTGCCGTTGCAGATTGCCTTCAACTGAAGGCCCACTTCAAATTTTCACACGTCGTGTTTCGTATTTCTTAAAATGCAGAAACCTCAAATGAAATTTGTTGAAGACATCCTTGTAATTAAGTTCTATTCAGTCAGACTTGATAAAGTGGATTAATAATATATTTTCTCTCTGTAGCGATTGAATAGGATTGAAAGGAAAATTTTGTATATGGAAAAATTAATTAGTGTTGGAAGATATCATCATAGATAGTTTTATCTTGTTAACTAGTTTAAAAAACTGTGAGTTTGATAATTTACCTTCGAAGCTGAAAGAGTATGAAAGAGAAGGTCACCCATTTTTTCAGGAATGCTTTAATTCTACTCCAGTTTGAGTCAATGAAGCTAATCTATGAGCCCTAAGGGACCAGCTTCTCAAAATAAGGGATGACTATTCCATTTAAAGCACCTGACCACTTGGAGTAAAGATTTGGATGCAGTAGTTAAATGTACACTAAGTTTGCTAATACTAGATACTAGACTAGGAGATACCATGGACTGGTAAGTGTAGAGAGGCCTTACAGAGAGATGTGAATAGACCTGAGAGCTGGGTAATCACCAACCTTGTGAAATTTAACAAGAGCCAAGTGCCAGATTCTGCACCTAGGACACTGTAATCCTGGTTATACATAAATACTGGGGGTCAAGAGATTGGAAAGCAACCATAGGGAAAGAGATCTGGGTGTTTGGCTTGATGACAAATTGAATGTGAGTCAGCAGTGCCCTGGCAGCAAAAAAGGCCAACCATGCCCTGGGGTACATCAAGAACAGCATCACCAGCTGGTTGAGGGAAGTGATTGTCCGGCTCTATTCTGCTCTGGTGCAGCTCCTTCTTGAGCATTGTTTGCCGAGATGGATGTCTCAGTATCAGAAAAGCAACACACTGTTAGAGTGTGTCCAGAGGAAGATGACCAAGATGGTGAAAGGCCTCAAGGGCAAGACTTACAAGGAGCAGCTGAGGTTACTTGGTTTGATCAGATTGAAGAGAAGGCTGAGGGGTGACCTCTACACAGTCTACACCTTTCTCAAGGCAGGCAGTGGAGGGAGAGGTGCTGATGTCTCTTTGATCATCAGTGATAGGGCACAAGGAAATTGAGGGAAGTTTCATCAGAGAAAGGTTCTTCTCTGTGAGGGTGGTCAGTCACTGGAACGGGCTCCCCAGGAAAGGGATCATGGCACCAAGTCTGTCAGAGGTCAAGGAGCACTCTGGGTGCTGCAATTAGTCATATGATTTAGTGTTAGGTAGTCCTGCAAGGAGCATGGAGTTGGACTTGGTGACTCTTATGGATTCCTTACATGAGAAATTCTACGATTTCATTATCATATTGTTTGTGTTGTTGTATATATTATGTATATAATATTGTATTGTGTCATGTATACTCTGTATGTGTTTTCTCTCTCTACATCTACAGTATCTGTACATATAGGCAAGGAATAACATGTTCCATAGTTAAAGAGAGTTCTTTGTATTCTAACTCAGAGGAATTGGATATTCAAGCTTCCTCCACATTTTTCTGTTTAATCTTGAGTTCATGCCAAAGTTTCATAATCCGTATGGCTATGAGATAAACAAGTTGTGAAACTGAATGCACTCAAGTGCCTGAATATGTTAAAAACCTTGGAAGAAAAGCATTCAGGCAGTAGCAAAGGATTAATGTTATTTAGGTTGAGGTTTTTTTAAAGATGACAGTGTAATGCATTCATAGAGAAAAGGATTGCCCAAAACCCAGTATGGATATTTTTTATGTTAGCATGCATTTTGCAATTAAAACCAACAGATGACTTTGTGCCACAGGGTCAGGCAATTATATCTCATGCAAAGCTTTGAAACTTCTGAGCCAAGTTTACAACTCTCTTCTAAGGCTGATTCACTGGAAACAGTGGAAACCTGCTCTATGAAGAGAGTATTAGTAATACCCATGGCTCAGGAACACTGCTCATGTAGAATTTCTTTAGCCAAGTTTTTCAATGTGGAGACATCTAGAACAGTTAGGATTTCAGTGAGATATTATGTGATTTTATGTGATTGACTCTATTCTCTGCTTTTTGATGGCATAGATACTTAAGACCTTTTTTTTTTTTTTTTTTGGTTGTTGTGTGCCATAAGAATTTCCTTCAAATTTTTTGATGTCTCAGTGTTGTGATCATCAGTAGTGAAAAGTGGATGGAAGAAACCACACTGGCTCTGAGTACCAGAAAAAGGATGAAGTAAAAATCAGATTGAAAGTGTCTTTTACTTAGAATCTTCTATTTTGTAGCACTGCCAACTGGAATGCAGCCATCAGGGGCTTGGTTGTCTTGACACTCTCTCTCCCTGTTCTTGGCCATCCTGAAAGACTTCATGTCAATATGTTATGACAGTGAAGCTTGGTTTGTAACTGTTGAGCTACTCTGGACTTCAGTTTACCCTTGACTAACTAATACTGTCATGGTAAGGACTTGCTCCTTTCTACTTGATCATTGATTATCCTTAATAAATTTTTACCAGCCAACCTTACGGACTCTTTAAATGTAGTTATATTTTCTAACTATGTATTTTCTAGCCATGTAACCTAGCTTACTTGAGGTAAGTTAGGCAGACATACTGAAAATACAGTGGAAAAGGCATATATCACTGAAGATAAGCTTCTTGCAAAGAATGCTCGGTTGTTGAAGTGTTCATAACTCATGCAGAGAATAAGGCTAAAACATTTCATTAAGGATAAGCTAAGGTAATAAGCCCTACAAAATGCCCTGGAAGCCAGAGAGGGAACTTCAGTTGGAACTTTTTTAAAGATTTCTCATTGTTGGACTTCCATTTTAATTATCATTCATAATAAAAATAATCATAAAATGCTAAAAGACTGAAAGACTCACTTAAAAGCCTACTCAGAGCACCAATTACACTCAGACCCTATTGATTTTAGGATTACTTTTGGTTGCAGACTTATTCATACCTCCTACATACAACATACATGATGTTTCACGTCAAGACTAGCAGAGAAGCATTCTATTGAAACTGTTGGCACAAGTCCAGGGAAGGGCCAGGAAGTTGGTGAGAGGGCAGGAGCACCTCTCCTAAGAAGGTAGGTGGAGAAGGTTTGGACTGCTCAACCTGGAAGAGAAGGTTCACAGATTCACAGATTGACAGAATATTCTGAGTTGGAAGGGGCCCACAAGTATCATTGGGTTTGCGTGGAGACCTCACAGCAATCTTCCCATATCTGGGAAGTTGGAGAGGGACTCTGCATCAGGAACTGTAGTTACAGGACAAGGAATAAAGAAGTTACTGGAAGAGGGGAAATTTAGACTAGATATTAGGTAGAGATTCATTACTGTGAGGGTGATGAGGCACTGGAACGGTTGCCCAGAGAGGCTGTGGATGACCAAACCCTGGCAATATTCAAGGCCAGGTTATACAAGGCCTTAAGCAACCTGGTCTACTAGGAGGTGTTCCTGCCTATGGCAGGAACAATTGAGACTAGATGATCTTTAAGGTCCGTTCCAACATTTATTGTATGATTCTGTGATTCTATGAGTTCATGAGAATGTATCATCAAGTAATAGACAGGGGCATAACCCCTCTTGAGTGAATGGTAAAAAATCCAAAGAAAGATGCTACAAAGCACAAAAGCTACTTAGAGCATGAGTGTCTCAATCCCACTTTCAGTGATGATTTACCATGGACCCACCAAAGTCAGAGTTGCTCTGATAATGTTATGGCAAGGTGGTGCAGTAGTGTCTGTTTGTCTGTGGCATTTTTGTCATTCACACTGCAGCTGTACCTGCTGACGTTCCATATGCATATTGGAAAATGGCTTTTTGTCTGTTGAGCTTTGGGAAAGAACTCCAAAGACCTCCCAGAAAAGGGGAATGTTTATTTTGAGACTGCTTTAATTTACTTTATATTGAATATTGCCTTGAAACAAAGCCTCAGATCCAAAACCCCATAAATTTTGGTAAGAAGGCTAAAATCTCAATTTATATTCAAGTCTGTGGTTTGGATCCATCCCTATTTCATATTTTCTGGAACAAAAGACTTGGCTTCTTTCACTTCCTTCTGGAAAATGGGTACTTTGTCCCTGGTAGCCTGAAAAAAATCAGTTTTAGTTAATCTGCAGGAAGCCAAAGATTTGTTTCTTTCCACCACGCAGAAGAAAAGGAACTATTTTTATTTTATATCTTGAAGCTAAGAAACTTCTCTGTCTTATGTTTTGAAAAGGCAAAAGCAATGGTGAGTGTAATTCCCTTGAAAAACTGAAAATTGCTCATAGAAAAATTTCCTGGACACAGGCTAAACAAAATAGTAGAGAAAACCTGTTGAATATAAGGACAGCTTGATCCCTAGTCATTGTTCATGACAAAAAAGACAGCAAAACCATATACACTGCATGGGAAGTTCTCTGTGGGTCATCCATATTTATCTGATGAAACAGAGCAAGGGAGATCATTCCCAGATGGAGTGTAACACGGTGAAAATGGAAGTGTATCATACCTATTCAAATGACACTCTACTTGGAAGACTAAACCAGCAAGACAGAAATAACAGCTTCACTTCTATCTACTCTTGTCAGGTAGAAAATTCTGTGTTTTTACACTAAAGCTGCGTAAGCAGGTGATTTCCAGGACAATAACCAGGAATTTGAAATTAGTAATGTAAAGAAAGAAAGATTCTATTTAATAATGTTGTTTCAACTCCATCCAAATGAGAAAAAAGCTGAAATCCCTAATGGATGAACTAAGCAGAAGAGATATCTCTAATTGTAACACTTATTCAAAGCAGTAATTCAGAACAAGGATTAAATGTTCTTAGCACAGACATAAAGGGCACAAAATCTACTCATGGAAACAAAGACATCAAACTAAATAAAATCTACAACAGGCAAGAAGATCAAGCCTAGGTACCAGGTTTGCCTATTACCTCCACAGAGAAACACATTAGTCTTTTGCAAAAGGGGGATGAAAACTTCAAATGTTGTTATTGTCCCATGCAAGTGATTGTGGGAACAGGAATGCCTAGCTGGCTGAAAGGCATCCAGACACAGAACCAGAAGCAACAGCATTGCCAAAACCCAACCTCTGTCCTGCTGAGAGGGGAGGCTCTGTTTTCATGGAGGCATAGTGTTAAATCATGTCTAATCTGAGCCAATACCTTGTCTGGCAGTGTGCTCTTCAGCCTTATCAGATCAGGTGCTGCTACACTTCCCACTGATTCAAGCCTTATGCAAGTAGTTCAAAATCTATCCCAGTCCCTGTGATTAGTGTTTCCACTCATCTGGTTATAGACCTACAGAGATGCTTTAAAAATGGGGAATGGTTTTTAGAAACAATCAAAGAAATTAAGAAGTGTGTTTCTGAATCTGACGTCAGTGATTCAAAAAACCTCCATCCATCTCTAAAAACAATTAAATTCTCAGCACAAAATAATGATGTTTACTTTTTGTTTGTTTAGAGCCTATCAGAATAACAAACAAAAATAATGCTTTTTGTTTGTTTTGTATCAACAACAACTTGGTTTAGAGTGTGACTCCTTACATCTCAAAAAAGTTATAAATGAAAGATATATTCCCTGCAGGTGAACTAAAGTCGTATTGTAGTAAAACTTATAAGCATATGCTTAAGTCAGTTTATATTCAACAGATCCTCTAAATACAACCCAGGAACTAGATGGACCATCTTCCAGGTTGGTTTGTGCCTCTGGAGTCTCCAAATGAAAAAAAAAAAAACAACTGAAAGACCTCAGCTGAATTCAGTGAAATGTCCTGGCTCCATGCAAGGCAAGAAGCTTCCACCCTTGGTATGTCCTTCCCTATCTGTAGGTACAGAATTCTTTCCAGCTTCTACTGAGCTTATTGAAAGTCCTGTGATTAATTTCATCATGAGCAGGAGCCAGACAGAAATATGGTCAGTTTGATGAAAATGCAATGCATATGTTAAAATAAAGTAGGATCACATCTGCATTTTGTCTGCATGCTAAATAATAATGTGATTTTTTTTTCAGTGCTGTTTTTGAAAAAAAAATAGTTTGACTGTTCTTTCAAAGGAAACTTGGCAACAGTAAAATCTAGATGTAAAATCTAGTGGTTTAAAATCTCAGGCCACCAACATTGATTTAACAGTCTAAAAGGGTTTTCTTGCTCTGGGAAAGTCCATACAGACTGACACTTTTTCTTTTCCTTCAAATCTTGGATAAAAAAAAAAAAAGAATTTAAATCACATATTTCAAGCACCAACTTTGAACAAATTTCTGTAGCCAAATGCAGATTTTTAATGGGCAGGCAGACTTCCACTGTGATAAAATCACAAATCATGGAAACAATAATTCTGCCTCTATCTACAGACAGGCAATCAGACCAACATACAGAAAGTGCATATCTCTCAAATACATTTAGATATTTGCCTTTATAAGGGAAGAAATGATTACTCTTGAGGGGCATAGCCATAAGTGAATCATCGAATATTTCTCTTGCATATGAAGATAGATGGCATATTTGTCTAAAGATGTGGCTTTTGTCTCATTCTCTCTCTCTCTGTGAGGGAGACTCATTTACAGCAAGGATTTGTTCACCACTGCAGAATAAATGAGGATAAATTACACAAATGTATGTGTGTGTGTGAATATCTATTCACTACTCATAGTGAGAGTGATTAAACCACTGTGTTCTAAATATAGATGGGGAAGTATGTGACCATAAAAAAAAATCTATGAATACTTTTTGGTTGATTATCTTCTGACTTTTGTTATCTGTGCAAAAGCCTTTGCTATGGATGCTGTCATTCTTACTATGTTATTGTTAGTGGTTCAGCATTCTCATTGGCTGAATTAT
Organism: Peucedramus taeniatus; assembly: GCA_013400575.1. Taxonomy (NCBI): domain Eukaryota; kingdom Metazoa; phylum Chordata; class Aves; order Passeriformes; family Fringillidae; genus Peucedramus; species Peucedramus taeniatus. The sequence goes on from WBNO01021002.1 coordinate 129,908, forward strand.
TCTATAGTGTGTCATATAACTGAATCAGAATGGTGAATTTCAGAAATATCCCTCAGTTACTGGGAAACAAAGAAATCTGGGAGACACTGATTACAGCCTGTAGAATAATTTATCCCAATACAAACATAACAAACAGAAAAAAAATTTAGAAAGCAACAACGTGTGCACTTCAGGGTATTTGGGACTGGTTTTATTGTGGGTTTGTTTTTGTTTTTAGCATTTTTTTGCAATTTAACAGCCATGGCCTATTTTAAAAAGAACAGATTGGTGATGATGTAAACTGGATAGTTGTCTCCACATGCTCCAGATAATTTGAGAAGACAGTCACATCTTCAGTTGTTTTCTTATGGCTACTTTTTAAACAACTTGTACTATCTTAAGCCAATTCAACTCCAATGAGAACAACAGATTTGAAACTTCTTTTTTCACATTTTTATGTATTTTTTGATACAGACATTGCCTAGGCTTTCTATTTCTTCATTCTGGTGTACTCTACTTTCTCTGGCTTGCTTGTACATAATGCAGGGCATGCAATGATCAGGGTACTTCAGCCCATGCTTAACTTCACTTGTATCCATAATGTTATGGATGGAATTCACATGGTTAAAATTAGGTATGTTAGTAAATCATCTGTCTCAATGGAGGCAGTGAACAATAAGAACAACTCTTTTAATAGAAAAGCTAATTTTTGTCAAGTGCGAAGCATCATAAGGAGGCAAGTATAGAAGATAGAATGTGCAGGATTTTTAAGATGCCCAAATTTTAGGAATTCAGGTTAAGGTTTCCATGGTGATGCTATCTTCATCTACTTCCTTATGAACTTGGGTCTCTGCTGAGTTCCACCCACATAAAAGGATAGAACAGGGTCAAAGGTTTTCTGTGCATTTCCAAGTAAATTGCAACAGGAGAAATGACACTGTTCAACTTAACATGTCAAAGAATTAGGTTTTCTTTAATGTATTTCTTTTCCTTAGTGTTCACTTCTCAAAGGAAAACCCTGATTCAAGGGTGTGATTTGGAAAAAAAAACCATATTTTATGCAAGACATATCCTTTAATACAGGCAACATGAGCTCAGTGTAAGCTACAGTGAGCAGAAAGGAGGCTTATGCCAGTTCTGCAGCAGGACAGTCCTGAGGATTGTCCAAATAAACCTTTGTGCAGTTGTTTAAGTTTGAAAGTAGTTACCCATGGCCACAAGTATCCCTGGACAGCAGTAAATGTCTGTGCCCTTTTTTGGCTGGCCTGCCTCACCTGCTAGTCCTCTAGTCAGAAGAATGCAACCTAACAGTTTGAACTGCTGGAGTAGTACAGAGAGAGTGGTATAATGGTGACAATTTAGACCACAGATCTTTAGTTCAAGGAAAAGTAAGTCAGCCTTTAGAAACATGTCACCCCACTCTGCAGGTCACTTTGATTTTCTAATTTCCTCTGCTACATGAAGCATAAGGTTCCTTCTTCCACTTTGCATTTTCTTTGAGGCCTCTCTCTGCCTATTCAACCTGCAGATTTTGCTCAGTTCCCAGGACCTGATGTCTGCCTCTGCTGGCTCTGGTTGTGGGCATCCTTTGCTTGTTACAAGCAAACAAGTCCCTTTGGGTTACCTTCTATGCCTCTGCATTCACATTTGAGAATTATTTCCTATAAATATCTGCAAAACCTCTTCACTGTCCTCTGTCTTATTGTTCTCTAAAATTCTACCTATGAACAGCTCTAAATCAGCCAGACTGCAGCTATGTTAATGCAACCACCTGTTATACCACTCAGTTTTAGTTTGTTTTTTCTTCATACTCGCTTACACCCTTTTACACTGTATCTGTCTCTTACTATGATTATAATGTCCTTGGAAGCCAACATCTAATATAGTAGGATCTTAACCTATGCCTAGTACAAACTCTGGGGAAACAGCATAAAAATGAATGAGGCAGTTATGTAGGAAATGTGCATCGTCATGAAATGATATCAGCTGTGATAGCATTGTCACAAAATGCAATCACTGCATAAAATACTGATCTCACTGACTGATCAAAGCTCTTTGACCTCAGTGAAACCCAGGAAATTGACCTTTGCCATTAAATTTTCAGATAGACACGTGGTTTTAAGTAATTTTTATCTTCATTAACAATGATCAGAAACCTCCCTTTTTGAAGTGATTTTGGTAATATCATTACCTGTTGGCCTGGTAATATCATTACCTGTCTGATCTAGTCTTCATTTTCATTTCTCACCTACCTGTTCTGCAGTGCAGAATTATATGTGTGTTTATATACTGCCAAAAATATTTATCAGTGTTGTCAATAACTAATAATTATTGACAGTGAGAATATTACGTGAAGTACTTTGTCTAAATGAATCTATAAATTAGAGGAGGTTATGCTGGTGAATAATAAAGAATGTTTTACATTTATCATGTTATCTGAAGCTAAGCAAACAATCCTTTTAGAAATACTGCTGTACAATACAAGCTGGACAAAACCAGCTTTGGACTTCAAAATGCCCACTCATGTTTAGACTGAATAAGCAACATTTTCCAATTCTTTTTTTTCATAAATATAAATAACCATTTGGAGGAAAATTCTTCCTAGAAACATGCGTATCTCAAACTGGAAAAATAAGAAACACTTTTGAGAAGTGAAAAATGCTCTGTGATATGAACGTGCTGCTTCTATTAACCCATTGCTGGGTTTTCAATTTTTTTTTTTTTCATTTTACGAGAAGCTCAGGGCGCCCAGTACGTGAGAACATCTTTCTCCTTTTCTTTCCCAATGCCTCTTTCTTTCTATATTTCTTCCAAAAACTCAGGACTCAGCTGGCATACCCTTGACATTAATTGAAAGCACCTTTTGACAGTCCCCTCATCACGGACAGGGCTGTTCTTCTGAAAAAGCAAAACTCACAGTCAATTTAAAGACCGTAAGCTATGGCCCGGGTTTCACGCGAAGCATCGGGCTTTCCCAGGTGTGAGAAGGGGCTCAGAGAAAGTTCAATTGCTCACAGCAAGGCTGAAAAACGGAAAGGAGCGAGAAAGAAGAGGTCTCCCCCCGCCCAACACACACGTACATCTGTCCCCGCCGTGCCTCCCCCTCGCCCCGCGACTCCGCGGACCGTACCCAAGCACATCGGAAATGGACCCGGCGAGGTCGGCGCAGCATGCACTCGCGGGAGGGAGAGGAAAGGAAGGGAAGGGAAGGGAAAAGGGGATGCCTTCGCACGGTCTGACCATCACCATAAAGAGTTAAAGAGAGAGTGAAATGGCTAACGTACACACACCCCGCTCCATACCGGAGAAGAGTCTCCCAGCTGAGGTTTATGCTCTGTGAGGACCAGGCTGAAACTGACCGCCCCCACGGCCACGCTGGACACCCCTAACCCTATCTCCAGCACGGAGAGCACCAGGAGGCTCCCGATGATCTGGCTGCTGGTGCACATCCTCCCTCGGTCATCCTTCCTTCCCGATCAGCCGGGGAAACCGCGCATCCTCCTCCTCCTCCTCGGGCGCTCCCGCGGCCCTAAGTCGCCCCCAAACTTTTCTTCCTTCGCAGGCAGCCGGGGCGGAGCGGCGCATCCGCGGCCGGCGGGCGCTGCCGAGGGTCGGCGGGG
>WBNO01021002.1:133631-161313 GCA_013400575.1 Peucedramus taeniatus
CGCGTCGCTGGCGCACCTCCGCCGTCCCGCGGCGGCCGGGCTGGCGGCGGGACGCGGGAGCCGCTGCCAGCCGCAGGCGGACGCTTGAGCGGTGACCCTTCTCGGAGTGGGGGGTCCGCAGGCCTCCCTCCTCCCAGGTGCTGCTGTCAAAATTCAGGAGGAAGCTCGTCTTCCTCCTGTATCAGTTAAAGGGCTGGAGTATGCTGTGTCTCGCCACTGCAAAACTCTGGTCTTCTGCAAAGCCCGACTGCCAAAATAGGCGATATCTGTAGCCGTTCCTGTCGCTCACAACGGCCGGAACTGTGTCAGTCCCAAAGCAAATAAACAATAAAGCAAAATAGAACAAGAGATTCAGGGCTGCGAACTTGAGCCTTGCTGGATTGTTTGGTGCCAATCTTTATTACTGTGCTTGAGATACAGGGGACGTTTTGCCACCCTGACTACAGTTTTACAATCCAGATGTGCTGCACAACATGGTAACATACAGACACTCAGTCTAGCACCTTGGCTTTCCTTAATATGGATCACCAACATTTGGATGTTTACCTTAACAAGAGGGCAAAAGAACAACATAGACAATTATATCTCCCAAGTATCAGGATTCAAAAAATATTGGCATCCTGCAGGATTTAATTATTTCCTCTATATACATGCTATGCTTTTTATTCTAATAAAAACTTATATCAAAAAATAAACTTTTATCAAAAAATCTGCAATTCTTAACCTGTATATAAATCCTACACTCAGATGACAGAATCCAGAATGGCAGTCTAGGCTTGTCCAGTATTTCGTGGTGAAATTTGGTAGCAAGAGCATAAGATTATCAAGGTCCTGACTGAATATTTTTCTTTGGACTTCACAACCTATCTTGTGTTTTGAGAATAGGTGTTATATACACTTGGGAAGATTGGACCCACTATTGCAGGCCAGAGTTTAGTTCTCATTTTTAAAAATCTTCAATACTTAATTGCAGTGAGTGGAGATAGACTGGCATCAAAGTCTGTCACCTTACGGGGTTTATGCTTTTTAGGTATCCAAGAGCAAGAGTAAGAGGTCCTAAGACAGGATCTTAATGCTTTCTAGTTTAAAACTTAATCTGTTTCCTATTTTCTCATGTTTCCCACTTCACAGAAGCAGAACAGTTGACTACACCTAAAGGAAAGCTCTGTTATAGTTAAAGCTGAATTGCCCCTTTTCATCTCTTATGTTTTAAATGGTACCTGACATCTCTTATCATTAAAAATCAAGGCACAGCATAAAAGTTCCTAAGCTACTATATTTATGTAGGAGGATGGAGAAAGCACAGATTTTCAAGTACCCACATGGGTGTAGGAAGGTGTTTCTGCAATGACAGTATCCTTATTATGTCAGATTGTTATAAACTCTGAAGTGTGCTAAGGTGCAATGATTTTACTGCTCAGAGTATATTTTACTAGGTCTTTAAAATCCAGTGGTGATAAGAGGGGAATTGCATAATGACAGACATAATTAATATATTTAATGCTTGCAGCCAGATAGAGAGCCTGTCACATCAGAATAGAGCTCATGTGACAGAAATAAGATTTCCATAAACAGCTTGTTTTATGTAACATTTCCACTTTAGTCATAATAAGCTGTCAGAAAGATGGAGGGAAAGAGACCTTGTGAAAAGAGTGCCCTAGATGGAGATCACTTCATGCAACAGTTAATAAAACAGAGGTATAAACCTGGAGTCCAACAGCAGGAGAGAAAATGCCCTGGGTGCCTGCTTTCTAATCAGCAGGCTACAGAGAAGTGAAGAGCTGAGCAAGACCTCAGCCAGAGGTAATGACTGCTCAGGAGGAGCACCCTTTTAAATGAAGACAGGAAGGAAACATAAAGTTCTAATCATTACCTTTTAAAAATGAAAAGATACAGTCTTTGTCCATGTAACTTGTGTTTATTCGTACTATGGTGCAGCATCATCATTATGTGCTAATCTAGGCAATTAACTTTACACATGGGACTATTCATGCATACATTTCAGCACATGCTTACATCTTTGCAACATTAACTTATTTAACTGCTTGCTGTCTCAACTGGCTGGTTTTGAAATGTTTCCTGTATTTGTGATTCCAATAACAAAAATATTATCATGAAAGGAAAGAAAAAGGAAAAAAAAGAAGAAAAAATCATTCAATATGCAGGCAAGTTTTCATTATAACTGGAGAAAGTCAGATACTAAAATCCCATCTCCAAAGTAAAATTAATTAGAGTCATGAAGGCTTTGGATCTTTTAATTTAAACTGTTCAATTCGTGAACAAAAGACATCAAGCTTATTCTTTTTGACTTTGAAGGAAAACTTTTTTTTCTCTCTTTTTTGTCATTGGAGACTAAAAATGGTTCATGACAAAAAAAATTCTAGTCATAGGGCAGAATGAAAGGTAATTGGATGACATAGTACTGGCAATGAAGTAGAAATCAGAGGACAAAGATTAATTTATACGTAGTCCCTTTTACATGTCTCCGATGACCAAGGGACCCTAACAAGGTTATAGCCTCTCCATTGGAAATGACCAGCTTTATGTAATACTTCTGAGCGTGCATTCATAGCTGAATACACTCTGTTCAAGTGGTTCAGTTTATTGATTTCCTAATTCCATGAGTCTCTAAAACATTACTGTAAAGATTTTTAGTATGAATAAGAACTGGTCCTATAGCATTAAATCAGAACTCAGGCCAGTGATTCCAATTCAGCCTAGGAAACTGTGAATAAAATTGAAACTGTACACCATGCTGAGGCTTTGTAGAGGATGAGAAACAAGCTGGTGCAGTCCAAGAGGGGAAATACTCCCTAAATATTGGTGTTACTAATATGAAGGTATAAGGTAGCAGTTCTGGACAAATAAACATAACTTTGAGCGATCTTGGAAGCTGGATTACTCTTTTACCTTGTGGATTTATTTTCTAGTTAGTACCAAGCCATATCAGTTGTGCTATCTTGGAATATTTGACATAGAGTGAATGACTTCTACCAGAGTGTTCTCTGGGAAATGGAAAAATTCAGCTTCAAGGGGAGCTTGAAAATCCTCTTTTCACCAGTACCTTATGCTTTCAACTTACTTTGCAGATTCCATTTCTTCGCACTTTTTTGTCACCTGGATCCCATCAATTCAGTTTGACTGAAAAAAAACCAAGGAAAACAGTACTCTGAGAAACAGCTTTTAAGTGTTTGGGGTGACACACTGCCATGGGTTCTATGAAGGGTTTATTTTATCGATTTTATTCTAAAACCAGCTGTATCAGTTGCATCCTATCTGCAGAAATGTGTGAGAAACAGCTTTTAGAGCATTCCTTCTTTTTTTTATTTTTTTTCTTATTTTTTCTTTTTTGTGCAGAATCAACTCAGTAAATTTTACTCCTTTGTTTGTTCATACTCTAAATTAGTATGAAAAATGAGAAGAAATCCCCATGTGAAACTTGTGCAGGGGAAGATAAGGGAGTGACATTGATTTTGTCTGTTCAAAGTTCAATACATAGACAAACTTTCTGCTGAATGAGTAGTTCAGGCCCAGTAAAGCTAGGATCTGTGTCACTGAAGTGACTGTTGAGCTTGTTAGGTCACAACTGTTTTTCTTTGATCAAGCATTAAGGCATTGGCTTGTAACACACACAAAAGAATCTGATGACATAATCTAAAAGTACTTGGCACATAGTTTCATTCTCATTCTTTGTATAGTTGCAGAAAGTTATTCCACAGCCCTATAGTGCATCTCATAGCTCCACTCCTGAGGTTGTGGAGCCATGGAGAGGTGTAAGAGAGGATCAGCGTGATCAGTTGGAGAGGATCAGCATGTAGCAGCTCAGCAAAGAGAAAAGCCATTGCCATGGACTGCCTTCTTGTACTGTACTCAATAATTATTAAATCTACCAAGACAGTGAGCATTTTGCTCAGACCCTTCTGAAACCTGCCTACGACCATGAAGAAATCTCACTTTTCAGTAATGCACTACCATACTAGGTGTGACCATCCAAAAGCTCCAGATACAGTTCCTAGCTGTGCCACAAGTATCTCACTGACATATTGTGAACACATCTCATTTTCATCTTGTCCTCTGCAACGAACTGAGTGTTTTCAAGTGGCATTCTTGTCACTGCTGGCAAGAGTCTCCTCCAATTTGCTCTGCTGTTTGGGAATACTGATCTGAAAGAGAAAAGAAACATAAATCTTTAATCCAAATAATTTATTCGATGCAATGACCAGGAAAAATCCTGACTTAGTTTCCTTCTTTTTGTTTTATTGTCTTGGTTGGTTAAAGCATGGTGCTAATAGCACCAAGGTTGCAGGTTAGAGCCCTGTACGGGCCATTCACTTAAGAGTTGGACTTGTGGGTCCCTTCCAACTCAGACTATTCTGCAATTTTGTGATTAACCTTGGATGTTCAAAACAAAGCAAAAGTGAGATAACATCATTATTGTCTTGCTATATAAACAGGGTGTGTAAAACACGATAGTAAATTAATGTGTGTGCTTTGAATTGCATAACTTACATAACCTGTCTGACATTCTGCCATCTTTCACTCTCTGCCCTTACCTTTTTGGGGTAAGTTTTGTATTCCAGAGAAGCCCATTAAATCAAGATTTAATTAAACTCTTCTGATCTAAATGGAGTCAAAATATTTGAAGACTGTAATAAAGCATTCTCAAACCTAAAAGGCTGTGAAATGGGTGTCTAACACCTCAGTATGTTGTAGATTTGCCATTGTATTTTTGAATCCTGAAGCGCTTTCAGGTAGTAAGGTTAGAAGGTGTCTTAGGAATATCAGCCTTCAAACAGTACAGCAGTCAAATGAGCTCAGACTTCACCTTATGAATAACACTTTTCTGAATGAAGGTGAATCTAACACATGTACAGCTAAATGTGCACTGGATATGCTTTGCTGAATCAGAGGCATTACAGCTTCTATCATGCAGATTCCCAAAGCTCACATTTGCCTAAATGGGAGCACAGCCTGAATGAGGGCTAGAACAGGGCTGCACATGTTAAGTGGCCTGGCAGACTACATAACTCATGCATGAAAGGAATTTGTGCTGCTACAGTGACTAGGAATAGTGCCAACTCAGAAACTAGCACTCAAGAACCTCAGGACCAGTATCTGCTCCCATTTTCGACATCCAACACACTGTAGAAAAAGGCAGAGTCCAAGCTCCAGATGTTGCCTGCTCATAGTTTTTGGATGAGTCATGAAAGAGATAAGAGCTGGCGGGAACCCTGTAAAGAGCCCTAATCTGAAGCCTCACAGGATAGTTTTTCTTTTGAATAAGGAGTGTGGTTATTTTTTTTCCTTCACCAGCTCTTTTAATTAGATCAGAATTTATCTCCAACTGAGTAATTTTTTTCTAGTGATGAGATTAGATTGTGTTGAAAAAAGTCCTTGACCATGGGACATCTGAGCTGTTACTTGAGAAGATTTCAAAAGAGGTTTTCTTTTGTGGCATTGTTCTTTGCAAAACAATTGTTAAAATTTTTGTGTCCAAGGTAGAGTACAGAAGAAAAAAATTCATTAGCAGTGTAAAAATCAAAAAATAAAGTATTTAGGGACTAAAGTTTAATTATTCACATTCTTTCAAAGTTAGGCAAAAATAGGAATTAAGAAAAAGCGTTTCCTTGAACTGTACATGCCTCCATCATCCCCTTTTCTCTGCCAAACTGTAATAATAAATTTTATTAAAACCACACTTCATGAAGAAAGTGAAGAAAGAGTCCAAAATAGTAAGCTCAGAGGGCACAGAGTTGAAAGAGTGATTTATCAACATGCCTGGACTTCATGGTTTTGTTTGGACTATACCCAGCAAATTGTTAGTTACTGTAACACATGATGGAAGATCTTTAGTCTGACCCAATTCCTTGTCTAGTTAATAAAAAACTTACAACTGAATGAAATGTAAGTTGAATTTGGTATCAGTGTGTTATGGCTATTTGCTGGTCAGCATTTACAAACAAGTTTTAGAGCTGAAAAAACACAGCTAATTGCTCAAAAACACAGCTATTGCTAAAGTCCTGTTGCATCCATCTATAAAGCTAGGATTATTTTTCACCAGTAATATCTGCAGATTGATGACAGTTTAGCAGCAGCAGACCCAGTCTGGCTGGGGAAGTTGTCCAGTCACATCAGTGTCAGGGAATTAGGGGCTTATACAGAAATGGCCAGTGATAACAGCAGGAAGAAGCCATAGCTAACCTGGCTCTTTCTTTGACTTGATAACATCACATCTGGGCTTTATAAGAGTATATGTTACAGATATAATATTTTAAATTGGAATTCTGGCCTTACAACTCTAAAAAGCAAGCATATCTGAAGCTAACAGCCTTAGAGACACGTTTCTGGGCTGCTGGTTTCCCCTTGCTGCATTTGGTTCCCACATGTTTTGGTCAGATCACACACATATCTTACAATACCAGGTCTCATAGACAAAACCTCCTTTCACCTAAGTACTGACATACTTCACGCCAGGAGAGCTCTGCTTACTCAGGTAAGTACTCTGCACATGGTGAGACAAGGCACTGTGCTGGTTTGCATCTGACTCCTAATGATCTGTACTGTCACACTGAGTACAGTATCAGCTAATCACTGCTCCAACTCCTTCTAATTAAATGTTAAAAACAACAGCACATCAACAAAGCTATGTTCCTTAGCTAAATTGTTCAATGATTCATTTAGTAGTGTTTTATCCTGGGTGAGCAAGAAAAGAATGTATCTCAGCAAAAAACTGCTGAGGAACATATTAATTACAATTGTTTCAAGATAAAGTACCGAGGGCACAGGAAGGATTACAAATAATGATCTTAAAATTGCATCCATCTGGCAGCAATTACTGTAGTTGAGCAATCAAAAAGATCTCATACCTTCCCAACCAGCAGAACAGTGAGTTCTAGCTAATAGTAAAGACTGATTTTCTAATAATTTCTAACAGTCATATTACGGTAGTATTTTCACTTCTGCTTGGTGCTTTCTAGCTTGAAAAAGTGAGCACAGAGCTGTTTTGGTTTCTGATTCAAAGCTCATTTCCCAATATATGTTCCTAATACATTTTTTGGCATTGTCTATTATATATGATAATTGCACTAATCTACTTTAAAAATTGCTGATTGTTGTGTAATAATTTTCGGGGGTTGTTTTGTGTGTGTGTGGAGAAAATCGAAACACCTTAAAATAAGACAATGGTAACCTAAGAAAAAAGACCTTCACCAATTATCTCATGTCTCTGCTGGAAGGGAGCAGGTTATTTTAATGGGATTGACATTTCCTTCCAGAGCTGGGACTGTGCTAGTGAGAGAGAGAGGGTCCACCAGACGTACAGAAGGGGAGGAATAGCCTAACTGCCTTAGGTCATCTCAGCCATCTCTAGGAGACCATTCCCATTTGATTTTTGTATTTCTTGTTCCACTGGGGCTGAACAGACTGCCTCTTGTGAAAGTGTGATTTCCCTCAGCTTTGTTCCAAACTTTCTCAGTTTAAACCATACTCATAGACATCACTGATCATGCTTTACATTATTTTGACTGGTTTAACTGCCATAAAAATAAGTGGAAACCATTTTTATGGTCTACCAACCGTTTGAAGATGTTTCTCTTTTACTACATTCAATATGGGACTTTTCTCACAAGCATATCAAGAATAATTTTTGAACAGTATATTTTTTCTCAAAAATTAAGTCTCAATCTAAATGAAATGCCTCTTGAACAGTATTTTCCTTCTGAAAACTAAATGTTAAATGTATGTACAATTAATAAAAATTGCAGTTATTTTTGAGACTAAAGTTAAAAAATAATGTAAATTTTATCATGTCTGTAAGATGCCTACATAAAAATGGTGACAATTCAGAAATAGATGCTTTTATGAAAAAAATATTTTGGAGAAAGAAAGAGAGGCCCCTTCAATATAATAAACAGAACACATGTGTTTCCTCTCGCCATGCTACCTCATCTCCCTCCAATAACACTCTAGAAATAACAGCATAGATTTCTGCTTACTACATGATATTTGGGGATTGGAAGGAAAAGATAAAATATTAGTGAAATAAGCATGTTTTATTTGGTTCCTAGCTATTGTGGTCAAATGCAACTCAACATACATTAAAAAGATAAATTTCTGTCATTTACAGATTTAAATAGGCTTCATATTAATCATGGAGAGCATTATTCTATTTTAAATCTGGTGGAGCTGAACCAGTGAATTATCACCCAAAAATCTACCCTGCAGGAATAGACATTAATAAAAACATCCTCACTCATATTTAACACCAGAGTAATTAAGGTTTCTAAATTTACGAATTCCTACCACACCAGCTACAACTTCTTATTTGTCAGCTATTTCTCAGAGCTATAATGCCTTGGGGAAGATTTTCACCCCTGGAAGATTGTCCTGTCATTCATAATTTATTTATGTTTCCACGCACTATAGATACAGATTACAAACCAAGATAGGGAATTTGGAGGATAAAGGGAAAAAAATCAACTTTTACAGGCAACATTCTTTTTATATTATACTTGTGTTATCATTGCTTCAAATTATTTAATGTTTCTCTTTCTGGTTACTGATTTAGAAGGAAAATTTTCATGGAGAAGAATATGATTGCCCTGGTTAAGCAGTCAAATAATGTAAATATAGAAACTAAATTATGTTACTTGTTAAAAATCTAAACAAACACTTTACTGAAATCTTCCTTAGCGTGAAAACATAGGTAAATTATTTCTATGTGGCCCAATCTATTTAATTAAAAAAAAAATAAATTGAATCTATTAATTTTAAAAATCCAAACAAGCAAACAAACAAACAAACAAAAAACCAAAACCAAAAACAAAAACAAAAACAAACAAACAAAAAAAACCAAACCCACCAGGGCATCACAACTTGGAAAGAAACCCCCCAAACCAGAAAACATTCACCAGAATAAAATCTGCAAGGCTAGTGATATGCCAAGCCAAATTCATAGGCATATTTAAAGAAATAAAAAAAAAAAGCCTCATCCAGATATACTTCCTATTCCCTTATACCATTATAAATCAGGACTATGCAGCTGAAACTAGTGGGCCATCAGCAGATGTAAAAATGAGGGGAAGTGCTTCTGTGCCAAGGTAAGTAATTTCTACACCACATGCTCATGTATAACACCTATGTTTCCAGTGCAGCACAAGGAGATTTAAGTATATATTAGAATCAGAATATTTTCTTCCTATTAAATTTTGAGTCTATTAAATAAGAATCTGCCATTCTCTGAAAATAGCATTTCCCATTTGTAAGACAGAAATAATCCTTGTGCTTTTCTCTTTGTCTGATTTGATTTAGAGCATGCCCTTTCTCAGAGGCTGGCTCTTGTTACGTGTCAGCGCTGTGCCTCACTCCAGTGCCGTTTGTTGTCAGGGAAGAAAGCAGAAAGTGTTGTCACTCCAGCTCTGAATCAGTAGGATTTGGCTGTCATGCCAGCCTAAGGGACAGTATTGTGTGGTTCTGGGCAGACATGGTGATGCTTCAGCCCAGAGCCTGTCAGCAGGAGAGTATCCTCATTAAAAGGAGGGTACCCAACTGTTCAGGCTTTAAGGTTTCCTTGTGAGATGCTTCACCATACCCACCTGGGCTCTTGAGAACAGGCCGTGTCCCTGACTTCTCCTCTTGTTTCAAGATGATAAAGGTCTTCAACTAACTGGAGAAACACTAAATTAGCTTTTCCTTATTTGGAAATAAATTAGCGCCTTTTGGTTTAAATTTCTTTGCTCTCCATTTACAAAAGTGTGTGAAAACAAACTAATTATAGATTATATTTTATTAATCTTTGCTGCTGGGCAGAGAAAATGCTGCATAGTCCTGAGAATTCCTAACATGTCCGTAGGCATACAGTTTTCTTAATTTAAATAAACAAAACAATTAGTATATTAAAAAAGCACTGGGTATTTATTGTTTTTCAGTTTCCAAAACAAATTACTATTATTCATTGTACTTTAACTCCGGAGCAACATTTTTCAAATTAAATTAATTCAAAGAGATCACAGGAAAATGCCTCCAGATGAAGGAAATATAGCATGATCTATGACACAGGCTATTTTAATAGATGTCACTGGCTTCAACCCTTTGTGTTGCCATACAAGCATAAATCACAATTTGAAATTATTTGAACAGTAATGCAAAAAGAAACAAGAGGAGAACAAACAATGTCTATAAATAGGGTCAAATAATTTTAAGAGAACCATTCCTTTGAGAAAATATAAACTACATAGGAAGTGCTTTATTTTGGTAACATATTTAATTAAAAATTTTTACGTATTTTCCTTATTTCCTATTATTCATTTTGTTTTCCTTTTTTTTTTTTTGTGGAACAATGTGAAAATACTCTCTATATAATGATAACTATTAACTTGATGTTGCTGGAGCAAAAGAAAATATTTTAACTTGATTTTGTTCCTAGAGGACAGAAATCAAGTTAGAAGTATTTCTTCCCAAAAAGAGAAATGTCTTCCAAAAAAGAAGGGGTTTCTTACACCCTCCACAAGTTATCATACTGGTTTTGTTCCACAGCTAGAGAGATTAAAGTTTAGGCCAACTAGTTCATCTATTCTTCATACAACTTGAAAACTAGTTTTCCACACAAAAAGAAATTGCCTTACTTAAAATCCCAAGTCAGGTACAAGATATTTCCTGCTCCACTGGTCAATCTGCAAAAGAGAAAATAGTCCTTCTTCATACTCAGAACATCACATATTGTTCCTTACTCGTTCCTACTCATTCTCTCTCATCTTCCATTTCTATCTCCATAGCTGGTAAAAGTTTTTCAACAGATTACGGTGGTATTTTAGAAATACCAATACTGTGATATTGACTACTGCTCTTTCATTTGTGTTCTTTAAAGTCACATTTGTTTGAGAAATACTTTAATTTATCGGTTTCTTCCCGTCTGTGTTTGCAGGAACTGGTGTCAGCTCTCAAAGATTTGATCCTGCTGTTCCTGAAGTAATTCAAAAATGTCTGCCAAGATCTGGTACACTGGAATAGCTGCTGCAGTAAACCCAAATGGAAGATTTTAAAAATTCAATGACAGCAACATTGTTTGAGTATGTTAATTTTCTACTGTGTGGGAATCCATCCTACCTCTTTCATTGGGCATCTTACTTGGCAATGTAGATGAAGGTAAATTTTTGCTTACAGTTTCACCACCACAAGCTATTGTATCAGTTACATAGAGCTAAAACAGATTTGGAAGAACAATCTGGATTTTTATCTGCCTTGTGTATCAGCAGCAAAAATGCCAGTTAAACCCTAATTGTGTATTCTTTATGACAGGTAATAATAGAAGATGCAGAGAAGAGCACAGCTTGTATTTCATCTACCATGCTGTGCTGAAAGAGCTAGCAGCTTATAAAAAAATGTTTTGATTTGTAAGCAAAGCACATTTTATTTGGGTGTCACCAAGCAAGAATATACAGGGGACTGTACTGTAGAGCGAAGCTGACCCTGGGGAAGTCAATAGGAATTTTCCCAATGATTTTAGCGAAACCAGGATTTCATTCAATATCTCTTTTCTCAACATTCCGCAGTTTTGCAGGTTTATTAAAAAAACCCCAAAAACAAACAAACAACGGCAACAACGAAAAACCCGAAAACAATACAAAAACCACAGTACCAAACAATACTTGTAAATAACACAAGAAAGATTTCTTTGTAGAAATATATTTTTGTCAGACACTCTGCAGTGTAGAGATGCTGCTCCCACCAGCTTTGGCAGCAGCAGGGCATACTCACAATGGGAAGAATTTGGCCCCCGAACTTGGTGCCCATTTAGTGGTTTGTCACACAACCTCCAGGCCCTTTGGATCTTGTCTGTCTGTGTATATACATCTGTCTATGTATTGACTATAATTTAACATTACATCGTCAGCTAATCTCACTCTTGATTGATTTCTGAGCAAATCGCAACTTTAAATCAAAATGACACCAATTCCTTTCAATGTGTGAGTCCAGCTAGAAGTATTGTGTGACTCCAGATGGTTTCTAAATCAGCTTCACCATAATGTGACATAGGATACTGTGTTTTCATTAGTACAATGTAACTTTCCACATAGCCAGTTTTGTGCAGTAACTGGCTCAGTAAATCTCTAATTTAAAGTTGTTCCACAGCCGACGACTGAACTTGGAAACACACAGCAGGGGTTTTAAGATGAATCTCAGACACTTTCCCTAGACTATGAATCCTTCTCAGGTTAGCAGTTTTAAATATAGTCTGGTTGGGAATGACTTTTGCCCTCACTTCATTGTAGTTGTCAATTATTTAGACAGGCATCTGACATTCCTGAGTCTGGTGTCTCTTGTAAAGTCTCATGCCTGGTAGCAGAGAACAGGTCTTTGAGCTCATTCTTTTCTGTTTTGCACCTGCCAAGTTCATGCTTGTAGAAAATAAGAAGTGATTCTAAAATTTCCCAAAATTGGAATAAAGTCATCTCACCTCAAGAATATGTGTCATGGACAAAAAAAGCTAACAGGCAGTTGAACTGTGGACCAAATTCTGCTTTCTGAACCATAGAATTGATATTCTTATTTTGTGTTTACTCTTTTCATTGGCATGGTAAACGTGGATTCAATCCTCTAAATCTTAAACTAGGTTTTCCCTCTCTATAATAAATGATTTAGACCAATGCTTTTAATTTTTATTCCATGGTCTTCCTGGTTAATCTTTGTCTAAACATTTTCATTTTATGGAAAAGGGCTTATTAAGAAAAACTTCAGTTAAGTATGTAAAGAATATGAATCACATGCATTTATCAACATGCCACTTCCTTTTAAAAAAACATTTTATATTGATTCTGCAAAGTACAGGAGACTTTTTATTTATTTTGAGGACAAAGTTTTAGGTGGAGAATAACTTGAGCTAAAGCTTCACAGAAAGTTAATAAAGTTCCTATACATTGTTTCAGTATCAACTACTTAAAATATGTATTTTGATGGAATTCAGTTTTTAAATTCTTGATTTTAATAAGCCTTTGTAAAGAAGAATCTTTAATAAAGAATTTTACTTCTCATCATTTTTGTGAAACCAATTACTCTAAAATTGGCTACTCTGAAGCTGATTTTCTAAAGAGTTTCCTCTTAGGCTTTTCCCCACTATCCTGTGGGACAAAGCAACAAAGGTGTCTGTCAATGGCACTTACTGATCTGAAGCCATACCAAAAGACTGCCTGCCATTGCTCCTGATCCTTTGGAGCCCAGGAGTAAGAAACAGACAGCTGATCCAACTCCCCATGCAGCACTCATTGCTCAGTCTGTTCTGCCCTAACTGCTCTGACTCAGTGGATCCTCAAGGCTTGAGTGAGCATTTGATTGTGGTCCTAAAGAGCTAACACTGCTAATTATTGCAGCTGCTAATAATTTCTGATCTCTCGGCTTCTTGGAAAAATGGGTCCTGCATCTACTTTTGCTCTGCAACTCATTTTGGCCAATGGAATGTGCTTTGTGTCTGCAGAGCATTAATGGATACCTGCTCATGAGTTGGCATAGAGCAATTCTGATAACATAACTGATACGAAGATACCACTTGTTTGCATAACTATGCATCTCCGCACCCTAATGACACTGGCTATACCAACTTTTTCTGTCAATAACAGACTTCAATCTCCACCAACAGCTTTGCATTGAACTTCATCACCTTCAGATCAATGGCAGATTGAATTTAGCTGTAGGTTTTCATAATACTAGAGGGGAACAAAGGGGAACAAAGGGGAACAAAGGCCACTTCACCACTGGTGCCAGTCAGGCTAACCAGGGCTGTCTGGCAGTCAGGCCAGCTCTTGAGCTCTGCAGAGTACATTGTGTCTCCAGTTCCATTAACACTCAACTCCTGCTTGTGTTCAGGTCCTCATGGACTACAAGACCACTGCTGAAGAGCAGTTGCCTACATGAAGCTTTGTTCAATAACAAAAGAGCTGAGACTCATGTTCTGGCAGGCTGTACTCTGTGGTTCAACTTTATCCTTGAGAAGAACATTGGTCTCATAAGAGATGCCATGCCCTTTTTACAAGCAAATGAATCGGTTTCCAAAAGCATTGCTTCATAGAACCTGATGCTCTGCAATCATGTTGCTAAATGACATGTTTGGGTGGGGATCCTAATGACTGACCTCTGAGGGAGGAAGTCAGGGACTGCCCTGGTCCAGACACAGCCAGTTCCAGCCACCTAAGTGGACCCACGTCAGGACACAGGACAGTCCAGCAGTGGAGTTGATGTTGCCTCTGAACCAATCAGAGAAGTTTACAGTGACACAGTGAAATCATATTTCAGAAATTACAGAAAGGCCAGAGGAGCAGGAGGTGCTTTGTGCTGGAGCAGGGACACCCCCATGGCAAATGAAACACATGGACAAGCCTGCACCAGAGCAGATGCACCCATTGCAGCCCTTGGTATTTAAATGTTTATTATTTTTATTTCCCAATATGTGAAATGGTAGTTACATATTGTAAATTAAGTTAAATTCCCCAAGACAAGTTTGCTTTGCTTAAGATAGTAACTGCTGAGTGGTTTATTTTGAACCACAATCTTTCTCTTTTTCTTCCTGTTTTCTCCCCAGTTTTGCTGGAAGGTGGGGAGTGAGTGTGTAAGTGAGTGAGTGAGAGAGTGAGCGAGTGGCTCTGTGTGCTTGGCTGCTAGTCAGGGCCAACCCACCATGTAATGCCCATTTTTTCTAAGAATTTTTTTTTTCCTGGCTATTTTTTGTACTTCTCGTGTATTTCAACTCCTTTCAACAGGGCAACAAAGTAGATTTCACAGTAACTCATGATGGAACCAGGGAAAGAGTAGATGGTTTGTTAGTTCTATGTAGTACTAGGTGTATGGGTGAACTTAATGACAGGCATCATGCAATGTATGAACAAGTATTTGGGTTCCTTAAACTCTGAGAGAAAATTGAACCACTTAAAGATGCATCTATATGGATGAGACTTACTGGCAGAATGATAAGAATTATTTCCCTAATAACAATTTTCAAATGTTTCTTCTTCTGTTTTCAGTTACATTTATGTAATTTTCATTTCAATTCAAAGTCATCTATGGGGGTTGTTTTCTTCTAAGTGTACAGGTATTAATTCTTGGAAGAAGGTGACATACGAACATTCAAGAAGACAACTATCAACATCAATGTTTCAATTCATGCCAGAATTTGGCTTTTTCTCTGTACAACAATAACAGTTGAATTCCTCCAAACACAAATTGTGAGATCTTGCTATTTTTTTTGTTTGAACACTGCACATGCCCAGGATTTGGCAGTATAGTAGTTTCTTTCCTTTTGTGCTCAGAAAAAATCAGTATAAACAAAAATGCTGCAGCAAATCTGTTCAATGATCCAGAATAACTTTTTATATTTCTCTCTTTGTTCCTTTCCACACATAATTAGAAAAGTTTTTCCTTTCTCTCTGATGTGCCCTCTGCCTCTGTTTATCCTTGCCTTTTAGTTATTTCACTCTGTAATTGCCCTTTGTTTATTCTGAGGATCATCTTTTCATGGCATCTTTATTATTTAAGGAGAGGTGCTCTGAAAGTAATAATGGCAACTTTGTGAAAGTCATGAGCTGCACAATTTGTTTAAGAATACTCAGGGTTTTTTTTAAGACTGAACTCTAGAATAGTAGTCTTCCATCAGTGATTGTCCAGCTCGGGACATTGCTGTGCAGTTACTTTGAAATACAAAGAAATACTTTTTTTTAAAAAGGCCCTACATTTCAGAGAACATTCCACGTCACCAAGATCCCATACAGTTGAACTGATAGGTTAGAAATCTAAAGAAAGAGGGAAGAAGCACCTACTATAAAAATCTCTTTTGAAAAGAGTGGTAAAGTTACAAAGAACATGACAAAAAGGAGAGGGTTTGGAGACAGCCTTACCTTTGTAAAAAAGGCAGAATTTTTGGAAGGGTTTAATTGTTTTTGTGGTTTTTTGGTTTCTGTTAATAAGTAGCTCTTCCTTTCCATAATTAAATCTGTCTCATGGGATTCAGGCACCTGATGATGATGGTGGTAATGATAATGATGTTTGCTATGTGTGTAATGAAACATCCTACACTGGTATTTTATAATGTTATTTCTAGAAAGCCTTAAATAAATCCAGGAAAATTAGAGGCTGTATCAGGTTAAAAAAGTTTTAAGCATGCTGAGTACTCCAGTAGTTTTTCTCAGTGTCTTCAGGCAAGGTGTTCACCTCAAAGCATCCAACATGTGCATCCACAGGAAGAGATTTTGAGATATTCATTGCTGATTCAGATAGGGTGAAAAATGCTCAGTCTTGATCTGGCCAAATAATAGAATGCTTACTTGATACTGTGCTGAAATAAAAACATTTCATTCTCTGCTCTTCAGTAAAGCTCTGTTATTCTCTGGATATTTGCTTGGCCTTGCAAATCATTTGACTGTGTGCTCAATTTTGGTGAAATTGCTAAACATCAAGCTCCCATTGCCTGCTTTTTTTTCTAGGTTAGTGAACCATCAATGGTGCAATTCATTTTTCTATGAGGCGACAGAACTGAAAGAACAGAAAGAAACTAATTTCTCATGGTCAGTTTTTAATTTAAATACATGTCCACTTAACTAATCACATTTATTTGTGTTCTTGGACAGTAGGTTCCTAGTTTGGTAGAGTTAATGGAGTATTTTCTACAAAATGCACATTAAAAATTAATGAAATCAGCATGAACAAACAAAATAAATAATTTTATTTGCCTGGCCACATAATTTTGTAGACTTTTCTCCTGTTTACTTAAATGCAAGAAGTAAAGAATTCACAGTATTAATCCTATGTGGTTGTCAGGGTAAATGGTTTCTCCACATTAAAATGTTGATGGAAGCTTAGTGCCAGCATTCCAGTTCTTCATGCATTACAATGCACAAGCAATAGAGCTTTGACAATGTTTTCAGAAAATAAAATAGTTATTAAAGAAAATTAATCAAGTGGAACTCTAAATAAAATACATCAACCCAAGATAAGCTATTTATATATATTGAGCACAGACAAATCTGCTTTTATATCATAAGTAAATGCTTTGAGTCAAGGACTCAGTGGAAATTCTGATGGTGCTAAACAATGCCAAAATGGGAAAGAAGTCCTTCAGGCCTGACTTTATGGGGGTGTGGACACACAGTAGGACGTGTTTTGGATGCTTTTAGAGTGAAAATCATAAACACTGATAGCTGCCTACAGTACCTGCTGTTATAGCTGAGAGCACTCAGATGGCTAACAGGATACGTGATTTTCCAGGACCTCTTCTTTATAGGCTCACTGTGGTTCTGCTGGCCTTGGTGGGAGAACTGTTTGATCAATGGTGAGTGTTTTGGTAATCCAGCTGGAGAAGACATAAAAATTTTTAGACAGAGTCTAACAGTACTCCCAAGAAAAGTTGCCATTGCAAAAAAGAAGTTAGACCGAATAAGGGAGACAGGTTTTTCTCTGCATTACTCAGGAGATCAGAGATCTGTCTGGATAGCCTGATTGGACTGTATATTACACTGGGAAATCTTCTTGCCTGAAGAAGAAGTCTTTCTAAATAGTACTGGAGATAGTCCAGAGGGATCAGCAATTTTAGGCTGGCCTGAGAAACAATCAGTTCTCTCTTACGGCTCACAGCAAGCTAACAAAATGTTTTCCTTTAACAAATTTAAGCCTTTGCTTGTTGTGAAGCAGGTAACTCTCTTGAATGCTGCAGAAATAGATGTATTTGTTATAACTTTCCTACTAGCTCCTTCTTCCTTTGTGGATCATCATCTTATTTTTCATTTTCTGAGAGTGACTATGTAAAGCAGCAGTGCAGTTTAAGCAAAACACGATGAGAATCAGCTGTCAGATCTGCCTCAAATCTCAGTGAGTTCATAATGAATGATGATCAAAACAATAGGCAACTATTATGGACCCAAGTAACACTGCAAATTAATCATTGACACTACAGAAGAAATAGCTCTAATTGTCACACTAGCTCCTAAACATTAGATTAGATTTCTGCTAAAATCCAATCCTTAAGAAAACATTTGAACTTTCTTTCTTCATATCCTGAAATACCAATGCAGCTGGGCAACCATCACAATAGACTTTCAAAAGGATGGATTTTGAGTGATCAAGCCAACATATTTTGGGTCTCATGAAGAGAGAATAAAATGTGTCCTGGGTAGGAAGATTCTGCACATGATGTGTACAAGTCCATGCTGTCACTTTTATGCAATGCACCAGCATCACTTTTTAAAGTTCCTGTCTTGAGAAGTCCTATTCAAGTTCAAAAAGTGGGGGAAAAGTATTTTTTAATCGAACAATCTCCCAAAGATAGAGAAGAATATATAAAAGAATTAAAAATCCTGAAGAATTCTTTCCACAAAAGGAAGAATAAAAAAAAATCTTCAGCCTAGAGCAATCAAAATTGCTTTCATTTTTATTTCATTTTGTACCACAAAAGAATCGATAGGACCCTGAGAGAAGAATACTGGGTGTACTGTACAAGCTGTGCTATACTTTCCTAAACTACAAAATAATTGTTAAAATGAAAAACTTGCAGCATTATTTCAATCATCAAGGTCGTCCCTCAGCTCAGTAAATCTGTCAAAAAAACTACAAACTACAGGATTTTACATTTTGGGGGAGAAAAATAAAATAGAAGGCTTCTAATTTTAAGCAGGTGGGAGAAAAGAAGGAGGTTGTAGTCTCTAGCAGGAGAATTCCAGGTAGCATCATTTACAGAGGAATGAATAAGTCTGGATTGGAGAGTAAGTATCAGAATAAAATAATATCTAATAAAATCATATCTAAATGCATCAATCCTGAACAACAGCAGAGCACACTTCAGAAAGCATTTCTGGTATCATCTCTCCAAAGGTCACAATGCAAAACCATGACATATTTTTATGCATTCTTGTATATGAAATAGCTTCATCTGAGACGATGCAGAACTCCAGATGGAGTTGTAGAATATAGATTGACTCTTGACAGGTGTTCCTCCTATATATGTGCACATACATATGTTTGTGCATAGTAAGTATTTTCTATGTAGCGCACATAAAAATACTGACAAAGAATTATATCTAACAGTAAAATGAAGTGAGGGGAAAACATCAAATTCAAAGTTCATATAACTGCATTATTGTCTATGAAGTCATACCACTTTGTGATATTTACCTGAACTCAATTACAGCAGAAATTAATGTAACAGAAGGTCTAACTCACTGAGAGCTTAAGAACAGTGCAGTTATGTTAAACCTGCATATATCTAATTAAAACTGATTCATAGAGAAAGAGATGAAGATGCAACCAATATCCCATTAATGTCTATAGCTAAAATGGAATGCTAAATGTTTTGAAACCATGCTTAGCTGTCATAAGTATCAATTTACATCACATAGGGGCCTGCACTTTTCTTTATCACGATTCCCAACAACATTTTAAGCAATTTATTTCCAATTTAAGTGTATAAGCTTACTTCTGCTCTAGTTTTTATTAAGGCATGTCATAGAACTGAGGTAAAATGTAGAGCTATGAGTAGATATGGCTGGATTTGTGGATGAAGGAAGAGCAGTGGCTGGGGACTTCCATGTTCAAGAGTAATTTTGGAGGTATTGATAGTCTGTGAACATGAGACAGGAGTGCTCTCTCGGCAGCAAAGAAGGTCAGCAATATCTGAGAGTGTATAAACAGTAGTAGAATCAGTGGATACAGGGAAGTAAATATCCCTCTTTACTTAGCATTCATAGACCAAAAATCATTAGATGGAGATATTGGGATCCTCACAACAAGATAAATCTGATAAATTGGAATAAGGTCAGTGGAGGGCCACCAAGATATTTGCAGGCTGCAGGATTTTGCCTTGTGAGGAAAGGCTGACAGAGCTGGCCTCGACCAGCTTGGAGAAAAGATAGTTCCTGGAAGTCTCCAGCGGGGCCTGGGGGGAAGTTATTGAGAAGTCAGGCTCCTCACAGCTGTATGTACAGTTGTGCATGGTGGGAGGCTGGGAGGCAGTGGGCGCAAGATGAGAGGCTTCAGAGAGCTCTTCAGACTGGATATAACACAGACAAAAAAAAGACTGGTCATGAAAACAGTTGAGCAATGGAACAGAGTGCCTAGAAAGTTATACTGTCTATATCCCTGGAAGCTTTCAGTATCAGGCTGGACAGAGACCTGGAACAACATGGTCTGATCTCTCAGCTGGTCCAGCTCTGAGCAGGAGTTTGGAGAAGAGCCTTCCTGAAGTCTCTTCCTGACTTGTATTGCCCTGTGATTTTAGGATAGCTTTCAATATGGATTCATGAGAATATGAGTAAGGAAATATTTCCTACTGCAGATTCTTGCTTATCAACACTAAGGGCCCTGATCTGTCCTGTTGTGTGGTTTATCTTTTGTTTTTTTTTTTCCCCTGAGGAAAGTTCTGCCATTCAGGGAGCAAAACTTCGTAGTAAAACTGACAAACTCAAGCATGGGTTCCTCAAACTGCATTATAAATGATTCATTCATTAGTTTAAACAGACTCAAGTCAGTATTTTATAGAATTACACAAATATTCACCATGAAAGGGTTGAATCTGAGATGATTCAGTACATAGATCACCTAGTGTGGTTCTGCTCTATTCCTGGATGAGTACATTAATCTTAGTCAGGCATGAACATTTACAGTCAAAAAGCATAAACTTTCATTTTTAAAATATTTTCTAATTCTCTCTCAGAAGTCACTGTTCTGGTAAATATTTCTGAAACTGGATTCATTTATCATAACATTTTCAAAGAAGTGACACAAATGTAAACATTTAAAAATGAAACAGTTGAAAAATTTCTTAAAGTCCCCCAGACTATTCACATTTAAGAAGCCAGATTTTCTGATTTCAGAAGTTTTAGCTGGTGTTCAATGATTGTTAACTTGTGCACATGGCAGGAAGATCAAGGGTCATTTCTCTTCTGGCTCAGAAAGTCATGAGATAGGCAAGGCAGGAACTATACAGACAAATATTTTAGCAGTCTGCTTTTACTTATTACCATTTTTACAAATTATATATATTAATTTAATATACTATATATAATGTATGTCACTGGAAGAAAAAGAAAATAAAAGAAAAATCTGATGATGCATGGTTTAAATATATCAACTGTTAAAGAAATCTTTGGGTAAAATTAAATTATAAAAAAAACCCCTTATCTGTATCAGCTATTCTTTCCAGTTTACTTATACATCTTTCCTTCTCATTCTAATAATCCCAATGATTTTAAGTCATCAAGGGTATAAGTCCATAATTTTCCTATAATAATTTCATCTTAAGGTTATTGAATATCTAGAAATTGTTACCATGGGGAAATAAAAGTATTATTAATTTCAAAGTAGAATAATTCAAGTACAACTTGAAAACATGAAGGGCTACTCTAGAGAATTTCACATGGAGCAGAGTAATCCATTGCAATGAATATTTCAAAGTGGAAATTTAAGGCTACAGTTGTAAAAGATTCACATAACATTTATAAAGCTTCAGTTAGCCCAAACTGCAAGTGTTGCTCTTTCCTAAATGCAGGGTACAGCCTTGAAAGTTTCAGGATCTGGGAGTTTTCCTCTTTCCAGTAACCTGTTTGCCATTACACTCAAGCTACAAAAGACAATCTAAAAAGAGAGGAAGCATAAAAGCAGATGTTCCAGCTATAAAACATAAAAAGAGGTGTGGAGAGGAAAAATAGAGTGAGTTCAAAGATGGTAAAAATGGCATAAAAAGTTTATCAAGTGTATTCAAAGATAGGGAAGGATTAGAGGAACAAACTGGTTAGGGACATATCAGCATGGCTACTACCAGAGTTTTCATATGCTAATTCTATATTTTATTAGCACTTGACCCAGATGTCAATTCCTCTGCAAATGAATATAGTGTGCTGGGCTATCTAGAAGTTAATTACTGACCACAAATGGAAAGCAATTGAGGTTTTCATTTTTCAAAGTAACAAAATGAAGGCAAAGCATTTGACTGTAAAATCAGATCTATCAGAGTGTGGAAATCCAACCCACTGACTTTGCAGGAATTCAACATGAAAGTCAGGCATTAAAGAAAGAAAAGGTAAAGGGCTTGAAGTGCTGTGGCTGCCAAGCAGAACTCATTCCATGGATGTCTCCTGTAATTTACAGTACACGGAGCCAGATCCTCTCCTCAACCTACATCCAGGTGGCACAGAAGTCATTAATTGCCACCTAAAGTGAACTGTATATACTGCACACACTACACTTTATTTTAGTTTGCTGCTTAAAACATAACCTAGGGCTGCCTCAGGACTGCTCTAATTTAGAACAATTTCTGAAGACTCAAACATAGTAAATTAGAGCTCCTTTCTGCTTCTTATCTTGATCAGGTATAAATATAGTATAGACAGTTGTGCCCAGCCACAGGAAAGAAGACAAGCAACTTCTCTGGGCTGATCTTCATACCAACAGGGCCAGCCCATATTGGCTGTTTTCTCTGAAACTGGTCAGATAATCTGACCCAAGGGATAGAAAAATACTGAATCAAGTACAAACATGGCCTGAATATAACCTAGGAATTTTGGTTTGTTTTCTGAAACCATGACCTGAGCTGAGCCATCCAGTAGGAAGGTCCAATATTTGTAAGAATAAACAAAAAAAAGGCATTATATTCTTGGTCCCAGTAAATTCCATTTTCCTCTTGAACTGTTATTGAAGGATTTTATATCTGCTGTATGTAGGCAGCTGCCAGTTTAGTCATCATTTGGGAATTCCCCAGATGGCGTAAGAAAGGACAAAGCTTTTGTACAACACACTGCAATAGTTTTGTGCAGAAGAACATTCCTAGGAGAGCTAGAAAAACACTTCAATTTACTTGGGGACGTGTTCATCACAGTACTAAAATCACTGAAAACATTCAACCAACAAGCGGGTGAAGACCACAGCTGTATAGCTCCTTTGTTCAGCCCACAGCAAGGCCCAGGAAGCGATAATGGAATCAATATGAACAGCAGCTCCAAAGAGCCTCACTGTTTTGGCTTCTTCTAAGGAAAGCAGTGAATCATTTTAAGACAAAAGTTGAGTCCTAATTTCTTGTCCACTCTTAAAGCACAATGAAAAGCCACAGTCTTTACTAGGGAAACAAAATCCTGAAAAGAACAAGAACGAGTGTCATCATAATGTCTTGAGTTTTGGACAGGAATCTTAAGATCAACTTCTCTGAATTCCCAGTAAATGTGCGCTTCCTTTGCACAGTAAATATGAAGCATTATTCAATTAACATTTGCTGTCCTATCTCATCAGAATGAATAGCTAGAGAGAGGAGCAAGTGGAAAGTCTGCTAGTGGAAAAGCAGAATTTTAGGTAGAACAATTAATACATTTTGTTTTAAATATCTTATACGGCATCTTATATTACATCTTTTAGACCTACCATAGAATCAGACATGTAGATTGCAGGAAAAGTCATTCCCTCGCTCCACATTCCTCATTGTCTAACTACCATATCGTCTCACTGGTTTTTTTTGACTTATGGGAAACATTTTTTTTTTAGACTACTATTGAAAATACTTGATTTCCTAGTGTTTTCACCGTTAAAGGAAGGTAGCCCTCAGCTTTGCCCAGATTTAATTTTGGTCATCCTTAGACCAAAAATGTATTTTTGAAATACATGTATCTCTCTTCTAATAAATGAAAACAACTATCCCATCCAGGTCCTGATTTTTGGAAAGTTTCTGAAAAATTACTGAACTTCTGCATTAAATTATACTCTAGAACTAATATCCTCTTACTGTCACATTTTTCAATATGTCTGGCACTGTCGTTAGCTGCCAAAAACTTCTGCTGTTCAGTTTACAAAGCCATGCAGACATGTGCATTTTTCCTCAGGTCATCTAATACCTTCATCGTGGGAGATATGCCTGGATCTGCACACCAAAGAGTACAGTTCCTTTAAATGCTTTCACCTGAGACTAGCAGAATGTTGGAGGCAGCCAGCTTGCAGATAGATGAGAGCCTCTAGAGAGGCCCTTCTGCTAAGCAAGGATTTGTGAGTAACCCAGGCCTTCATCATTGCACATAAAGAGCAATTCTATACCGTTGTTTTGTTCAAAAATGTACATATTGGGGTGGTAGATAGTTGAATACTTGGCTGTCCTATCTAGGATGTTGTTATGCTTCCTGTTCAATGAGAAGCAGGTTTTCTTCTGTTACATTGCATGAGCATTTACATTAATGGTTCACTAATGAACTCCAATAGTTCAATTGCAATAATTCAATTTTGTTCTCTATATACATAAAAGGATGGAAAATATTCTACCAATACCTCTATTATTGCCCTCAAGACCTTTTGCTTCATGAACCTAGGACAATATGAAATATGCAGGATGGGTTTTAATATTAATCAGATGTTGTGGTTGTAATACTATTAGTTACTGACAGATAACTAGGATTTCAAAAACGAGGCAAAAAAACCTCCCAAAACTATAGGAAAGCAGAAGTTGAAATAAGAAAAGAATGTAAAATCGATGCACAGATCAAAAGATATTCTGCAGTTCCTGAAGAATCTTTATTCAGCCATTCAGAAAACACTTCTGAGGCAATACAAGCCGGCATTGGACCTTGAAAAATTTGAAAGTGATTTTTCCTTTGAAAGTAATTTTCCTTTTCCTTTGAAAGTAATTTTTCTGACTTTAATTTTTCTCATAAATGCTTAATTCAGCCACATTGAGGAGGACTTTGCAAATTTCAAATTTTAGTCTAGAAAGTTAAGTGAGAAGCAGGATAGAAAAGTTCTTTCAAGAGAGGCAAAGATCAGGTAAATATATTGCTGTGCTGAGTGATGGAGAGGAAATGAAAGGAGAAAAGGAGAGAAGACAAAAGAAGATATTCTAAATGTTAAACAGTCTGTTAGTGGCATGATATTTAGGGACCTACACAGAGAGAAATGCTGACCTACTGAATGTGTGCCATGCAATTCAAATTTTCCTTCTATTGTCATCTAAACTGCTTTCTGCCATACTTGACTCTAGCCAAGAGAATCTATTTAAATGCTAAGCTGTGTAAGGTAGAAACCCTAATATCTTTGTATTTAAGACTTCTACATTAATTTCCATGGTAGTAGGGTAGCTAACAATACACCTCAAACTATCATTTTAATATGGTAGTTTTGTGCTTAGTTTGTTCGGATTATCTTCGTAAATTTTACATTACCATTTCAAATTAAGAAATTGACAGCATTTATCAACTAACTTCAGTGAAAACCATGGAGAAAATAGGTTGGTTGCTTTTGTTTTACATTTCCACAGATGCAAGCAAATTTTCACCCAATGCAAAACTCAAATATAAACTCTTTAAAACAAGTTGAAACATTGCAGAGCAGAATTCAAAACAACTCAGGCTCTTAAGCAATGAAGATAGGAAAGACTGAAAGAATATTTGACTAAAAGCTTGGGTGAGAGATGTTTCCCCATTGTGAGAAATATTGCTGAGCTCATTTAATCCTGTGAGCTCAGCATAATTATAAAGATTTGCAAACTTTTACAGCTTTGACAGGAACACTAACACAGTCAGTTCTTTCATCCATAATGCTAGAAAAATAGAAAAAAAAAAAAAGAAAAAGGGGAAAAAAAGAAAAGAAAAAAGAAAAGAAAGGAAAAAGAAAAAGGAAAAGGAAAAAAGAAAAAAGGAAAGAAGGAAGACAAACATGAGACATGCAATTCCAATGAAGTCTTTGGATGCTTGTGGGTTGGAGTTTTATCAGTTTCACTAGTTGTACCTGTGATGCCTGGATTTGAATTTAAGTGTATTTTTGCCTCGCAGCTTTCATGAGTGGCTTGGCTTATTTTTTTAAGAATGGGAACATCATGAGCTCTTCAATTTGCTAGTTGTATCAGAAGCATTACAAAAGATTGTAAAGCTAAGAAAAAAGAAATTATAAAATTGTTAAAATGCAAGATACCTATCGCGCACACTTACACTTTGCTACAGAAGACAGAAAAAATAATTCAGTGCAACAGACATATTTTGAATATATACTTGCTTTGAGCTCAACAAGAAGTTTCACACAGGGAGAGATGATTAATGATGAATATATAACAAAGAACTCTTTCCATATGTCAAAACAAAACTTTCCTAGAAATTTTTGTTGTCCTTCTGCAAGGGCAGTAAGAGAGGTTATTCCTTCCTGTAATACAAGAAGTCCATGGACCTGACTCAGAGAAAGAGAGAAATATATATAAATTTTCTGAAAGCAGTTGATAGAGATTTCTGAGAGCAACTGGAACTGCTCCAAGAACTATGTGCACTCACAGAAAAATGCTCCTTGAAAATTCACTTACTTATGCCGAAATATCAGCAAACTTGATGGCCACTCACTTTGAACCTGCATGATGATCTGTATGCCACAAGTTTGGATTCACTTTTCACTCTCTTCATTAAATTATATTTCAAAATTTAAACTTGCAAGATGCTGGTAGTGTTCCAGTTCCTATACATGCAACTTCCAAAACAAAACAATCTGGTATGAGTCATGATTTCTACACGGTGTAAATTCAGAAGTAAAAGATTAGAGAACAGGTCTCCCAGGACCAATAGGCCTACAGAACCTCACAGGTTACTTTCTCTAGATCTGAGTTCAAAGGCAGTGTTTCAAGTGTTTCAAAGAATGTCTTTGACTTCTGTAAACATAACATTCACTTTCTTTTAAGGAGAGTCATCAAATTGACATGCATGTAAATGCTCTTTACAAACATTTGAAGATATAC
This sequence comes from Peucedramus taeniatus, assembly GCA_013400575.1. Lineage (NCBI taxonomy): Eukaryota > Metazoa > Chordata > Aves > Passeriformes > Fringillidae > Peucedramus > Peucedramus taeniatus. The sequence continues at coordinate 160,339 of WBNO01021002.1, forward strand.
TAATTGAGTACTTTTTTTTTGGTCTTGGTAATACCTACTTGTCTGTTGTATTGCTCTCTTTTATATGCTGCCATGAATAGACGAACTAGAGAAGAGCACACAGTCAGTAGTGCTATGAAACATCATAGTTTTCTTCCTAATCCTCATTTAATATGTGAGCTAACAATAGAAGAAAAATTGACATTAAAGGATGTGCTTAGTAAGAGGAATACAGCAAGTAAGCAATTTTATGGTTGCTGTTGGATAGAATTAAATACAGCTGGCTTTAAAAGCTTTGATTTAGTCACACAGTCTTTTACATCAGTGTTGTCTCAAATTTGTCTTGTATTTCCATTTGCATAGTAGGTGACTGCAGTGCCTACATCATGTTTTGATGAAATTGAGGGCAATTAATTCAAGGTTGATTTAGTTGGGGTTGATGATGCTTTCAGACTAGCATGCTCTCCCCAGAAAATTCCAAGTATTACCTCAGAGTTGGCCTCTCTGCAGATTTGGGAAATCTTGATGCATGCAAAAATTTACCACATGCATGTATTTTCACAACATTGCAGCTTTTCCAGGCAGAGATAGATGATGGTTTGATGTGTGGAGACTGGAAACCAGACCTTTGGTTCAGTGTTCCTGAAACTATTTTTGTACTCCTGACGAAACGAGTGTTGGTGCTCTCTGTGTACGTTACCCACCCGTGCTCATGAGCTGTATGGAGCTATTGAAAAGATGAGGGTCACAGGAGCTACTACCCACAGAAAGAAACACCTGCTTCACCTGCATTTGGAACTATGCTCTTTCTACCTCTCATTTTACCAACATCCAGTGCAGGAGATATTTGGGACAGTGACCCAGGACCAAAGCATGATGTTGTATATGATTGTCACATTTACCTTCTAGTAATCTGTGTTTTGATCATAACCCTAATCCTAACCAGTATTTCAAACTGAAGCATGTTGATGCTTTGTTATGGGGACATAAATTTCT
>WBNO01021002.1:161318-211556 GCA_013400575.1 Peucedramus taeniatus
ATCTAAGTAGCCCAACTATGCTGGTGGAAAGACTGACCTATGAAAGGCTGTCTCAATGCTGACTGCATATTTAAATGTGGAGCTGCAGGTTTGAAACTTCAGCTGTCTGTCTGTGGCACTGAAAGCAGTGTCACAGCACAGAAACATCTTCCCAAACAAAGCCCAGGGAAGGGTCAGGCTTTACACAGACAAAGGATGAATTGATAATGCTCTTATGATTGCAGTCCTTTCAATATGAGGGCAAGTTAATGTTATTCTACCTCTACCAAGCTAAAAATCAAGCAACAGGCTCTTCATTAGCAGGTATTAAGGTTACCAGAAAAAGCACTCTCTGATTATGTATTATTTTTTTTATGATGATATTCTGTCTTTAAGGGTTTGCAAATGTCCTTTTCTTGAGGCATAATTTAGAGGGTTAGTTGAACCTAAAAGAAAAGCTTTTAGAACTGCACTTTCCAGTGATACAGTGAGGTTATCTGTAAATGCTACCTTTTGTTTTGTTTCTGTGTTCAAAGGTTCATAATTACAAGACTGGCAATTTTCACAATATGGAAAAGTGAGTTCTGAGCTGCAGTCTTATGAACTCAGTTGCAATTTCATAAAATTCAGTGTGAGATTAAAATGTAGCCCAGACATCAATTCCTGAGAGATTGAAAAACCTGTCCAGAAGCTATCCATTCTTTAACAAGTAATAATGTTAAATGTGAAGATTGAGTCATTAATGTATGAGTAACTCATTCTGTGAAGTTTGTTACAAAACCATTTTCAGGCTATTACGATTTCCCCTTATGCAGAGGTATGAAGCCAGTCAGATATCCATTGTATGAATGACTTGGCAGAAAGCATGATTTGGCTGGAATAATAAGACAAGGTAGATACCATTAAAATTATTCAGCTTTGTTCCTAAAGTGTCTAAGTGGGGTGAAGAAGGAAGAAAAGAGAGAGGCTTATTGATGCTAAAATTAAAATGAATATATCATTATTATTATTGCTACTACTATTATTATTATTACTATTTAAATTGTTTGTGGTTATACATTCAGGGAAAATTGAACAGTAGTCAGCCTGTGATTTGAAAAATATTGCTAACCTTATTCTAGTACTATTTGCATTAGTTGCCTGATCAACACACTGAATTTTACCTTAATATTGAGTCATAGGTTAAAGCTTTTACGAAGTATAAGAAAAAAATTCTCCTGATTAACTAAAGCAGTAGCTTAATTTTGAACTAAGGGAACAAGCTGAAATTTTATTAGTTACTGTGTGGATGTATCACATCCCTAGACATACCAAAATCAAGTCCTAAACCTGAATGAACCAAGTAGTCACTTGTTCCTGAGAATTGAAATAACTTCTTTGACTATTCACTATTAATTAAGTCTCAGATGAATAATTTATTAACTGGATCTCTGCTGACTACAAAAATATTATAGGCATCTTGCTCACAAGTAGTTACATACACCTAAATTCATAAATTAGACATTTTAATTTCACACTGAGTCCTGCTTGAAATAATTCATATGGACTATCCACTTAATTCCTCAAAAACAGTACTTCCAAAATGACAGCAGATTTTTCTTATAGCCAATCCTACCTCATGCCACAGACTAAAGGGTAGCTCAAAAAACCAAAACCAAAAAAAACCCCAAACCAAATGAAATCAAACCCCCACAAAATTATAAACAAACCGAAAATCTCATAAATCCAAGTAATATTGTCCTAATTTAGCCCTGACATGTTTTTAACCACAATATGAAAATTAATCTTAATCTCTTTGTATTCTTTATCCCAAACTCCAGATTTAACTCTGGTACAATATTATGGAAGTGGTGGAAAGTCACATACTACTTCCTTTCATGTACAAGCCCTAAAGTTTAGTTTAGTTACTGGACATTTCTAAACCAAGAACTTATTGCATCTTAGAACTCTTTGCATTTCAGAATCCTAACCAAATTTTAACTCTTGCAATCACACCACCATTAGAAATGTAATATTGTATGCATGTTAGAATCCAGGGAAAATACCCTGGAAATATCCAGAAATAATATTACTCTAGATCCTGAAGGAACCAGCCATAAACCTAGGTTGACTAATCTGTCTAGATCCTAAAATAACAGGAGCTGCTCAGATCTTTCATACCCAGAATAGTGAATGCTACATATACTTTACTTCCAAAATAGTATCCTGGAATTTTATATCCTAATATAGGATTATAATTACAATATTGGATTTATTTCTATGGAAATTATTCAAATCCATCAAATTTTAGGACCTTTAAGACAGGTTAGCAAACCTACCTACACTATAGCTCAGCCCTCTCTCCATTCAGTGTTACTGAATCCCTAATTGAGAGACATTAGTTTTTCCAAAACAAATTGTGTCAGGTTTGCCTTTCCCCCTGCAGAACCAGATGTAAGAGTCAGGAAGAAAACTTCTGGGAACCCAGCAGTAGCTGCAGTTCATGTTCCCTGGCATTCCCAGGCAAAACCTATATCTGGACCTGACCCTAATCCTGTTTATGTTGCTTGTTCACGCGCACCAAAGTCAAGGAGAAGGGGCTGGATCCCATCAAGGAGGTTACAAAGTATAATCTGCCTGCTCCTGTCCTCACCCTCCAGATAACCCTGCTGCCAGCAGCTATCATGTGCTGGCACAGGCCAGGTATGTGGAAAAGGTTTGAAGATATAAACCAGCTACGTGTATCTCAAGAGCTGCCTCTTGTATCCTGCTTGTCCTTTCCTTCTTAGTCATCTGTCTGCTTCTGTGTGGAGAATACCTTAGAGTACCTCCCTTGTCTGCCACAGCTCTATTAGCAAGGCAAATTATCAATAAAATAAAAAGCAGCCGTAAAAAGGAGAGAAATAAGCTTCAAATAAAATAAATAAGCACTGGATTCAAGCAACAAGAAATATTTCGTCTAGACACTAAAAAACTTTCTCAGGGTTTGAATAGCTAATTACCAAAATGGATTCTTGAGGTGATGCTGGTTGTGTCTCTGAAAAAATTGGCAAGTTTCTATGCAGGAAAACAACAGGCTCATGAATAGGAGATCTCATAGCTCCTCTTGACTTGGTTTCCTAAAGTGGTTTTTATCTAAATGACAGAGTCAGGTGATGCAAGAGAGCTACTATAGCCAAACATAAATCTGTCTTTCCCATGAGACTGAGGAAGAGACCATCTCTACAATCCTGCAGTGAACAGTGCTGTGTCCCAGATAAGCTTCATGTCTGAATAATCATGTTTTCTTTTTAAGTATCAAGAATAAAATGTCTTTGATACTTTTTCACTGTATTTTTATTTTGGGTCTATGCCTAGCATTACTTCGATGCCAATCAGATTCAAACGATGAAATGCTTTAAAGGGATGAAATTTGTATCTTCTCTAGCATAGTTGATGCACTTCTTGAGGATGTTCCTATCTATTTTTTCACATTCTTTAAATGAGAAATGTGAGCTTCAATTAACAGCCGAACAATTCTATTACCCAGTTCTCTCACTAAAATAGATACTTTGATATCTTACAGAGTATGTTCTGCAAGATTTTACGGAGTCCAGACAAGCCCTATAACTTACACTAAATCAAGTCTGCTTTGTCTAACCAAGGATCTGGGCAGGAGTGGCAAACAGTATGAAGCTGTCCCACTAAAATATAGAAAAAGAAAATGTGCTAAAAGAAAATTAAAAAAAAAAAAAAAGTTCAACTGAAAGTTTCAAAGGTATTTTAGGAGCTGAGAGCTGAGGGAAAAAAACCCAACCTGCAAATGTCTAGATGATTTATAGAAGCCCTAAGATACTATGTTCTTTAGTGCTTAACGTTGTGACTACTACACAATGCATTGCTTGATTGCAGAATTTCTTGCAATTAATAAAAGTGTTATTTCTTTCTTGTACACTGTACTGACATAGGAAAGAACAGTCAGCAGGAATCATTTTCTAAGGGGTACAAATAACATAAAATTGGTCTTGTTTAAGTTTCAGTGATCAAATTCTGCTTATAAGAATAATTTTCCTAATTAACTTGAGACATACTTCTCTTCCTCTTTTAAAATTAAAAGAGAATTTTGTTATTGTTTGCTTTTTTTCCCTGTGGATTCTCATCTAACACTAGGTGAGGAGTCAACCATTGTCCATTATCCTTTCTGAACATCTGTTAGTTTCACAGCCACCCTACTTTGTTTTCCATGGAGTTGGCAGATCTATTCCCACTGCCAAAACCACAGCTCAGTGAAAGAGGGCTGGAATGAGTCAAATTTTGATTTACAAGAGTTTAAGAGCAGCAGGTCATAGCAGGACATCTTCGCTCCTTCTTCATTCCCAAGGTTGATATAGATTCAAATTCTGCCCAATTTTGGATTTTCTTTCTTTTCTCATTCTCTCCCCCACCCCACAGTGGGCCAGGGAGGGTCTGTAATCAGCTGTGGGGACTTAGTTCCCAGCTGAGGTTAAAACATGACACTGTGGAAGCTTGCAATAGATCCAGATTAGTTGAATTAAATAAAAAGACAAAAAGCCCCAAATCAGAAATGCCAACAAGTGATAACAATTTAACCTTCTGAAGGAAATGAAAAAATTATTTGACTCTGGTGCTGTTTATCCTTTGAAACAGATCAGAACTCAATGAAATTAAAAGAATCAAAAAAATTCCATGACTTGATGAACTTTATGTGTGTATCTGTACAATTCATTATATTGGTAATTAAAAAAAAAAAAAAATTGTAAAATTGCGTACTTCTAGTTCTTTGAAATCTGTTTTTAAATTTAGAATATTCTTTGACTCTGTTGTAAGGTGTGTCACTGTCAGATGTTACAAAAGGATATCTGAAGTCTTGTATGTCCTTAACTGGTGAAAATTCAGACAAATTTCAAGTTTAAATGCTGTTTCAGCTTCTCTAAAATACCAAAATAAAATAATATACATAAAATAATGTAGGGATTCCTCACAACTTTACATTTTTAAAATGATCCCTTACAAATGAAATAGTGTTTGTAACATTGTTCTGAAACCAACAACTTGGAGGAATATTAAGAACAGTTCAGCATCTCAGTTCTCAAGTGGCACTTCACACTTCCCAGGAAGGGCTGTTTAGCACTCTAGAAATATGAGCAAGTATGTTCTTTTTCATTTAAACAGACTCTGCTCATGTCCTTTAACAGGCAAACTGTTTGCCTTTCAAAGAAAACATTTGGTTAGATGCAACCACAAGATGTGTTTCTTTGATCACTATAAATAGCTGAGTTTTGTTTATGCAATGTGATTTAAGCTTTAGCACAGCTAGAAGGATGTCATAGTACAGCATGTTTTTTGGGAATATTTTTATTTGAGTTTTTGCTAGTATTCCTGGAAAATAAAACCTAAAGTCTGAAATTCTATCACTCTTATGAGGACTCGAGGTCTCCATATTCATCTCAAGCCAGTTACTGCAGCAAAGCATTGGTGGCAGAACATAACTAAAGATGAGGTTTTGCCTGAAAGCACCTATGTTTCTTCAAGAAGCAAAAAATTGGTTATGTGGAGGAGCACGTTCTTCACTCAGTCAGGGCTAAAGTGGGTGCTAAGCTGTGGTCAGGAAGGAGTTTTTGTCTGGTCAGATGGATAGAGAGATATTTAGGGGGGATAGCTGGGAGGAAAGGATACCTTTTAGTGTCTCCTCTGCTCTGCTCTGCTCTGCTTGTGGTACACTACAACTTTTGAGACCTTATTCTGCCTTCTGTTCCAAAAAAAATATAAGTGTCCCCAGATGCTACATACATATGTGTTCAGATAATGTGAAAAAAATGCTAAGCAAGGTATGAGCATTTGCCTGATTTCTTTACCCTCAAAAACCTAAAACATGTATGAACAGGTTGTCAAAGCAAAATACATGTAGGAAACAAAGAGAAATATTGCTGAAAGTTCTGGGGACATTTCATTGGGTTTGCTTTTCTTACACCTGCAAACCATGCAGTTTTTTTACATTTAGTTGCAGCTCACTCACAAATGTTAATGTGAGCAAATATTCATGAACAAATCTAAATTGACAGCAGACTTCAGTTAAAGAAAATACAGTTAAAGAACTCCATGTTCCCAAAAGTTATCCCAGCAGGGAATGAGGGCAATATGGAGATAACATATGTGATTAAACCTATGGTGCCAGTAGTGAACCCTGATGAACAGCAGATAGTAAGTACTGGATTGCAGACAAAGTTTTATGTCCTGATAATGCCCATCACACGCCATGGGAGCACGTACAGCATGCTCCCCTCCTCAGCAGCTTACTATCTAACAAGCATATTTCATCAGAGTGTTCAGAAAAACTGAACACACATTTCAACACATTCACTGATGGTTTGTGAGCTAAAAATGGCTACACTTGTCCTCTATGTTATTTTCAGTGAAACATTCACTAAATTCTTGTAAAGTTGCAGACCTCATCTGTCTTCTGCCAATGCAGAGGAAATGTAGATCATGCAACTAAAAATGTCATTTGCAAGGTACACCTTGGATTAGATTTTGTATATTACTAAACAGTTTTTATTGAGAGACTGGAAGCTTTTTTCTTTTATTCACAACAGTACCTTGCAGCAAATGCTCATCTTTTCTCTACAACATTTTCCAGTTTCAGCAGGGACATAATTAGGCAGCATTACTAAACAGCTGAAGATAAGATATCCCTTGCTAGGCATTTATCTGGTGACATTCATTATGAATAAACATATTTTCATTTCATTTTAAGGAATGTTGTTTTAAGAAAGATGCATATATATTGCTGTTAAATTGCAGCCTGAATAGTCATGATCTCTAGTTATTCAGATTGTTTGGGATGTATTATTTCCAATTTAGCAAATATTGTGTTGCAAGAGGATGAGGTTTGGAAAAGAGCTGTCTAAAAATAGAACTGCTGATTCCACAATGGTCGTTACTTTACCCTCAGGCTTTCTGCCTAGCTGAGCAGCAGTGCTTGCTGAGGTGCCGATGCAATAACCTCATTGAATGTACTCGGCTATTTCGGGCTTATCACTTCAGCGTCTATACAGACTCCAGCTTTGAAATCTGCCTCTCCTAAACTGCACACATAACAGCAGAAAACTATATTCTGTGCTAATCTTATGTTTAAATAATTTCAGGACATAATGAGGACTAAATATATGCAGGAGCACATCTACAATAGACAAAATTGTTATGAAGAAGCTGCAATGGAAGGGACCCTTTTCTGAACTACTGTGTTTGGGTTTTTTACTGTGTGAGTCAGTGTTTTTTTCTCTGGATTTTCAAAATATACTCAGTGTTATGTGCTGGTACCTTCCACGGACTATATTTAAAGCACCATAATCATAAATCATATGCTACTCGATACCCACAGGCACAATCAGTTGTAATTCAATTGGTTAGCCTTGCTAAATGCTGCAAGGGTCTCAACCACCCAGCTGAGGTGAGGTTTAACCATCTGCTTCAAAAGAGTAGCAGCAGAAAAGAACTAACAGAGCTGACATGCAAGTCTCTCAAGGAGAAAAGAAGCCTTGGGCTGCTAAATGTCAAAACTGTTTACTTCTCAACCCACCACAGTGCCGAGTCAGCTGTGGAGTTCAAAGATAAATGACCCACTGAGCCTAAGTACAAGTGCTTTGGCAGTTGGCTGTGCCTGAAAGGAGGGTATTTTAATCTACCATGTTTCTCCTTTATCAAACCCATTGCACCATCTGAAGCATGGTAGTTTGCTTCCAAATTAACAACACATAAATGTACGAGCAAAACAGAGCACTCCAAAGTGCTGGTAGTCCGTTTACTGCACTTCATTTTCTAGCAGATATGTAACTGAGCAGATGTACGGGTGGCTTTTTGAGAGAGGTAAAATGTCTGCTGTGCTACCTTCTAACCTCCCTGAGAAGGTGCTATGCAAACACTAAACATTGTTTCCTTTCATTTCTTTGCTGTTTCCCTTCCACACTGAGTGCAGACTTTCACAACGAAGTGATTTGCAAGTTAGTTTGAAGCCTAGGTTTCTTTCAACAGCCCCCAAACAGAATTTAACCTAGACATGGCGTCTTGCTTCTCAAAATCCTGCAGCATAATTACTGCTACTTGTCTCTGCCTGCAAGAAAGCTACTGCCTAGCAAAAATAACAGAACAAATCTTCTTTCAACCCAGGAGCACCTTCCTTAGAAGGATCTGTGTATTTTTGCACCACATCAAGGAAAAAATTAAAATCAGTATTCCCTTTAAAAAGCAGAGCAAAAATAGGCTGCACAATGTAAAGAGAGGACAGGAAAACATTCAGATGCTGCTCTGTGAGGCCCAAGGCTTGGGCTGCTTTGATATGGCCTCCCTTGATGCTACAGATGTGTTGGGTAGCAATCCCCGTGGAGTCTCGACTTTTAGACATCCAGTGAACCAGACATCAGCAGACAAATTCCTAAACTAGTCCACATGACAAAAATTTTCCAGAAAGAGCTTTTGCAGATATAATTTTAGATGCTAGCAGTGATGTTGACAGAGCTGCTACAAGGGGCTCCAGAGGCACTTGCTCTTGCCCCCCTGGGGAGGCAGGCAGGCGTTTGTTTGGGGCAGGGACCTCTGATGAACCCCATTTGTATCTACCAGCTAGGTGCACTTCTTGTTTCATACACAACACCCTACTGACTCAGACATTCTGAATTTCATCTTCCCTCATACTAAACTCTCTGTTTGAAGTGTGGTAGAGATACAGACATGCTACACCTTACAGGAATGCAATTGATGTTATTTACAGCAAGAAAACTCTAAAGCTGTTTTGTTTTTTTTTTTTTTCCCATGATCATCTAAATTCTTGAATTTTTTTTGTCAATTACAACTATTGAATTTTTTTTATCTTGTATATATATTATTTCTAGTAGTAGATGCTGTGGAGAGATGCCAGGTTTCCAACACAAACCTACATTCACTTAATTACGAACACAATTTTTTTGGCATCTTCCACTCTACATCCATGGTCTCATACTCAAAATTACTTATTTTAAAATGAAAATTTTAGCAGATATCTGCCTATGCAAGCAAAATAAACAAAAATCATCCATGTGTGGCATTTTCTTCACATTTTTAGAGTACCTTGAACCCAACAATCTCATCAAACTACTCCAAATACTGATCAAGTATTGTAATGGATCTATAAGACTTCATTAATACTAACACAGCCAGTGCTTGTGGAAGACTGCTGATGTTCATAGGTGGCTGGTCCTTCAACAGCAATTTTTCCTTTAAATATTAACTATATGCTCCCTGTGAATGCTAGTGGAGTTGTGACTACCTCTCACAGCCAAGGAGGGAGAAGAAAATGTGAATTTGAAAGTTATTTGAATTAAGGAATAAAAGCCAAAACCATGCAAAATTATTAAATCAAAATTCTGAACTCCAGTTGTCTTGATTCAAGTTCAATATTAATTTATAAGCACAGTTCATAAATAATTTAAACAGGAAAATTATTGTGTATTATGTTACTTGTGTTGTCCCTAGGTATATACAGTATAATAATACAATTTACTAGCAGGTCTCAAGTAAAAACGGTGGTTTAGAGATATGTGACATTTCTGCTATACTTTTTATGATTGAAAGAGGTTTGAATCCATCATACTTAGATTTTGCATAGCCATTACACCCACTCTATTGTTATTTACTAAATATAAGCAATTCAAATCCATCATCAGAATATTCCAATTCTTTAAACCATTCCCTCGGGTTGGAGCCTGAGTTGTTATATGGTGGAATGGAACTCTGAAATACTGCTGAAGTCAGTTTTTAAATTAATTCATGATTTCCTGATCTATAACTCAAGGAAAGTACAGTTGTGGTGACTGTGCTTTTGTGTCTAAACCCCAGGCAGTAATCCTAGGAAATATGTCATGTGTTCTAAGACATCTTTTTATGTGAACCCATCCTATTCCCTTTCTAGTAATTTTACCCTCACCTTTGTGAAAATAGATTGTTTGTGCATTTTCTGTACTTCTGGATTGTTTATACTATCTACCTAAGAAATTTGGTCACTATAAAAGCAATAAAAAATGATTTGCACTCCAGAATGTTTATTAGTTGGGTAAGAAACAGCCAGGAAGATCCAGGATTCTAAACAGAGGGAATTCTCTTATTCTCAATGACTAAGGTGTGAACCCTAAGTTGATTTTCATCACAATCCCATGACAACATCTACATTTGTTCTAGCTGTCACTTTGTATTAATGAGCATTTTCTTAGCTCAGATTTCTGAAGTATTTGTTCACTCTGATCAAGAGCACAAAAAAGCTCTCATAATTTATTTAGTAACAGCCCTTGTCTGTTAATCAAGCACTGCACACTTTCTATTGGCTATCAAATACATAGAATTCAAGATTCACCTGAGATATCTGCATCAGACCAAATAATTTTCTCCCATAAGGAACACATGACGGTAGCGAATTTAAGTTCACAGACAAACTAAATTCTTCAGACACCATAATTTAATACTAAACTAATGGAAAAATCTGGTGTCTTGAAAAAATATTTTTTGTCTAAATTAGATTTTTAGTGCTCTTTTTATTAAATCAGAAGAATAGAGAAACAGGTTTTCTGCATTTTAAAACCGTATTTATTTGCAATATTAATCTATACAGACAAAGCTCGTATGAAGTTTGTTAACCAGGATGCAATTTCACCTGAATTACAGATTTCATACACAAAAGGCTATGCACTAAAGTTTGGATCCCACCTGGAAACTTAGAATGTAACAACTCCAAATCAATCAACCCCCCCAGGTATTAGTTAAGAAGGATGGTCATTAGCATAGTCTGTTTACTGTCTGAACAGGAGATGGCTCCAGATAGCCATACCCAAGGGGCACCAGCATTTTCTAAGTGAAATGCAACGTTATCATCAAGTTATAAATTATGAGAAATCTTGCAGAGAAGATGCAATGCAATCTGAAAAAACACATGAATATAAAGAGAGAGGTTTGTCTCCAGATCCAGATCACTTGAATTGTGAGCAGTGTCCAGAACTCGGGAAGTTAAAAAGAGGCAATGATCCCCCATAACCTATTTTTTTTCTAAATTTGGTAACTGTTAATATCGGGGTTACAGAAAATACATGTTTAGTTCACATTAAGCAGTTGTCTGACTTTGAAAGTGAGTGCAGCAAACTACCAAATTAAATGGCATTCCATCCATAGCAAGGTCATGATCTCAAAACCTGGAGTACTGTGTATCCTATCTTAGACTATCACTTTCAAGCATTCCAAAATATAAAAAAATCTTCTTTGCTTTTTCAAAAGGAACAGATTTTAAACACAGTAACCGCTAGTCTATTTTAACAGAGCTAGCAAATGTAAAAAAAATGGTAAGGTTCCTATCTCTGAGGCAATTAATATCAAAGTCACAAAATGGAAGAAAAATTTAAATCAAGAACCTCCCTCTTTACAGGCAAAACCCCTTATTTTGGAGGGGAAAAAAGGCACCATAACTGCTCCAGCACATGCTTATGAATTCCAGTAGTGGAAGAACTCCTCCATGGATCCAGCAGGTGTGCTGAAAATACACATTTTCCTTGGGATGTCTCACAATTTTCATGAACATATGGCAGCTGCTTTGGTGATTTTTAGGAGTTCAGGTCAGACATATCAGTGTATGGAGCCCATGTATCTATATAGGGCCTTGGATCCCATCTGGCCAAAATCCTTCTGTGGATGTGTCTAGACAGAGGTAGCTACTATTGTGGCTGACAAAGGAGCTCTATTCTTTAATGGCCTCTACTATCATCTTAAAAATCAGGAAAAGCAGAGCAGGACTATCCTAATGAAACTGTTCTTTGTATATTTTTATAGCACCTGTTTTGACAGCACATACCACAGTGAGACAGGGGAAGGGTAAACAATAAGAGATTCATTTTCTGACTTGCAACCAGGCTTTTGGGTATGGAAAAGAGTGGAATCGATGTGGAAATGGGCTGTAGTCATTAAGCTGTGGAATCAGCAATTTGTTTAGCTCTCACAAAGCCCATGACAAAACATTCATTGACTAATGCAAATGTTTTAGCCCCAAGTAACACACAACAATACTTTGCAGGCTCTTTATTATGGGGAAAAAAAATTCTCTGCTGAGAAAGCAAAATACTTAATACCACTTTCGGAAAAAAGTCTTTGCAATGCCTAACACTAGTTAATTTAGAAAATAACTCCAGCTGTGCTGTCTCTGTTCCCCAGTCAGCTGACATCCCTTTTCAGCTTGTTGACGTGTTTTCTCGTGCCTGAAAACATTGCTTTTTCCCCTGTTCCATTTCCTTGAGCTTTAGATTCAAAATGCAAATATATGGAAAACAGGATATATATTGTTTACAGTGAGCAGCTAGAAGCCTTCATTGCTTTACTTTTTGAACAAGAAAGGAAAGTTGGTCAGTTTACAGTTAGACAAGAAACTGAGTTCAGAGTTCAGCTCTCACACAATTTTCTGTTTCCTTTCCACGGTCCTCTGCAAATCATTTAACATACAGCACATTGGCACTGCATCATATTTCACTGCATGCAATATAAAGAATAATCACTTTGGATGAGAAGCAAAAGTAGCAAGGATGCAAGTGAAGAACAGCTGGAAAAGGGTTAGTTCAGGTCAAAGAGCTGGTACACCAGCTAGCACACAGCATCTGAGTCAACTGCTGACACAGAGAAATTTGGAAGATAAACAGAGGCCTCATATAGAAACGGCAAAAGAAAATGAGTTTAAAAAAGGCCACCAGGAAACTCTATAAGTATTCTGCCATCAAAAAATGATTCTGTAGCATATTGGAAAGGACCATACTAAATTACTTTTTCAGTGAGGCAGAGTAGATGAAATTCTTTGTAGTTCTCTGCAAAAATGAACAAAAGGAAAAAAGGAACTTGGTGTCTGTGGAAGCAAAAAGTTATTCAAACATCCTAAGTTGCCAGTTTATGAAGATCCTTTACCATAACCACCATATCACAGGGTAAACTATAATCTATGGGCTTACATGGGCATGCATGAGTATACATACACATATGTATAGAATACCTATTTGTAGTATACTATCTAGGAGTGTAGAATTTAGACATCTATAGAAAAGATAAAAATTTGCATTATTTCTCCTTTGGGAAAATGGGACAAAGAACATGTTTTAACCAAGAAATTACATGAAAAAATTAGTCCAATTAAAAGGCTGAAGGAGCTATCAAAGAAATATATATACAAAAAAGATGAGTTACAATAAATTTGTGTATCTATTCTACATGACTTACAGAAAAAAATGAAGTAGAGAAGTAAAAAATACTTAGAGACTTAGGACTGTCTCAAGTTTTTATGAAAGACATCTAATATTTGTGACTTCAATTTTCTTTATTTAAAAATTATTTCTTTGAGGAGCACTCAGGCCACAATTCATGCTTCTTCTTGACTAACCACAAAATAGTAAATATAATTTAGGAAAAAAAGAGAAAGCTGAAAGTTCCAAGGTGATCCTCCAATGTCAATTAAAAAAAAAAAAGTTACATTCACTGTCTCTGTGACATTTGGTGAGCTCCCAAGCTTCTTCACCTTCTACAACAAAAAATAAGTGGCAACCTGAATGTGAAAGGCATCACACTTAAAAGACAAAACTCTCTCCTTGTTCTTCATCCTGAGGTTTTAGTGGAAACCTCCATAGATCCATCTCATTTGATTCCTTCCTCCCAGCCAAAGGGAACACAATTGATTTACTCACAGGAACTGTTTCCCTGGTGCTGTGAATTGGCCTGGGATGAAGCCTACTCTGGAGAAGTACTCCTCCAGTGCTGTGGAACTCCTTGCCTGAAAAAATACACCACTACTCATGACTCCCACACAATTTTCCTTTTCTTCATATGCCAAGCTTAAAAGCAGAAACTCATAACCAAATTGGCATCAAAACAGCTATTCCCCCAGAATTTGCATGTTACATACAGAATGCTCTCATGTTAAAATGAGAGTACGACTTGAGAGGAAAATTGCTGAAACACTGCATGTCTGACTCTAATTGTGCTGATCTTATGGAAACAAAATGTCTCACCAGGACACTGTGCCTGTGCAACATATCCCATGCTGTGCATTCCAGGCAGTTTTCCTTGAGCCAAAGAAAGGAAATGTGCACAGGACTATTTCATACAGCATGCACAGCCCTTCCTAGCAAACATGCTCACTGCAATGCTGGGTGCTTCTGCAGAGTGTTTCATTCAGCTTGTTGAAGAGTCTTCCAACCCAGGGTTTCCAGGTACTGAAGACATCCATTTTTTGTTTGTCTCTCAAAGTTACAGTGACACAGCTGGTTCTCTATACAAGGTTTATGAATTATGAACTCAGAAACCTGAATGGGAAAGAAAGCCAGGAGCAGAAAAAAAACCTGAATCCCTAGACTGAATATTTACCTAAAACAGCTAAGGTGCTTGACAGGAGAATCATTGATTTTAAGGCTTTGGAAATAAAGGACAGTACTTGAATACATTAATGTAAAAACAGACAGAAAACAATATCTGGAATGGAATTTATTTCTATTTTTATTCTTATTTATCAAGGCAGTTTTGACATTCCTATATTCTTTTTTAAAAAAGAAAATCCAAAGCTGGAGCACTGGTACCCAAAATCTGGAGTAGACTGCAGCCTTTCCTGTAGTTGCTCTCAGTCCAGGTAAAGCAGGGATTTTTCCACCACGTTTTGCAGCAAGGATGCCACCAAGACAGCATCATATATACCTCAATGCAAATTAACAAGGGCTATTATTTTTCCATTTATCATAAATCTCTCGCTGACAACACAAAACACATATTTCACATAAGAAACAGTTTTACAGCAAGGTGCAACTCTTAGTGCACGTCCTGCAGTTAGCAACAAAAAGCTTTCAAATAGTTTCTCAGATACCACAGATAAGAACACAAAATTTTACTAATTGCCATCCCGTTGAGTGACTTTTGCCTGAAGAACAAGACACAGAAATACTTGCTCCAATATCAGCATCACCACCAATTCCTATTGACATCAGTAAGTGCCCTGAGACCTTCAATATTCAGAGATTAGCTGAAGTCATTAGTCACAGTAGATCATATTGTTGCTGTTAGTCATTGATTTTCTATTTACGCTTAATGGCAAATTTAGCACTTACCAAAGCTGCCAAATTAACAACATGGACTAGAAAACTGAAGTAACTTCAAGAAGAAATGAAATAAAATAACACAGTCCAAAATTTTTTCCACATTGTCAATATTTGCTCCTTGGAGCACATCTGAAGAAAAAGGATCTTCTCCATTACTAAGTTCACTTTGGTCTCTATAGAGACAGCCCAGAAAAGTGCTAAAATATGGCAAGGTTTCAAAACCCTGCAAAGATTCCTTAGTCATACTCTTATTTAATTTTCCTGATAAAATGCCATTAGCTCATTGTTTTTCTCCAAGAAGAATTCACATCTTCTTAGAAGGACTTCTTTACTCTGAATCTACCTGATGCTATTGTCTCTGGCCAAATTGCTAGAATATGGAAGAGTGCAGGGTATGCCTTAATATAAAGCTTCTTTATTTTTGGGTGAGACTGTGTCTGGGGTTTTACATAATCATCAACCACAAAGACAGCTCAATCCTTAAGAAAAAAAGGCCTATTTCACATTTTTAAAAAATCAAACTTTACACTTTTGAATTCTCTTAAATTGCAGACTATCAAACTAGGTTAGTTTAAAAATTAATCAGAAATTGTACTGATAATATTTTTTTTTCTAAAAAGTTATTTAATACAAATGTTCTAAATCTTGGCTTTGAACAAAAGTTAAATCATAAACTCTTCTCTGGCATACTATGATTATAAACATGACATAAAAATGTTTATTTTTAAAAAATAATAAAACCTAAGCTGGGAAGGATATCAAAGAGCTGGAATAAATGCTTTTTCTGTTTACAAAAACCTCCACCTTTATAAGGGAACTCTTGTGAAAGAAAGAATATAACCTTCTCTCCCCCACCTTCCCTTCCCAAAGACCTTGTTTTCTTTTACTAGGAATAAGCAGCCTGATAAATTTTGCATTTTCACTTGCTAGGGTTGGAGTGGGACATTTAGCCAGGGAAAATTACATAATAAACTCACAGTCTGGCATTATTAGCAAACAAAAAAATGCCATTCTATTAAAGAAGCTTGGAAGATCTGAGGAACATAAAATCTAGTCTCTACTACTGAAAGCAATCCTGCCAGCAAAAGGCAATATTTTTCTTAATGAATATTTTATCTAGAAGGCTCTCACCTCCCAAATTTCTGCAGCTGAAAACCTAAACAACAGAGGATGAAATCAAAATATAGAAGAACAACAATAAAACCCCCAAGCCCTCCCCAAACCTTTTTCAAAATTCTGAAATCTTAAATAAATAAGAACTTGTCAGAAATCATTAGTCTCTGTTGACTTTAGTAGAGTGTACCAACTAAATGCAAATGCTATCAAAATGTAGCAAAGAATTTCAGCTTTCTTTTTCATGGGATAGAGAGAGCTGGCAGGGCCCCAGTTACTGTTTTCAGCTCCAAAGCACAACCTAGATGATCTAGAGCATATTAAGAAATATTCTTAATATTCAGTTACTTTTAACTACTTCTCAGGAGTGACCTTGATTTTTTCCTTTCCCCTCATCCACCACCCCTCCCAATTCCTGTGATACATTTAGTTGCAATTTTCAAGCCTCATTTTTATTGCTTATTAGAAGTTTTTATAAAATGCTTTGCAGAGTGGGTCATTTAGTAGAATATTTTCTATAGACCACTGAAGACTAAATGATCACTATATGGGTTTGTGCATTTGCAAGAACAGGAGTCTGTTCTCAGTGACAAAAGTGGTCCCAACAAGTCTTATCAGGAGGAAGATAAAGAGGTAAAAAAGAAAGTCTCCAGCATTACCCTGCTAAGAGTCATGTGTGGAATAAAATAATTGGAACAGCAACACACAGACCTGTCAAGTATTTTGTTTCTGACTGGCTGCCATGCATCACATTTTCCTTTGCTGTTGCCTATTACTCCGATTTTGATTCAGCACCTCCTTTTCTTACAACCACACCTGACCAAAAATCCCACTTCATACTCATGAAAATTTCTTTTTGCTCAATTTTTCTACTTTTACTTAAATGCTGTTATTGGTGATCTGGGATGATTTGGGGCTCTGCTCTGCTCTGTGCAGTTCCAATTCTAAACCCTATAAAACGGGGTATAAATTCAACTAAGTGTTAGTACAAATGCTCCATAGTAGAGAAAATAGTACCCTGATATTCCAACATATTTCTACTACACTGGTAATAAACCCACTAACTCTGGCTGTAGTCACACCATCATTAATGAGAGACATTAAGACCATTTATTAAATCCTATAAATATTACAAACCTTTTTACAGGTTTTTTTCCATACAAATCACATCCTTGAACAAAGCAGAGTTATTCCCATGAATACAAGATTATGTATAAGAAATAATAAAAGGACACAAGTAATTGTAAGAAATAAAATGCTGATGATAATTGACATTAATGTATTATGCTAGAGCATGACTATTTAAAATCAACAGAGCTACAATTTGAGTATAGCCTTAGAAGACAAGTAAAAAAATATAGACATAAAAATATTCTATTATTCACTCCTGCACAATTTTCTGAAAATCACACAGCACAACGTTTGCATAGGTCTTTTGTTTTCAGATGAAAATGACCTCTTAGAGCTACTTGACTCCATATTTTTCAGTACTACCATATGCTAGTGGATACAGATGTAGATCTGCTTGAAAGTAGGAGACGCACATTTGATGATTTACTGGAAGTTACTGTGCTGTATAAAACACTTGTAATCTAGCATGACTAATCATTTGACAGTGTTTGTGTTCAGGGAGAAGAGCTACATCTCTTTGGACCTTCACCCTCATGGCCTCTATGTAGCCAAATACTTTGCAGGAGGGTAATTTACTGGCTCTAAACCCTGAGATGACCAGCATGGAGGGTGACTGTTTGGTAGTAATCAAGGGACCTATCCATACAATTGTATCTTTTGGCAATGTTAGGATAGACAAGACATGAATATCTAAGAAAGGAGAGTTAACCAATCTCACTTTCCTAGTAAGTGAGTGAGGCATAGATCAGTGAGATGACTTCACACACTAAGAGAAAGCAAAAAGTAAAGCCAGAACTTTTAAAATCCTCAAGTCTTTTAACCTACTGATTTAACTTACCAATTTAGCTTTCCCCCTATTTTCTTTTAACTTACCTTCATGGCTGTTTTTTCCTACTGTGTTATCCCACACAAGTGTGGGATAACACAGTGTGGGATAACACACTTGTGTGTAACAAGTGTGTCTTTCTCAGACTGAAAGTTACCCAAGAAAGCAAAATGTCATATTGTACCTCATTTTCCAAAACCCTTTAAATGTCACTGGACAAACGCGATGTTGATTTGCTGTTGGTGGTGTTTCAAAGATGCTACATTCTCTTTTTGAAATTATTTTTTAATGCAAGCAGAATAATTTATTAGTACTGCCAGTTAAACTCTAAACTACGTCAGGTTTTATATATGATTTCCATCATGATGAACTAAGAGCTTAATAACACAGTTGTCAGAGCAGCTAAAGTTAGGAGAACTTTAAAAGCTGTCTTTCAAGAAAAGGTATCTTAAGTCTTATGAAGGATAAGACATGAAAAACTAATTTGATGGAAAATAATCCATAGATCTTTGACCCTGGCCATTTACCTCCTTTTCCTCTAAATTGCCTCTGATTTAAATGAAGGCATGAATGACGGGAGAAAAAAAATCTGTGTCTGCTACACAGTTCCGAAAGAAAAATCTCCGGTTCAATTCAAGGGTTGACCTGTTACTCAAAGCCCCTTAACTGGGATGAACTAGTCGCCTTGAAGAATTTTATTTTTTCTTTCTCCTTTCCACTTTGAGGGAGAAATAACAACCTCTGCTTAGGAAATGTTTAAAATTTTTACTCATATAAGTACTGTAGATAATGTAGGCTAAATATTACTGCTTCATTAATGAATCATACATTCATTCATGATCAGACAAAGTCATCAAGACTCATAGTGAGAGGAATTACATAAAAAATTAACCAGAGAGAGAATCATAGACTCATAGAGTCAAAGAATCATTTAGATCATTGACTCTGGCCCTTAATGTAGCACTGCCAAGTTTACCACTAAACCACATCTCTAAGAAACACATCTACGTGTCTTTTAATACTTCCAGGGATGTTGACTCAACCACTTCCCTAGGCAGGTTGTTTCAGTACTTGACAGCCCTTTCAGTGAAGACATTTTTTCTGATATCCAACTCAAACCTCCCCTGACACAATTTGAGGCCATTTCCTCTTGTTCTGTCACTTGTTACTTGGGAGATGAGTCTGACCCCGACCTCACTGCACCCTCCTTTCAGGTAGCTACAAAGAAGGATAAGGTCTCTTCTGAGCCTCCTCTTCTCCATACTAAACCCCCTCATCTCTCTCAGCTGCTTTTCACAGGACTTGTGCTCCAGACCCTTCCCCAGCTTAGTTGTCCTTCTCTGGACATGCTCCAGCACCTCAATGTCTTTCTTACAGTGAGAGGCCCAAGTGAGTACAGGACTTGAGGTGTGGCCTCACCAGTGCCCAATACAGGGGGACAATCATTGCCCTGGTTCTACCAGCTTGTATCAGCACACCATTGCTGATACAAGCCAGGATGCCATTGGCTACCTGGACACATGCTGGATCAGGTTCAGTGGCTGTTGACCAGCACCCCAAGGTGCTTTTATGTCTGACAGCTTTCAGCCACTCAGCCTGTAGTGCTGTAGTGCTGTCCCCCAGCCTGTAGCATTGCCTGGGGTTGTTGGGACCCAAGTGCAGGACTTGGAACTTGGTCCTATTGAATCTCACACTGTTGGTCTCAGCCCATTGATCCAGCCTGTCCAGATCCCTCTGCAGAGCCCTCCTATCCTCCTGCATATCAACACTCCAACCCAACTTTGTGTCATCTGCAAACCAAGTGAGGCTGCTCTCAATCCCCTCATCCAGGTCATTGATAAATATGTTAAACAGGACTGGCCCCAACACTGGTCCCAGAGGAACACCACTAGTGATCAGCTGGATATAACTCCATTCAGTACCACTCTCTGGGCTTGGAAATGCAACCAGTCTTTTGCCCACGGAACAGTTCACCCATCCAAGCCACGAGCAGCCAGGTTTTCCAGAAGAAATTTGTGGGAAATGGCATCAACGGGTTTACTAAAGTCCAGGTAGACACATCCACAGCCTTTCCCAGCAAACTAAGTAGGAAAAAATGTTTTTTTCTCATGCTGTTGGTTACCCATAACTAAGGAGAAATAATCAAAATCTTCAACTGCTTCCAAAAATAGAAGTGGTTCTATGTTTTGCCAGAATATATTCTATGTGCAGAATATAACTTATTTTCTGGTTAACTTAATTTCAGTAAAAACATTAACCTAGTTTTGCTTTCTGCTGTGTTGTGTCCAGTGGAGCTGACATACCAACAGCGCTCGCAGTGCTGAGGTCTGCAGGGAAGTACAGTGACCTCTGCTCAGACTCAGCACTGCTGTAAATTGAGAGAGTTGTGATTACTGTTGCTTTAGGTGGGCTGTGCATGCAGAAACTGAGGCTTCTATAGTGCAGTGAGTGCAGTGTTTGCTGAGGGCTGCCCCAGAGTTCATCCAACCTGTCCAGAAGGAAAAGATCCACTTGTTCTCTTTGAGCACTGTTAGAACTACTTATGAGCTACATCCTCCCAGGTGGATTAGTGTGAAGAGAAGTACAGTACATATAGTGCTGAAACAATTTTTCTGTGCAGCTTTGTGTGTTATTTGGCTAGGACATGTGGCATCCACATGGAGTTCCCAGAATACACAGTCATGTTTGCCTGTTTCCCCTTCCACTGCAGCACATCTGCTGATATAATTGAGTTCTATTGCCTTGTTCATCATTCAGTACAATTGCATTGAATTCCTAGAACTAAGTAACTAATGAAATTAATTAATTAATTAAATCCATTGTATCTTAATTTGTATCCTACTCACAGAATTACTTCTTTTTATGATAGTTCAAAACTTGATGTTTGATCATCAACACTATGATCTTAGAGGACTTTTCCAACCTTAATGATTCTAGTTTCTGTAATTCTATGACTTTTTGAAAGCTAGTCATTTAGATAAATTTAGGATGGAATTTAGTTTTGTACAAGATTCAGGCAGACAGGCTTTCTCAGATTGATTAATGTTCTTAATAACTGTTAATTTTTTTGTCTCTATCTAAATTGGGGTTCTTGGCTGACATAATGTTTCTTAGAAACAGCTTTATTGCACAAGTATATATTTAGTTGCTTTTTTTAAAAATCATATAATTTTGATCAGAAGAGAAACACGAAACCAGATAATATTCTCACTGTGGCAAATTCTTGATGCTCATTTTTAGCCGGCAGAATCTTCCCATTAAATTTTTGAAGTCACTTGAGCACACTTAATAAAAGCCACTTCTTAACAAGGGTGGAATCTAGCAGGGTTTTACCTGCTTCTTAAGAAGAATGAATCCAGAGTTTACTATTTACATCAAAATTTGTGCTGGAATGTAAGGGACTCTCATAATTTATTTTTTTCTCTCTTTCATTTTTTTTGCCTTTTCAGTAGCTTCTTCATTTTATAAGTTCTAATATAGATTGATTATTATTTTGGGAGCGGAATTATACGCCTCCAAAGCATCCCCTCTGAGTCAGTCTGTGGAAGAGAAATTCATTCTATCTCCATGCACTGTAAATAAATTGTATGCTAAAGAGATCAGCCTTTTTAAATATCATCATGTCTTTTTTATTTTATGCATCTTCATCTTTCCAAGCTCAATAAGCGAACTATTATGAGTCAGACTAGAAAAGAGAAAAAACAAACAAACACAGAGAAGTGCCGTATTACCTCTGCTTTCCAAATCATTAGGCATTTTAAATTAGATTATGACATTATAATCTCTCAGCTAATATTTAGTTTTCCCTTACCAACTGCCACTGTGAAGTGTATTAAATATAGTCCACAACTAGAGGGAATTTGAACAAGATTACTTTAGGTCCACAGCTCTGCAGAAAGTATTGTCATCCACATTTAGCAGTTTCTAGGTCAGCAGTTAATCTTACAGCCAAGTTCTAAATCAATCCTGATTCTTAAATCACCCTTAAATCTTGAATGATCATTTGACAGCATTGATACTGAAATCACTGATCCTTCAAGCATCCTTGTCCTGCATACACTCAAAAAAATCTAAGCCCCCAACACAGTTTCCGCTCTGAAAATCCCAGACAATACTGTCCCATATTCCCCCTCCAACAGCAGCCATGCTCCTGGGTCCCCACATCCTCTTCTCCCAATGCCCTACCTCAAAGTTTCTTCATTAGTTCCTTCACCCATTTCAGAATGTTTCAGAAAGCAGCAGAATAGCTCAGATAAAAGGCAACAGACAAGCCATGGGAAGGCAAGGAAGAGGAACCTTTATTGTTCAGGGAAGGGAGAGAAGAGAGTGAATCCAATTCCATCTGCCGAAGAATGTCACACAAAACAGCAGATATTAGGAGAACCAGATGGTTCTTTGTCGGGTCATAAGCCAGTGGGATAAGGATAGACCCGAAGAGCTCTCTCTCAGACACAAACTTTGTCTATTCTGGAATGCTTCTCTGGAAAAAGTCCCATCACTAGGACTAGAACTGAGGAGTTTATAACCCAAATGTCTCTACAGCACCAAAAGCCTTTGAGAAAATCAGCATGCTACAATACATCCAGAAACAGTAACAAATCATTATGCTTGCTCCAGGTAAAGTTCATTTGCTGTAGGCCAAAGCTGTGTGAGAGAAGGGCTTTGGCTTTACGCCTGCCCATGAAAGTAAAAGCTTTGCAAATGCCTGAGTAGCATGTCTGCCCTTTGGCTGACAGAAATAAAAGAGGTTTGAAGCTTCCAGAAACTTCCTCCAAATCCAGCAGAGCCAGTTGCAGACAGCTCTAAGAAGGACATACTCCTGGCCATGGCTGGGCCAATTGCAAGTGATGGCAATGCCTTTGTGATAACATATTTAAGAAGAAGAAAAAATGAGTTATTGCACAGTTGTAATTGTGGCCGGAGAAGAGCAGGGTGAGAATATGTGAGAGGAACAACTCTGCAGACCAAGGTCAGTGAGGAAGGAAGGGCAGCAGGTGGACTGGGTGCCAGAACTGAAATTCCCCTGCAGCCCGTGGTGCAGACCATGGTGAAGCAGCTGAGGCCATGCAGAACCATGGGGATGCAGGGATCCTGCAGCTTGCAGAGAAGCCCCATGCTGGAGCAGGTGGATGCCGTAGAGGAGGCTGTGAACTTGTGGAAAGCCTGTGCTGAAACAGGCTCCTGGGCAGGAGCCTGCAGAGAGAGGAGCCCATGCTGAAGGAAGGTTTGCTGGTAGGACTTGTGACCCCATGGGACACCCACACTGGATCAGCCTATCTTGCACACCATAGAAGAGTGCACCCACACTGCAGCAGTTTGTGAAGGACTTTTGACGATGAGATGGACTCCTGTCCAGACAGGTTAGAGATCAGAAAAATGTTCTTTACCCAGAGGGTGGTTGGGCATTGGAACAGGCTCCCCAGGGAGATAGCCACACCACCAACCTAACAGAGTTCAAAAAGGATTTGAACAACGCTCTCAGGCACATGGTATGACTCTTGGGGTATCCTGTCCAGAGATAAGTTGGACTCAATTCTTGTCGGTTCCTTCCAACTCAGCTTATCCTGTGATTCTGTGTGAGGCTAAACCACAGTTAAAATATTTAATTTTGTTAGTATTTTTACAATTATGGTTCTTATTATTTCTTTTGCTACTATTTTTAATCCCTGCTTCCCTCATCTATCAGTACTACCCATCCATCAGTGTTTTGTTTTATCATAATTACTTAGTTTTTCCTTTTCTGATATTTGGCCTGAAGGGCCTATTTCTTTTTCT
This sequence comes from Peucedramus taeniatus, assembly GCA_013400575.1. Classification (NCBI taxonomy): domain Eukaryota; kingdom Metazoa; phylum Chordata; class Aves; order Passeriformes; family Fringillidae; genus Peucedramus; species Peucedramus taeniatus. The sequence continues at coordinate 185,250 of WBNO01021002.1, forward strand.
TTTCACACAGCCTAATTTCCTTCCTCTCTAAATCTCTAAATTGTTATGTACAAAATACTTCACATCAAATACATGCTGCTATAGAAGATGAGAATAAATGGTTTGGCACCAGGTAGATGCTGAGTTGCCAAGTTACCACTCCAGATATCTGCAATCTCATTGTGGAAATGCTAGTAGCATTCATCCTTTGCTCACATACCCTATAGAGTTATAGGAAATAAACAGTCATAATGAGTACAAAATACTACAATATAAGAAGAAAATATAAAAAAAAAATTGACAAAAAACTCCTGGAATGGTTTTGTGAGACCTTTAAGCATCCTGAATTATTTCCTTCAATGCTAGTGTCCTTAATTAAATCCTCACCAGCTCTGCACTAACTCCAGGGTAAAATTACAATCCTTGATCTTTTCATTGGGATTTCTAAACTCTCCCATTCACCAATTTCAATTCTCTTTGTAGAGAAGGAAAGGCTGAGAGGATTAGGTTTTTTCATTAGGCTAGAAAAGTGAAGGTTTCAGGGTGACCTAATCCCAGCCTTCCAGTACCTGAAGGAGAGCGACGCTTTGAAAGACATGTAGTGACAAGGGGGAATGGCTTCAAGTTGAAAGACAGAAGGTTTGCATTAGATATAAGGGAAATATTCTTTACTGGGGGTGGGGGTGGGGATACATTGGAACAGGTTACCCAGAGAATTTGTGGATGCCCCACCCCTGGAAGTGTTCAAGGCCAGGCTGGATGGAGTTCTGGTCCAGTGAAAGGCATCCCTGCCACCGGCAGGAAGCTGGAACTAGATGATCATTGAGGTGCCTTCTTTAAACAAAACCATTCTGTGATTCTATTATTTTTCAAGTGGCCAGTTCTGTACTTCCTGCATGCCATTTCTTCTGTCTTCTCCATCACTATCTTCCTCTTAGAGACTTTTATTGGTGGTGCCTCTCTGGTGGTCCTAAAGTCAGGTAGTCAAAAATAATGACATTGATAACACTTTTCCTTAATCCGTTTTTCTGGGATGGTCACTGTATGGTGATTGAGATGAAAAATGTATCAAAAAAATAGATATTAATCCATATTAGACATCTCTTTTTGCCTCAATGGGTTTATGTTTTGTGTGAACTTTTTCATTAAATTATGCTTTTCCTTGCATTTGGTCTTTGTAGTCTAACATATATGTTCTAGCAAGTAAAACCCTATTGTGTTTGGCAACTTCCATACATTTTGGGGGGATTTTTTAAAAAGAAACTGGTCTATCTGTGGTTGAAACTATGTATCAAGTTCATAACCTGAGATGAAATATAATATCTCTAATACAATTTATTGAAACTTAACCTCTTTTTAGATCTCTCTCCACCTTCTGTTATTTCACTCAGAAATTATTGTTTCAGAAATAATTTGGAGCAACAACACAAGTTGGGGATTATTTTATTTCTGAAGTTATTTATAATTAAATATTTCAAAATTTGCTTTTCCAGCAAAATTATGTAATCAGATTGTGGCAGTTGAAGTGGGAATGAGGAAACAGTTAGGAAATGTATGGAAAGCATACGAATAGATGTGGTAGAAATATTTTTGTCAGTCTTGCAAGAAGTTTTTTTTCTGTATTTATATTGTCTTGGATGGGATTTAATTTTGTATTTAACATTTATTGTTTTTCCCAAGCAGCACTCTAACACCTTGATGTCATTTGTCTTGATTGCTTGAATGAATTATGGCATTAATTTTTTCTTTAGTCTTTTCTTGGACTGTTTTCTGTATGCATTTGCCTTGGTTTTGTTTAATTCTTTTTGTTTAATTCTTGCTGTTCTTATTTTATCTTTAATTAGTTCAGTGTTCCTCTTTCCACTCCAAGTTGCGCAATGCTTTTTGACGTAGCAAAGAAGTAGGTCAGAAGGGAATAATTCTGTTCTTCAGGAAATGGTGACATTTTTCTCTTTTTTTTTTTTCATTATGAAATGGAACTAAAATGACCTATAAAACATACTTTCAAAAATCATCATTAAAAACTTTTAGGGGAATCATATTATTTTGTTACAAAAAATTCTAAACTTTTTATTATTCAAACATTTTGAAAAATACATGATTTGTATAAGAATATAAGTTATTTTAAAAGTAAATTTGGAAATAAATGATTCAAAACTTCCACAAAAGTCAAAATGGGACCAATCTCTACATGGAAAAATGTGCCAAATTATCCAGAATTTCTAAATATATTACTTTTTTGTTATAATAATTTTGTCAAGATTCAGTACTCTCCACACCAGGGTAACCTTCAGGCAATACAAAGCAGCCTTTTCAAAAAGAAACACCATGACTTCTGTCTCTTAGAGAAACTTTTCTGCTTTCCCTTTGCTTCCCACTCACCTGCTTCCCTATTTTTTTCTGAACAGCACCAAACAGCAGTGCTGTCTTCTCTTTGCTCAGGTTTCTGGCAGCCCTTCTCCTGGTAAATCCTATTCATGGCTGACATCAACTTACAGAGCTCTGACTCATTCTATAGCTTCACTTCAAATTGGCTTTCTTGCCTACCTTTGAATTGCAACATCTGTTATGGCTTTGTCACAGCCAAAATGCAGAACTCTCCCCATCTGGAAGGACTAACAGCCATGCTTTACACTACCCTACTTTTGGCATGTGACTTCCCTGGCTCCAGCCGGTCTTTTTCTGCCTTCAGTCTCCATAATTTCCACTTGCTCTCCTTCTTCAGGGCTTCAATAGGTTCATAGGTCTTTGACATATTTTATTCCCCCCATAGACCCATTCTGACCCAAATTCAACTGCTATCCTGATACTGATGCACCCTACACAGCATCCTTCTATACAAATAAAACTGTCAATCTTTTTTGGTTTCTGTCCCCATTTCTGTCCAATGCATCCAAAACATTTTCTTTTCCAAGCTTTCTCTGCCACTGGGCTTTTTTGCTAAGCACTACCCTTTCTGCTATACCAGTTCATAATTAGGTATTGACTCTGATTCACTATGTGAAGCTTTACAGAATTTTATATTTTCCTGATAGTTTTCAACCAAGATTAGTAAGGACACATCTACTGGACACAAACATTCTTCAGTAATTCATCTTGCATTTTGATTTCTGCAACATCCTGAAATTGGGACTGAGCTAGAACTGCTTGAGAATTGGACAAGATAAGCATGAATAAATTGGACTGGAACAAAGGACTCAGGGGGAAAGGGCAGGTAAAGGCATAATTTATTTATACTCAGAGAAATAAGCAAAAAATGTGTACCTGCTAGAGTGCATACTCTCTGGAGTTTTACATCAAATCTGGATTCCTAATTGTCACAATTTTGTTCACAATGAAACAACAATTTGGTATTTTGGTGGTTAACTATTGTTGCTACCAGTCACTTTAATTTCTCAAATGGCAGAAATTCACACAAATCTAAATGCTGTTACTCTGCTGGTGAAATATGTGACATTCAGAGTCAGCATAAGATGACGATTTCTTTTTACAGCATATCTAGGAATCACCAGAAGAAAGTTTGTCTACAGAGAAAATTTAAATCAGGCATATATCTGTTCAGCAAAATGGGTAAAGTAGAAAAGCAGGTGAATGGTTAAATTTGTGCAGGAAGATGAAACTCCAGGTGAAAGCACACTCAGCCCTTTAAACCCCTCTCCAACCACAGCTGAACTCCCTTGCACCAAGACTTTGCAAAGCACCTTTCAAGGGAAACAAATTAAAGAAAAACCCATAGTGTGTTCCAGTGGACATGAAATACCTGCTCTGGGGTTGGACTGGGGTTTCATATTTAAGGTGACTGTCACATGCCAAATTCCTACTTCAGTTCTTGCAGATGCTGTGAGCAAACACAGTACTGTACCAATTAGAAATGGAAAAATTGCAATTCTGTGAAGTTCCTCTGCCTAGAGCCTGGACTGCAGAAGTGCTTAGCACGTGTGAGTTGTGTTCATGCCAATGGAAGCTGTGCTTCATATTTTAATAGTATGGTTACTGTCTGCTTATTTAATGAAAAAAAAAATTGGGGCTAGTTATTTTTCAATTTAATTTTTATGCCTGCAGTTTAGATGTCTTCCATTTGCACATAGAACAGCAACAGCACACTCTCATCTCAGATCTTGAGAAGATTCAGTCATTAATACACACCTGATTGTGAGTGAGGCCCCAGCTGAGAGCTTGTGAAGGAGATCCAGACCTAGCTACTACTGACATACTGATTTCAATTACTCTGAAGGTCTTCAGAGCAAGCTCACAGGGCATGAACACCATGATTCCTAAGGAATGTTTGCCAACATTAAGCACAGTCACCTTATAATTATGTCTTCAAAACACATTTTGAAAATTAAGTAAGCTCTAGAAATGATGGAGTGAACATAAAAATATTATATAATTAGTCATTAAATGGGCATTACCAATTTTGTGCACAGGAGGAGGCAGACATTTTGTGGGAAAAAAACAGCATGTGAACTTATCCAAATGTATATGTGAAATAAAATTAATGATGGGTGATGAGGCATCCTTTTTTGTGAAACTTCATAACTGGCAAGTGTTTGACTGTATGGTTTCAATAGCATTATTCTAATGTGAGTATTTGTGTGCAATTGAACTAATGAATATTCTGCACATACTCTTGATTTCTGTTGATTTCAGCTGATTTCTGACTGGTTCTTCTCATTAATTTCTCACTGGTGCCCAGTACATGATAATATGTTTTGCTGCAGTAATGCTGATTGCTCAGCCTAACTTCTAGTGAATAAAACCTGTAATATATTCAGTGCAGAGCAAGTATAGCACATTTCAAGGAGTCAGCACAGTCAGCTCAGATCATTTCTTGTGCATTAGCAACAAAAGTTAAGCTCAAAAGCTGTGTTGTAACTCAGAATCTCTGAAGCATGACAGAGCATTCCCAATGCTTTCTAGTGACACCTTTTGGTGATAAACCCATGGTCTATGACCTGACTAATGCACAGACTTGTTCCTCTCTTTTCTGTTGGCATATTTTCCCCAGCAATGAGTCTATTTAAAGCCCCTTTTAGCAACTGAAGAAGAACACAAAAGAGAAAAATCAATGTATATTTAAATAAGAGTTGAACAGAGTATGCAGTAGCAATGCAAAGTCTGAGCAATCAGGATAAACTCTGAAAGTAAACCCTGTTTGGAGGCTAGGATTAATGGCCTATCACAGCTAGGCTTACATCTGGCAAAGGTCAAACATGAAAAGTTATGTTTAGATTTAAAACTTCAAATTTCAGAAAAAAATTAAGTGATGACCTGGCCAAGGTCCACTGAAATATGCAAGTCCAGGAGGTACACAGTGATCACACTGACAACTAAGGTTTGAAATAAAATGGTCCAAAGTCAGTTTTCAAGAAATAATAGTCAGTATAGCAGCACTACCACTACCATTGCTTGGTCAGATAGATTTGAGTCTTTTGAATGTCTTATTTAATAAGGCACACATCTGTACTTCAGTTGTACAGTGATTCTTGCAGTTTAATTATCTTAATTTTAGCCAGTGTGACACAATGACTATGAAGAAGGTGCACTGGATTAGTGTGCTAGGAGATATTGCTAATTTACATATTTGTTAACTCTTATGTCTCTTGATTCATAAATATTTAAGCCTATGAGAGACTATGGGAATCTTGTGATCATTTAGATGGATTTCTTGCAGAACATAAGCTGTAAACTCAAACATTCAAATATCAAATCAGTAAACTCTGTTTGAGGTACATCTTTCAGAACAAGTGTCTTGCTATATTCCTTCTTCTTCTCGCCTGTACATGTTCTTGTTACTTCCCTTGCTTTTTCCTCTGAAAAAAAAATTATATTTTCATCCAAAAACTCCCAGCAAAACCCTTTTTCTTAAATCACTCACAAACCCCAGCTGTCACTTATTAGATACTGCACATGACAGTCACAGATATGCTTACTTTTTGAGCACCTGCTCTGTACCAGCTCTGACCAGTTACTGACATGGCAGTGACAATCTTGTGTTATACAGAGACATGTTACACACAAAGACTGTGATTCTGTGATACAGTTTATCAGATGTACAGGAGGCAAGAAGGCAGGTGGAGAGTTATCATGACCTGTCTTTAATAGTTCTTTTAAGTGTTCTTGTTACTGCTATAGCCACAGAAATCTTGCCAAAAGGGGGAGACCCCAGGGATGTAATGTTACAGAAGTCTTTATGTACCTTTCTGACTAGAACAAAATAATGGCTGACATCTCTTTGTGCAGGCATGCAGGAGTATTTCCAGGGAGGCAGGAATCACTGTTGATATAGCCCAGAATTAATCAGAATAGAAAGTGGATCTATTCCCATCCTTTCCTTGTATGTGAGCACCTTCTAAGGCACCAGCAGCAGCTACTCTCTATAGAGAGGTTTAATTGGGATACACAAATAATAGTCTAGAAATACATTTATCTTTAAATACAGAAGAGCCAGAACTGCTGGGAAAGAGAGAAGAAAGATGGTGGGAAGAGGAGAAGACTCTTCAATTATGCATGTTAAGGGAAAAATTTCCCATAGCCTTCCTTGGACCTATCTGGTCTCCTCTATATCTTGATCCCTATATTTTCCTTCCTCCCAAGGCCTAATTGTTAATTGTTCTTCACAGCACACAAGCCCCACGACTCCACTCTGCAACAGCCACAGCAGAATCCCAATCCCCTAATTCTGTCCCAACTTCCTGAAGAGTCATTGCTCTGGCTTCAGCCTCTGGAGTTGCTCTAGGAAAGATAGATCCAAATCTGTCCTTCTTTCCTTCCTTCCAAAATATTTCACTGAACCCAAGGGCCAAGAGTTGAGATCAAGATAGCTTCTTATCAAAATATGCAGGATATTCTTCTGCATTAAGCACTGAAAAGTAACCTGGAGACTGGAGGAGCACAGCAATAGCCCTGTGATCTCTAAAGCAAGCTGTATAGAAAACTAATGTCCATCCCTTGAAGGTGAAATGTTGCATGTCCCCTTACCCTTGGTGCAACAGAACCAAAGAGAATAGTGTTGAACCAAATAAACCATAATATGAGCTACTTCTCCATCAGAATCCTGCATTTACTGCATGCACTATATATGTTTATATAAACAGTATGTATATGTCTACCATACTTGCTATATGTGCTACATTTTAAACTACTATATGGTTTTAATATTTAATGGAATTCCTAATGAATTCTCTGCGAAGAATGCAACAAGAATTACAGCTGCTTTCAACTATAGATACCCTGAGTGAAGTGTATTGAGCTGCACTTTTCTCTGACTGTTGGAGCACTGCAGTGTTGCAAGAGGAAAAGATAGGTTTTATCCATGAAAATCAGATGTTATAGCAGCAGAAGAAATTATGATAATGTGCATATTTAACAAAAGGTACCTCTCACACTTTTATCTCAAGATTTTACACATAGGGTGATTTTATGTTGCAGTCATGCATAACATCTGCAAATGACATAACCAGTTCTTATGAACAATGCTGATACTGAATTTATTGTAAGCTGGGCATGGTGAAATGAACAGCTTGAGTGATTCAAGAAACTACAGTAAATTACTTCTGCCTTCTCTTCATTAGCATTTTTTTAAACTTTTCTTGCGCAGTTTTATTTCATTGCTTTGTACTTTTTGAGAATTTTCATTAGACAGTCTCAAAGTTCTGAGACTGAACATGCCTAAGAGAGGAAAACTATACTGGTTTTTTAATAAACTACAACTGAGACTGAGTTAATGGCCAAATCAGTGAAAAAACAGAGAGTCAGATCCACTGGGCATCTGGGCTGAGTGCAGCTGGGCTCAGATATAACCACCTGCCCTGAATTATTTTGAAGGTCTTGCTACATTGAAGACTTTTCTCATTTGAGTTATCCCTCTCTAAAGAGCTTTTTAAAACACAGTCCAAGTTATCTTAGCTAAAGGATGTTATGTTTAAAATCAAAGAACTAAGGAAACTCATATTTAGGTGTTATTTTAACCACCTTTAGAAGTACTAATATACCACCTGATGTAGATATAGAGATACAGATATAGAGATAGATGATATCGATAGATCGAGATAAATAGAGAGACATATAGATATAAAATTAGGATCTAATGCAATGTTCATTGAAGCCAGAGGAGGTGCACTTAATAAATTGTGCATCTGGTCTCTACAGAATCAAGTGTAACTTGGTACCTTGCAGGAATACTACCTTCTGAGTAGACAAATGTGAAATCAGTTGTTTTATCAAGCTGAACCCTCACCAGTGATTACATTCATCTTGCTTATAACATTGGATTTTAAAAACAAGATTCTCAGGTTAGACTTTAAGCTTATTTCATTGTCTCCTAAATTGCTCCTTAAACAGTAAGATAGTAGACAAAATCAGGGATAAAGTGCTGAAGAATGCTGCATAAATCTGTAAAAATTGTGTCTGCAAAAACAAGGAGATTTCTGTGTATTAATGGAACCATGCAGCATATCCATGATGCTACATTTTATAGGTATACTTAAAAGCAAGATGAAAAAAAAAATCTCTCTCTGCAACTAAAAGAGAAATGAAGTTTACTGTTTACACAACATAAGACAGTTAATGATTCCCAAAACTTAATGATTCTGTTAAACCCAGTGCACAATTATGGTATATTCAGAATTCCCTGACTTCTGTATTTTTTTTCAGCATCAAATACCACAAGATCTTTCAAGAAGGATGGGGATTGAGAAGCTTATTGTCTTGGAAATGTGAATAAGCCTCCTAACGTATATAGGTGTGTCAATCCATGATGCAGGGCCAGTACAAGGTGTGCAGGATCAGATGCTCTTAAGCACTGCACCCACTGGCAGGGGTGGGAGTTGAAATGTATAAGTATTTTCAAAGCAGAATATGTATACCCCTTAGGTATAACCAGTATATTATGTTATTTTTCCTTCATATAAGGACACAAGTTTATGTCATATTTATGTTGAACACATCTGGGGGACCAGGAAGTTGAAATCTGAGTTTTTAATTTAGACTATTTGTTGAACTCAGCTGTGTTAGACTGGTAGTCCCCTGGTTTCCACTCTGCCCTGACTTTAAAAGCAAAGACAGCCACTGCTTCCTCCTTTGCTGTGCCTGTCAGGGAGGTAGGATGAGAAGTCTGGTAGCTCTGCATGCAAAGTTACAACCTCTGGCAACGTTGTAAGAAAGGAAGTTGGATGCTGGTTTTATGGACCTGATCCTGAATATGAAAACGGAAGCCTGGATTTTGGCATCTAGATTATGAATCCCTTTGTTTTAGGTTTCAGATTCCCTGTGCAGTGTGGTGGGCAGCATGGCAGTCCAATAAATTATATCAACTTTATGCCACTGACAAAAAGGCAATGCCTAATAAAAATCTTAAATGTCACCCCTTTTCAGATCTAAAGGTTAAAGCCAAGTTCAAGTTGACAGCTGTGAGCACTGAGAACCAACACTCTGTGTGCTACAGAACCACAGCCTTATTCAATTCTCATCTCACTTCCATTTAAAATTTTTCCATGAGTATTTATATGGTTACATATGTATCCTACATTAAATTTAATGAGAGAACTATGTAGTTTGGAAATGACACTGTTGGCATCCCTGGGGCTCTTCATCAGCTTTTTTAAAAATTCTAAACTATTCCCTGAAGCCTGCTGTTATTTCTAAACAGCCTGAAATCTTAACATTGATTTTAATCAAGCAATTCTATTTCATAATTCCACAGAATTATTACTGTTTTCACTAAGACAGGTTCTTTGTGGAATAGTAATGTTCAGACTCCATGGTTTAAATCCCTACCTTACTAACTGTTTGAAAAATAAATTTCTAAATGTGTTTCTATGGAGACCTAATAGGAAGAAGACGCAATTTATAATCCTGGTAATTGCAAGTCTTTAGTTTTCAGATCTACCTAAAAAAGCTAGTTTGGATAAGCTCTTTCATTATTAAATGCTATTTTATTTTTATCTGGCATCCAGTTTTTCATATACAGAGGAATTTTATGTTTGAAAAACAGTAGACAGAAAGAAGATGACACAACCAAAGACATGTTAGGGTATGTTTTTCAAACAACTCAGGGACTTAGAAGTGTAGAAAGTGTCTAGGCTGCTCTGACTGCAGAAAATAAAAAGCATTACAATTTAAATTATATCATTCTGTTTTATTGACACTTTGGCTATGCTGAACATCAATAGCTCTTTAACTTTTCCTTCTAAGTCACCCTGAATTTATCTCGGGTTTTATTTACAGAGAGCTTTACAAATCCCTTCCATAAATGAGAGATCTGTCAGTAGCATGGCCTCTACCCAGCACCATTGTGCCAAGAGAATATGGGCTATGTGCATGTGATCCACCAGCTCTATCAGTGTTTATACTCCAGATGTATTTATTCTGAATCTTCCATCAAGATACATAGTTCTTTAAAGTACATTTGAGGGGAGAAAATGCAAATTAAAAAAAAATAATGCTTTCTCTAAAAAAAAAACAATATGCAAGCACCTTTGGTTCAATTCTTTAATTTGGTCCATTGCCAACACCTTTGATTTCCTTTATCTCTTGAGCTGAACCATCCAACCAGTCTTATTTGGGACAGAGCTAAACAGACTTTTGTGAGGTTTGGTTCAATCCTACTTGAAGAGCTCACTACAGATTGATTCAGCAATGCTATACAAAGCATACACCTGCCAGTTTACCTGTACCCACACAGAATGTTGCACTGGCTAATAGACTATAACATTTTGGTTTTCTATTTATGGAATGCCCTATGGAATAGATGTGAGATTCATAATTCATTGTTCCTGTCCTGATGCAAAAGGAGAATTCCCACTGCAGGGTTGTCTGACTGCATGTCCTGGGGTCTGACTCCCTGCCCTCAGCAGATCTCCAGCTCTGATCTGAGTAAAACCAGTGTTTTACTGGTAAGTGTAAGTGTTACATTCTGTTATGCATCATCAAGGAAAAGCATTTCTCTAACTAGTATTGGGCTTGTATATGCTTGGCTTTTGTATTCATAGCCTGTTTAGTTCTTACTTTATTGTTTGATCTAAGTAAAGCAATCTTTTTTAAAAATAATAAAAGTTACATAATCTTATTTCAGAAGGGGCAGAGAAGGGGAAAAAAAAATCGACCAAAAATTCCTTTTTGTCATAAAAATCAGGATTCTGTCAAATATATCCTGGTTCTTATAATCTAGTCTTTGCATCTAAAATGATGAAATAGATTGGATAAAAAAAAGTACAGAATGAAATTAATAAAAAAATTCAAAGAAAATGTTTAGTACACAGAACCTTCATGTCTATAAATAGACTTACACTTCAACACTAAAAACGACTCTTTTATTAAAGAGTTGTATTTTGCCTTCCTTGTTTTTAAGGGATATTTGTTTTCCAGGTTCTTAGATTTATAGAAGCCATCATCATTCTTGCAGTGTGTGTGTCTTCTCCTAAGGCTATTTTAAGCATGTGCTGCTAATGTATATGCCTCACTAAACTCCTCATTACATACTAGAACTCAGCAATTATTCTCTTTTAGGGGAGGGATTTAAACTGTTCCCTTCGAGTAAAACCAAACACTTTGACTGATTTTAGATGCTGTGGCATGGAGGTGAACCTGCATCCCAGGGCTGTGCACAGGCAGAGGGCTGGAGAGCAGACATGTGGCTCTGTGCTGCCATAGGGCAGTGTTGCCAGTGAGTTACAACCCAGAGGATTGCATCAGCTGTACCACTGCTTGGAACCCCAAGGTGAATTCCATAGTCTATCAAGATACAGTTCTTTCTTTTAGCTTTCTTTTATGCTCTTAAAATGACTTGCAGATGTGTTGGCAGTCACAGATCTTGCTGAAGGCCGTTGGGATTGCAAATGCTCATCTCAAAGTGATTAAAGATCAGTTTTATGTAAAATGTAAATATTTCATAACATAGCTGTCAGTCCATTCTGAAGTAAAAACAAGTGTAAGAGCTGACTAAAAGCTTTGGTTTGGTGTTTAGACAAGAACAACTGCTATAGTTTTATTTGATTTTTTTTTCTTTGTTTGCGATCTATTATTTTAACGGTGTCTATTTGATAATCTGTATGTCCTTAATCAATACAATTCTTGAATTAGTTATGTGGCTGTTAAGCCAGGTGCAGTTCTTTTGCCACGTCAGCAAGAGCTCCAAAATGGTTGTCTTGGTTGAGGACTCCAGTCAGCCCGATGAGGCAGCACTTCTGCTAATGTGCTCTCATTAGATTTTCTTCTGTGAAGCCACACAGGAATAGAACTGCTTTTCCTTCTCAGAAGAAAAAGCTGGCCAGCATCTCTGTGGCTGAATCTAGTCAATGGCTCCCTCTTGCCCCCAGGCTATTTTTCCTTCCTACAGTTATTAGCCACAGGAAAAGGTGACTGGGTCCCTCCAAGTCAGGCCAGACTACAGCTCTGAATAATGCTTTCCTGGGAAACCTCTCTCATTCCAGGTACAGTAACACAACTTGGTTTTAGGCACGTGTGTTTAGAAACTGGGTGAGTATTTTGTCTTCCTTTTTAGATATCTACTTGCTGGACTTGGAAATTCAGAGTGATTTATCCTGAGTAGTTTCATTAGGAATCACTAAAGAATGTGTTACTTTGACATGTGAGGTGAGTTCTGCTCTTCTATATTCTTGTATATACCTTTAATTTCTCGATCCTAGATTTCCATATCTAAAGAACTGGGCATTTAAATACAGCATTTACTATCAAGAATACTTTTTATTTACATGAAGTAGACCTCACATATGGTAGTCTTTCCTGAAACATATATCTGGAAAAATATACTGGTTTTTGCATTATTTAAAATAGCATTCATATTTGAAGGTTTGACCCTGTGTTCATTTAATCCATTTCTGGTATCTATTAGACATATCGCTCTCTCAATTTTTGTACCATCCATGCTAAAGCAGATTGCTCCTTATCACTTATTTCTTATGTCTCTCTGTAGAAAAGAACTGTTTTCAGGATGAAATGTTTCTTTGAATAGCACGTAAGAAAAGGAAAACAATAAAATCAGAATTCCTAAACTTTCAGAAAGTGCGTAATTTAATTTAACTTGAACTAATTATCCCTAGAAAAAATGTACTAATTTTACAGCATTATCCATGGCTTTTCTTTTTGTTGTGACTAAACATGTGGCTGTGATATAAATTGTCTCTCTTTTAATTGAAGACCATTACACTGTTTTGCAAAGGATCTACATACAGTTAAGGGGAGTACATATTTTATTGTCTCAAATTAGTATTTTAAAGTACTCATTAGTATTTTAAAACTTCTTCAGCAAAACATCAGGCAAGCAGGGGGAAAAAAATCTTAGATGACATACTAAAAGAAAAACCTCCAAAAGTAATATTTAATAAGGAAGATAGGTTCAAAGACAACATTGGGTTCCAAGACAAAATCAGGAGTCTTGGATTTACTTCTTGCTCCAGTGGGGGCTGTTTGTGAAGTTCTATCTACATTTAGCGTGACTCTACTATTTGATCCACCAGGAGCAGAACCTTTAAATAGGCCAAAATATAATTAACTCTTTCTTTAAGGCCACTTTTCCTACTGAATGTCATGAGAAGGGACCTATTAGAACTGAAAATCAGACCTCTTTGCTTCTGTTTTCCCATTTCAAGAATAAATGGAATGGAAAATGAGCAGAGATGCGGCTTTGGAAAATCAATTATTTGGATCACCTCAGTAAAAATTTGTTTGATTTTTCACAGAAGAAACCTGTAAAATACTGAGAATATTACAGATCCTATGTTTATAGTTTCTTTGGTCAATTTATCATTTACTTTTGGTGGTGTTTTTGTTGTACTTTTTGTGGGGAGGATATTGTAGAATTTTTAGGCCAGGTAGTCAAAGGCAATAATTCCTTAGCATTTCTGAGGTTGGTTTTGGAAAAATAAATTGCTTGCTAGTGCAAAAATTAAATAATGGGTAGCAACAGTGTTTAGATTTTGCTTTATTTGTTTTCAGTTCACTAGTACACTTAAAATATTAATGAGTTGGTTTTTTGTTAATCTTTGGTTGTTTTTTTTTTGGTGCTGGTTTGTGGCTTTTTCCCCTTTTTTCCCCTGGACTGGAAGAATCTGATTTTCTCTAGTGCTCTTCTCTTTCATTTTGCTAATAAAAATCCCTGCCTTTTGTAGATGGCTACCATTTTCTTTCCTCTTACTACATTCCCCATTGCCTAAAATTTAACAATCAATTCTCTTAACATAAATGCACAGGAGATTCAACAGAATACAAGAAACCACATCTTCTTTTTCCTCATATCCCTTATTCCACACCCAGTAATTTCTTACTTTAGGGGAAGGTAAGGTGCAATTGATAAGGAAGTTCTGTGTTCTGCTCTGGGCCCCCAGCATAAGAGCCTGGACCTGGTGGGATGAGTCCAGAGGAGGGCCACGAAGATGATTGGAGAGCTGGAGCACCTCTCCTATGAGAGAAGGCTGAGAGAGTTGGGGTTGTTCAGTTTGGCAAACAGAAGGCTCCAGGGAGGCCTTCCAGTGCCTTCCAGTACCTAAAGGAGACCTACAAGAAATCTGGAAAAATCTGTCCTTTTGACAAGGGCATGGAATGACAAGGTAATGCTTTAAACTGAAACAGAGTAGGTTTAGATTAGATATTTAGAGGAAATTAGCCACTGTGAGGGTGGTGAGGCACTGGAACAGGTTGCCCAGAGAGGATGTAGATGCCTCATCCCTGGAAGTGTTCAAGGTCAGGCTGAATGGGGCCCTGTGCAACCTGATCCAGGGGGTGGCATCCCTGCCTGTGAAAGGAGATGGGGTTTGAACTGGATGATCTTTAAAGTCTTTTCCAACCCACACCATCCTGTGATTTGAAACATTATATTAAAAGGAATATATGGAAGAGAAAAAGATCACAGATAGATTTGGCCATGGTCTCGCCTGCTTGGGTTTTAAAAGAAGAATTGTAGTGGATATTAAAAGTCTTATGGACTTACATTTTCTCAGTATAAGTTATTGAAAAATAATACAACTTTCAATAAAAGTGCTACTTTTTATTATAACCTTAATGCCCACCTTCATTCTGGCTTTTATTGTAACGTTCAAGGAATAAAATGCCGAGCACATTCTTCAATTAGTAGCAACTGATTCCTTAATGAGAAAATTCTTGGTGTTTAAAGCATCTGCCAAACATCTTCACCCTCCACTCTCTGTTGCTAATACACTATTTTTGGGTGTGTGCCTGTGTGTAGGCATGTCTGTCTATCCAGACACAGATTACAGTGTAGACTTTGGCATTTAAAATTTTATCTGTCCATGTGTTTCACATGAAATCCAAGAAATTACATGCCTCAGAAAACTTCATAAAGAAGAGACATTTGACATAAGACTGTTGTGACTTTTTGAGCATATCCAACAATTGACTACACCACTTAATTTTCTTCTCAGGTATTAATGTTACGTTTGATATATTCCACACCATACACGTTCCTTTGACATCAGTAGAAATTATAAGTATAAATTCAGTGAGAGGAAATTCAAGTCTATGGTACTTACAGTTAAGGATATGGCTTGGCAACAGAACTTACAAAAGAAAACCAAGAAGAAGTTTGTATTATTTATTCCATCAACCTATTATTTTCCTACTCTACTGAGGCAAATAAGTGCATTTTGTTAGTCAGAAAAACACTCTCCTTCAGGTTTATTCTTCTTTAAATTGTATGCATTTTATTTGCTTTTTTTCTTTTTCCACCGTTAATTTATACCCTAGGCTCTAGTATTCTAATATAATATTTTCTAAGGCAATTTAGGATTTCTAGTAACTATAGAGATTATATACTCCATATACCTAACAATATGAGTATAATTTTCAGTTACAGTCTGTAGGCAGCTGAAGATAGGGGAATTCAGTCTGTTCATTTACACGGACTCTGGATCAAGACCTTAACTTTTGAACAAGAAAGAAGATAAGATTGCTGGCAAAACTCCTTCAGCAATTTGTCATTAATTTGTAGCTGGAGGTCATAATAACTTCCCAGTTACATTCACATAGACAAATTGAAAGATCAGTATTTGAAAGAGTAGTTTTACCTGTTTAGTGGTTGTTTCACTGTGAGGTCTGTGACAGGAGTTATTTTCTATTCTAAATGTCTGCAAATGCCAGGTTTCCCAGGAGAAAGGTGATAACTAGTGAAGACTAAATGTTTACAGGGAACTACTGTGTCTGGTGTCCTTTATCAAAATCAATTTTGTTCAAACAAAATCTTTCTTGTCCAAGGGAGGCTAATTATAAATACACCTACAAGGACTTTAACATATGTTTAACTGCTTACAAAATGGCTCTCTCCAGTTAAAGTGAGGGAATTACACAGTGTTGTTAAATTAAACATGCATGTATATCTCCTGAAAAATTCAGGAAAATATGGACAACAATAGATTCTATTAAGTTTTGGTTGACCAAGAACAGTGTGTCCTTGGATGGTTTAAGAAATCCTCTTTTTTAGGGTTTGATTCTTAAAGGGAGAAAACCCAAACAACCAAACCAGATTTCCAACTGACTTGCAGGTTTCCTTCTGTTCTACTCTTTTCTCCTGCCTTTCTAATTTTTTTTTAAATCTGAATATTAAACTCAAGGGTTTTTGGTTTGCTTTGTTTGTTTGTTTTTTGGGTTTTTTTGTAATTTGATTGGAATTCAGGTTTCTGTTCACATGCTTGCAACTTAAAACATGACAGCATCATTGGCTAAATGTGACAAAGAGATTTTAGCTCATTTTTTTAACACCCTTTTTGATGACCTGATTATTCAATGCAGCCACTACAATATGGTTTTCCTAAAAGCCTAGCAGAAGTGTGTGTGAGAGATAAAAGCTGTGGCTGATGTAGTGAGACTCTGGTGAATATCTTGTTACAAGAATAGCTGCTGAAACACTTGTTCTAGTTTTGACACATGCATCTCTCTTCTGCAGCTTATCCCATAAATGATCCAGCTGTCCCTGTCTCAGTCCCCTGATAACCTGAAAGTTTAAATGAACACAGAAGATGGAACAGAGAACATGGGTCGTGCATTCCTACAGAGTCACAAGAAAACTGAGTAAATGAAAGTGTTATTCTCTTCAAAACACTTTCTCATGACATGCAGCTGGCAGCTCTGAGGTAGCATCTGCCTCATTTGACAGTGAATGTCTCTATTTATGGATGTACAGAACAGGACAACTCAAACACAGAAAAGAGAGTTCGCAGAAGTATTGTCTCTATGCTGATAGTCCCTCTAAGAGGAAGGATGACACAATCCAAGTGAAGTTCAGGAGCCTCTTCAACTAAAGGAAAAGTTAACATGCCTCAGGGAAATTAATAATTTCAATTATGACCATACCAACTGCAAAAGGTCCTGAAAAATAGTAAAATTTTATAATGCAAGGGATACAGAACTTGGGATAAATTTGGGAAGCTCTTTCATTCACACAGAAAGTGATGAGCAAGAGGTTTGAAAGTTAAATTGAAAGATGACATAAAAAAACAAATTTATGGTGACAGAGGAGAACCTGGACTGAGGGAGCAGCAAAGTAACCAGATATCTTTCTGAACAGCAAACAAGTTTTTTAATGTCATAAAATGAATGTTTTTAAACTAACTTAATTTATCAACAGTGTTTCTTTTCAGTATTTATTTCCTGCTTTTCCTTTCATGAAGGATTAAGAACTGGGGCAAAAAGAAATGTGTAGGTAAGAAAGACATATAATGAATAAATATTCTTTCTGTGAACTCTGCAAAATACCGTGAATTATGACATATAAAACCATCACAGAACTAAATAATTTCCTGCCACTTTTGCACAGGTTGCATTTTTGACTCTTGAGAAAAAAAAAATAAGACTATTACAAATAAACAGCAATGTGATGAGGAATGTGAGATCACTTACATCAGCAAATTCTAGGTGCTATGTGCTTTGTCCCAGTCAAATTTTGTACTTTGAGGAAACTTATTCAGGCAAATCTCCATTTACCACTATATTAGATTTAGAATTAGACAAATTAAACAAAAGGAAAAGAAGAGTTTATCTGAAATGTTTCTTTCATTCATTTTTTTTTTTCCTTTCTAGCTCTTCCAGATACACAGTCACCTTTCACTTAAAGAAATTGGTGCTCTGAGCTAAACCACCTATTTCACAGATTGGTATGTAGATACAAGCTATATAATCAGGGAGGACTTAATAAACAGAAAAGGAAAAGGAAAGTCATTGCTATTTCGCAACCAGATTTTGACATATAGGAAATGTAAAAGATCCATCACATCTTTCAGTGATGAATTTCCTTCTCTAATAGCACTGACAGTCAGAGATTTCATTCTGCATAGGAAATGCAGAATTGCTCACTTCTTCCTTGCTTACTTAGGATTACGCAGAATTTCCTGAAATATAAATATTGAAATTTCTAAATTCATTACTAAGGGCCTATGATTGCCTCTAACTTCCAAGAAGAGATGTGTCATAGGAGACCCTCATTCCTTTCTACATGGATGAAGGCCAGCAGCAGTCTTGCCCTGTAAAATGTTCTGGAACACTTCACACTTGTATCAATTGATGCTAATCCTCTGTTTGTACAAGAAATATCACAACCATGTGGGAAATGTTTTCTGGCCCAAGCAGCAAAGAATTTGAAAGTACCATGCCCAGTCTGTCATTGACTGATGAGATTTATGTTAGTGGGAGGAAGAACAGGCATTAAATCAAGAGCTATTTATGCAAACTTCATTTTACTGTGTATTTGGCCTTGTTATGAAGTTATTTATAGGTATAATTTACTTAACCAGTGGTTCTGTGTCTGGCTCCTGTTTCAAGAATTCATCAAAAATTCATCTTCTGGTCTGTTCAATAATATATACTTTAAAATGGAAAGCAACAAACTATAAATGACATAGGAGGGAAAAAAACACAGCTATATATTCATTTTTAATGGATATGAATCACAGAAGTGAGTGCAGGTAAAATGAATGGGAATATTGGTTTGCAAGATAGTAAACAGAAAGAGTTAAAACATGTTTCTCTTTCAAAATTTCCAAATTTCCCCATTACTAAAATTTAATGGATGTATTTAAATTTAAATACATTTAAAAGTAATACTTTTACTACACTCATCAGGAATCTTCAGGTCATTCTGCCACCCTGCAAATTGGCTGCATTGCAGATCCCTGCTTGGTATAAAGGGACCTGATGTCTGTGACCGTAAAAACTCATGGGAAGTTTTGGACTCTTGAAAGTCATTGCTTCTGAACTGGTAGCCACAGCTTTGCTGCAAAGGTCCAATCCTTTTCCAGTCTGGTCCTAGGCAACATCACAGAAATGGTGACAGGATTTGGATACACTGTTTAGTGTTGATCTTTGTATACCCTCATTACCTGAAAGAAAAATCTTCACTGAAACGAGCACAAATGGTGCTGTGAGCAGTGAATGGGGTGGGTTCCCAGACTTGTGGGTTTTGGGTATGTGTCTAGCAAGTGTTGAGTAAGAGGAGACAGCTTCAGACAAATGGGGAAACGGGATATGGAAAAAGACCTTGCATAACCTTTGATTCGTCTTACAATAAAATTGTGTTCATGTCCTTGTTAATGACAAGAAGATGTGTGTAATCCTTGTGGGATTTATCTGTTGGTGAGCCTTAATCACTTCTCCCTGCATGCTAGTGAAGGGCTCATGTCAGCCATCAGAGTGCAGCCAGTGATGCTCAAACAAAAACTTCTCCTTAAAGCCTTGCTGGTAAGAGTTCTTATTTTGATTCCAGTTACTGTCAAAAGAACTGCAAAAATCCCCAGGCATTTCTTGAAGTAATCAAGTGGAAGATTTCTCCCAGAGGAAGATGGACAAAGTTAGAGAGACACATATTACCTTGTATTAGCAGTGCCAGAGTCTCAGGAGAGCCCTATGAAGAGCTTTCCAATGAGCCTCTGAAACTACAGCAAGTAATGGCATGTCAGAGAGTCTTATAAAATGGTGGGATGGACAGAAAGGCTCTTTGTGAAGGTAACCAGCATTTTTTATGCTTGGAAGAAATTACATTATTCTAATTTGTGGATCATTGATCAAAAGATTTGCAAACATCATACATAAACATTTCTCAAAACATTCGTTAAGTTGTGATGTAGAATTGAGAGACACATTTCCTGTAAAGTATTTGTTCAAGCTATTTCAGAAGCTTAAAAGTGAGCTGAGATTTCTCTTGGTGAAATCCAGGTATGGTTGTCCTCCTTGCTGTTATACACCAACATAAAGATGTGAGCCCCAAGGTCTGAGAGAGTTCTAAGCTAACTTGTGAGCCTGGACCTCCTTCTGCTTTGGTTTCCCTCCTGCTTCCAGAGCCCAAGTCAGTATTTCTGCTGTTTCAAAGCCACTTCTTACATTTATTCCAAATGGAAGAACTTATCACCCTTCTCTCTTTTACCTCTTCTCTCAAATTTTTCTGAGGTGGGCACAGGCTCTGAGGAGCTGTGAAACCTCCTTTAGCTAACCAAACAAATAGGTCTGGTAATTTCAGCTGCATTTCTAAGACATAAATTAGGTAAATGTATGTGCTTTTCCATGGACAATTTTGAATTTAGCATGGTCTGTTGACACAAAAGTTTGGGACTTACTGAATTAGAGACCAGAAATAATTACAACAAAAATAATCAGCACTGCAATGAGAAAAGTCATCCTGTTGGAGCTCAGCACAAAGCTTGAGTATGGCTTTTTCCACAGTCTCTTTTATATGCAGTTGCATAAATGAACTAGTTTAACTTTATAGAACTGGAGCCCAGCAAGTAGGGAGTTAATAGTAGAATCAAATATTTCAAGCTTTTAGGTGATAAAGAGGATAAATTATTTATTTAAGATTGCTAAATATACCTACGTGACATACTCTTGATGGAAAGACAGTCCCCAAAGGGTTGTTTCTCCCTAGAATTATATAGTAAGCTATTAGATTGACTTCAGGAAAGGATATAAATACAGTGCTAAACAAGACTTCTTACCAGGATTTTAAGAAACCTTTAATATTGGGCTCAGGAGTGTGGGTGGTATTACCATATAGTATTTCTGAGCTGTTTGTTTTGTTTTCGTTCTCTTCCTGGATCTTTAAGTTCTGGGGAAGTATTTGCAGCAGTTTCAAAATTCAGACAAAGAAGGACTTGCTCCTCAAAGGAAAATTCATCCTTTTTGTTATGGAGACAAAAATGTACATCAAGGTCCCCAACATTTTGATACTTCATGTTTCTCCTTCCCCATACCCCTTATTGGGGTGGATTTTGGTAATTAGCAACAGTAATGAAAAGGAGTCCGTCAGATTCCTAATTTGATTAATACACGAATTGGTCATTTTCTCATCTAAAACAAATTAATCTTCTGTATTCCCAGGACACCTGAAAATGACAGTCTTTGTCAATTATTATTGCTATCTTATTGTGTTGTTACCTTATTGTTGCAATCTTACATGCTCTTTTTCATTGACGTTTTATTTGTAGTGTTTACCCTCAATGTAAGATTTGTGATTAAACAATACCAAGTGAGTCAGTGCCTTCAGAAGAAAAGGTAGCTGATAGCATGATTCTTATTTGTGTGATAAGTATTTTTATTAGAATTAGATTGCAAATTCCTCCTCTCCCCCATTCTCTTTAACCATTCAGAATAATTATGGGTGAATACAAGACAAAATATTTCTTTATCTTCCCTTGTAAGATAATTGTTCATGATGGCAAAAACAGATGATTTGCATGTTTGCATAATGAAATGCAAATTAAGGCAGACTGAGTACAGGGAGAGCAATGGCAGCAGTGCACAGGGCTCCACAGGCACAGTAGGGTGGCTGGTGGACTTGGCAGGCTAAGTCACAAAGCCTTGCAAACACCAGTGTACCAATGCAGTAGTTGAACTCCAGCTCTGCTACAGTGATTGTGTTTACATTTTAAGAGGCATTTAATAGAGTAAAAAAGTGAAAATGCCCACAGATTGGCTCTCCACAATTCATTGTAGGGGGCACAGAAATTCCTTTGTTTGGCTTGGTGTATTTCATCAGAATAATTAATGGGCCTGACAATTTAATTCTGTGTAATCATATTTTTATAAACAACTCTACAACTCCTCATTTATCAAATTCTGCAGGAGAAGCAGAAATGTTGCAAAAATAGGCACAAAAGAAAACCTGGGCTCCACTGGGTGCTGAGGTACCTGAAATTTAAAGAAAAAAAAAAAGCCATAGTACGTAAGTATGAAAAGTAGACTGTTCCATCTTTAAGGTGAAGATTTTGTGCTGCACATGTGAAAGAGTAGGAAGTAGATTGGATCCTTCCTGTGGTTCAGATTAATGGTGAACAAAAATCATGAAGAATAATAGGACTTAAGGGATGTCATGGGATGGTGTAGCTAGTATGAGCCCCTAGGAAAGGTATATCTCTTTGAAGCCACCTTTGCCCTTCCTGATGACACTTTTCCAGTTGAGAGACCAAACACTGACCAAGCACAAAGTCTAGAGAGTCTCTATAACCATCATACAGATTTAGTTTTTTAAAGTACCTTCAAATAATACAGTAAGCGTTGTACTCTTATAAAAGTGACTTTGAAAGTTAATAGTTAATTAAAGATAGTGGGACACATAGTCTAAAGAGGATTGATTAATGATCATTTATTATATCAGGGTTTTAAAAAGCTGCTTTATATTGTGTTTGACTATCCATAAGCATAAGTGCTGCATCATATTTGGTACAAGAGTTGTTCTTACCATTTGGCATGCATTTCCATGCACCTGATTTCCACCTGATGCCTGCATTTCCTTTGAAGATACAGCATTAATATTCAAGCCCCAAAATTTATGAATTATTTATAATTAATTTTAGTTCTTACCAAATTTATCTATAGTATTCAGGTAACCCTGCACAGGAAATCTCAAGAGTCCCACCACGTGTCTGACAGCACTGCACAAACACTTAAACTCTGTCAGGCTTGGTGCTGTGACCAATTCTCTGGGGAGCCCATTCCAGTGCTCAACCACACCCTGGGTAGAGAACCTTTTTCTGATGTCTAAACTAAATCTCCCCTGACACAGCTTCAGGCCACTCCCAAGTCCACTTATTTCAACTCAGGTCTGGTGTCTGTGCCAGTTGTCAGCAGTGACTCTCAAGTAAAGTGACAGATTCTATGGCATTTAAGATTCAAGGAAGATGTCACAAGTTTCTGACAGCATTGTTTGTTTGGAGTGACAGCCCTACAAGACCCTGGGGCAACCTATTGTGACTCACTACTGTTTGCAAGTGTTGTTTTTTTTTGGGTTTTGTTTTTTTTTTTTTTTTTTTTTTTTTTTTTTTTTTTGTTGTTGTTTTGTTTTGTTTATTAGTTTGGTTCTGTTTCCAAAGAAGCATAACACTAGTTTCATGCTTCCAGGATATTAAATCATACCAAGGAGTCTTTGTCTTGCCTTTCATGTCTTTTTATTCTAACACTTTATTCTAAGACTTTTGTCTTTACTAAACAGGAGTGCAAATATTTTAGCAGGTTCTTATTTGAGATTTATTTTAACCAAAAGCAACAAATGCTAGTTTGTAATAAAATCATGCTAAATACAGATTATACTCTGACTCTGAATTTTCTATTTAAAATTTCTTTTGTCATTTTCATTCTCTGCCAGAACATTGCCTACACATTATAGAGGGTGTGCTTATCCAAGCTATGCATATTTTGCACTGACATTCTAGGACCCAGTTTATCCACTTGGTGAATGTTAACACACACCTGGACTTCACCCAGGGATGAACTAAACAGCTCCTTTTCTGAAGAAGCCTGACAAAGAAGTTACTGCTTTTTGAGGTTCCATCCCTCTCTATTCTATGTCAGTACCAGAATTCTCAGGTTTGGATGGACTCCAGTGATTTCATGCTTCTCTTCTGCTTAATCCTCTCCACAGATCCTTATTTCACTGCACAAGTTATTTAGTCTTGTAGGGACAGTGCTCAAACTGATATATTCTTGCACTAGGCCTGTATGTGTAGCTTTGCTGCAGGAGGATTCACTACTGGACTTTGAGGACACAGCTAAGAAGGCAGGTACAGGCTGGTTTTCAGGAACCAGCACATCATGCTGGATCAAATTTCAAAAACTAAAAAGTATGAATTCTAGAACAAAAACTCTTATCAGAGGCAGGTGTATATAAATTCCAGAATCTGAGACATCTTTGAGATGACAATCCCTAAGCATCTGGCTGTCCTTGTCCTTCCTCAAAGTAAATACAAGATACCTGCTCCATCAGTGGCTGTCACAAGTGTCAGAGCACTAAGCACACCGGGTTTGGCTGCCTGGCCTCAGCATGCACACAGGTAAAGGTGCCAGTGTCAAGCCTTGAACATTTGGAGAATGCTCTGCCAAGAAGCCTTGTGAGAGCTTTTTCTCCTTGTTTTCACCCCCCAGCCCACTTTTTCAGGGACTGCTCTTGAGCTATGGTGCAGCCTTCTCTGTGGATGTTCTTTTATCTCCTTTGCTCTGATCCTCTTTTGTGGTTTAACCCCAGCTGCAACTAAACACCATGCAGCTTCTTGTTCTCTTCCCCTCCAATGGGATGGGGAAGAGAATCAGAAGGATAAAAGTAAGAACAATTTTGAGTTGAAATAAAGGCAGTTTAATAGGCAAAGCAAAGCAAGGAATTATTCACTGCTTCCCATGGGGGGGCAGTTGTTCTGCCAATCCTGGGGAAGCAGGTCTCCATCACACATAATGGCTACTTGGGAAAACAAACTCTATCACTTCAAATCTTTCCCCTATCTTCTTCTTCCCCCAGATTTATTTGAGTAGCATGACACCACCTGGCATGAAATATTCCTTTGGTCAGTTGGAGTCAGCCATCCCAGCTGTGTCCCAATAACTACTACAAAGTAAATTAACTATACCCCAGTCAAATCCAGTGAATCACAACACCATGATTCACTGATGACTTTCTGGCTTGTCCTCAGACCTGTCTCATCCCTGTGAACTAGATGGAACTGGACTATTGAATGATCTTGCTTATCATCCAAGACCTGCTCTCTGTGCTCAGATGCTGTGGGCTTGTTCCTCAATCCCTGCTCCCTCTGGTTATGGAGCAGTACCTGCCCTTGCTGCTCCTTGACTATTAGAAAGAAAAACTGTCCATGTGTGCCCAGAGGGGTCATTTGGGTTTAGAAAGTTCATCATTTATTAGCCTTTGTTGCCTTTAGTCTCTGTCAGTCATCTCCAAAGAGTGACAGAGACCTGTAAGGTCAGGATTTCCCAGTCATATAGCTGAGGGTTTCCTGTAGCATGCAGCATATGGGAATCTACACCATTTATATACAGAAGCAGACTGTCTGAAAGTCATTCAGATGCTATTAATTAGCATGAAGTAGCATGAGTAGCATGAAAAGATAGATTAGTAAAATGGCATAATCTGCCTTCTCCATGACAAATCCAACAGCAGATTTGTAACTCCAGGCTGGTTCTATAGTAGTAAGGGATCCAGGCTTCATGCTGGCACTGCTCCTGCCCTGGATAGTGAAACCAGGGGGGTGTAGGGTGAGCTCACACTATAGCACAGATACCAGTTTCTCACCAGGACCTCTAATGCAAANNNAATTTTTTTTTTTTTTTTTTTGAATCTCATTCTTTCTTGCTAAACATCCCATGTCAGGGAGGTTGGTACTAGATGATCTGGAAGGTCCCTTCCCACCCACACATTCTATGATCCCATGGCCAGCTTCAGTGACCAGTATCCAGACTGGAAAAGACTAATTCTTGCTACAGGTTTAAGATCTAGGGAGAGGACTATGGTGGAAAACTCTGAGATTTTTTAAAATCAATTTATTATTGCCTGCATTCTAAAACTGTGTAGCTTCTAATTGTCATTCCTTATGCATAAGGAAAGTTGTTACTTCCTCAGTCCTCACACAAGAACACTCACACACAGACACTCTGTCACCCTGCCCCAATTCTTCAGGGAAATCTACAATTAAAATTGTGCCTGTGAGGAGTTAGACTAGGAAGAAACAGAAGAAATATACTGTGCAGAGGTTCCTGTCACAGACTTCTTAAAAATCTACTATTTAGGATTATAATAAATTTAACTTTCTGGAGAATGGGGGTTAGCTTCATTAGCAAAGAAAATAAAAAAGTTATCAGCATTAAATTTAGCTCTTGGGGTGTTGTGGCATCTGTCACAAGTCTATTCATCCCACAACATAAGTACCATTCCCAAATAATTTTTGTCCTTCCTAGACTGTGTAGATATAATGAAATGCTTTCTACCATGATCAGAACCTGTTGCTCCTTTCATAGCAGGACCTGTACATTCTAAAATGGAACATTTATTGGAAAATGCTGCAGCCTGCTATGGTTTGGAAGAACTGCTGTGTACTG
>WBNO01021002.1:211563-275372 GCA_013400575.1 Peucedramus taeniatus
TTAATTTTTTTTTTTTTTTTTTTTATGTCTGCAAGTTAAAGGACAATGGCTTAGAGAAAGAGGATTGGGAAAACATGTTGTGGAAACAGTTGTCACCAAAAAAGGCACAATCAGTGAAGTAGTGAAGTAGGGAGCTGATTGTATCAGAAGCTGATGATAGACCTCAGTTCATGACATATTGCTGAAGTTCTGTAATTGCACTGAAATAGTTGAGCAGTAGTAGCATTGACCCAGGTCAGAAAATATTATTTCTTGTTCTCCCTGCACATATGTTAAATTTAATTCAAAACATTTTTTTAAAAAAAGAATAGCAAAGACTTCGGAGAAGCCTCATACGATTTTAACTAGTAAATTATGAAAACACATTTAATCAAAGTGCCATCTCAGGTAGACAAGAACTGCAGCCAGCAGGAGGACACAATGGGTTCAGTTTCCATGGAAATTTACTCAAAGGAAAAGGAAAGGTAAGCACTTCATCTATAGATAAGTTAGTAAAATATTCTTTAAAACACTGTGAAGTCAACTAGTCTGCTATAAAAAAATCAATGAAATGCAGTAGAAATTTTCTAACTCTATACCTGTAAAAATAAGCAGCATATATTTCTAGAGACAAAAGGAGCAAGAGAAGGGTTCAAAACAGCACCTGTTAATAAGTTTGCTTAGTAACAGGCACAGTCTGCTGAGTGAACCAAAGCTGTCTTTACCAAAGTCCTATTTTTAGAATGATCACTGCATTCTGCAAGCTCATCTATGACTTCACTGGTTAAATCAAAACATATACCTGGCCTGAAAAAGTCAAAAATTATGATGATTTTTATGACTACATCTACCAATATAAATGAGGGGTTTATGATGTTTTTTATTGATCATAATTTTATACTGATGATATTTCGATTTGTTTAAAAAATTCAGGCATCATTAGTTTGAGAATGGAAATAAGTGATTTTTAGTAAAGGACACAATTGCTGCTTGAATATATTAACAAAAGGGGAATTTTATTATTTTATGGCAATCAGTATTGTATCTATGTTTGTATACAATATTCAGTAATGTGTATTTGTATCAGTATTCAGAGTGTTTATTTGGGCTTTTTTTGTTGCCTGTCTGGAGTCTGAAATACCCTAAGGGGGTCAAAATAAAGTCTTTTACAAACAAGGTCTGTATCAACTCAACTACTGGTCAGCATCATTCAGAAATATACCTTCTTAGTAAACTAAACAGCATTAATCCAAATGCAAATGCTAAATTCCATAAGCAAAATCTGTAAGAGGTGATTAATAAAACCCAGTTTAATTTCAGTGAATCACAGTCCTTCTGAAGTCACCTCTGCTGCCTGCTGGCTGTACATTAAATTGCACATCTAATAGAAATCAGCCAGTGTCTTTTGTGACATTGACATATTTTAAAGGTAAATTCTTCTCATTAATATCTTGTTGAATGAAGGACTTATCATGAAATTTTGACCCTTTGCTCAAGCCTTTGTGAAGCAAACAGGTAATTTCTGGTGACCTTAAATCCATGGCACAAGCAGTACTGGTGTAAACCTTCCTTCATTATTTCTTTCATTACTGAAGCAAAGCAATAATTTATCCTCTATTTTCATTTCAACCTACTGATTTCCAGAAAGGCTCACATGTGATAAACATCATAATTTCAGCTGTAAATGTTAGCTCTTACTACTTCATCCACTAGAGGTTTGTCTGCCTCCCATTTTCTGTCATATAAATGGTGAGTCTTTCATACAGGACAGTGCTAATATAAATCCATAATAAATAATTAGATCTATAATATTCTTGCAGAGATGTTGCCATTTAAGTTAGCTATACTGGAAGGTAGCTAACAAGTTCCTGAGATTTATGTAGTAATTATCTTTTGCTTTTAGGGTCTGATCCAGATTCCACTGAAGTTAATGCAAGTTTTATCATGCCAAGAGAAGTTGGCTTAGTGCTTTAGGGGTGAACTTATTAAAAAATAATAATAGTAATAGTAATAAAAAATTAAACCATCATCTTGCTTTTGTATTAAAGTAGTATCATATTAAGGAGATAATTAGGCTTGATGAAACATTATGAGTTTGGCAGTCAAATGCAAGAACCATTTCAGAATAAGAATTCTATTTAAAAGATACACAAGATCATTGTAAGTCAAGGTAAAATAGGGCTAGGTCAAAAGAAAGAGTTGAGAATTTGGCTGACTTAATTGTTTTTTACCTTTTGGAAGGCACTGGGACTTGTGCTAAAACAGATCTCTGTCTACCTGAAAAATAATTTCATACAAACCTTTATAGTCTCACTTTGTGACTGGACCTTTTCTTTTATACTTACAGCCATTACAATATTTAGTAGACATAATAATGAATATCACATTGTTAGCATGTGTACCACATAGCAGCCTTGTGAATCTGTGAATGCATGGAGCATCCCTCATGCAATGACAAAATAAAAAGCATTTTATTTAATATATTTCCTAATGCTGAAATAAGCTGCTGTGCAATAGCATGGCATTTGGCAAGCAAGAAGCACAGTTCCTACAATGGTGAGGATATCTTAGTTATGATGCTACAATTTTAGATCATCCAGAATGTGTGTGTCATATTTATTCCTGAAATGCTTCCTCTGAAGAACTAAACTGCTATTTTAATTACCTAATGCAAATTCCCCCCCCAGCCAAAAACAAAAACAAACTAACCTCTCAGATGCAGATAATGAGAACAAATCAATAATACCATTGTAAAACAGTACCAGCTTCGGGAGACAGATGCACAAGTAAATAGGTCCATTTGTTTTGAAATCCTTCCTGAACATCATGACTCATCTTCTGGTTCTATTTTGGGCTCTGTCGTGTGAGAGAGTGTGTGTGTGTGTGTGTGTGTGTGTGTCTCTCTGAGGTCACACAAGCCAGTAATCCAAGCTACTGAAGCAGTGTGTGTTGTCAAAAAGAATAGTTTATTACATGGATTTGCTGTATAGAAATGTCTTTTCATGCTCTGCCTGTTCATAAAAGGATATGAGCAATAATCTACCTTGTCTGCAATGACTTCAATCTTCTCACTCAAAATTGGAACTAGCTTCAAATTCCTTCTCTAGGTAACATCAAATCTAACCCTTTATTTTCAGGGAAATCAGGTAAAACCAGTTAAGAGGTTTTTTGATTTCATCTGGAAAGCAGTGTGGGAGGGGTCAGAGAAATAATATATATTTAAAATAGAAATAGATTTCTAGGTTTAGATAGTAGGTTTTGCTGTAATAATGCCCTCAGGAGACTAGAAGGGTCACTTTTAATGCATTCATCCTCTAATTAGGAAAAGTTAGTACATATGCAGTTGATGAAAAGCATGATCATGAGTGCTTTTTTGGCTTGGGTGTTAAATTTGAGGGCTGCAAAGAGTGCAGAACACTAATGTTCACTGGCTGGGACATCTGCACAGAGATGTCAGGCTGGAGCTCCTTCAGGGCACATGATGAGTCATCTGTGGCTGGCAGAGAGTGCTGCTCAGCAGGGTGAGCAAACCCCCCTGGCCAGAGCCTCTCCTGCCTGGAAAGAGCAGATCTGTCAGGAAAGGAGGGAGAGGAGATGCCCACCATTCACACAGAAAATGCTGTGCTTTCTCCAGTTTTTAAGATTTTCATTCTCCCTTTTAAAAGCTGGGAATATTGGTGTACTTTAACACAAACCTCTGGAAGAAATGGTGATAGGCTCTTAAAGTCAGCAAGAAGAATAAAGATCCACTAGTTCCAACAGAGTACTGTCACTGTGCACTCACCACTTCAAAGCAATCCTTGGTTTTAGATTTGACAGTTTTGGAATTCCAGGGACAGTATTGTGTTACAAACATGAAGAAAATAAAGCCTGTGAACTCTACTATGCAGTAAAAATTCTGGGCAGTATATGTCTGCCTCAGATCCTAATTTTCAAAGAAAACTTGATTGGCAGTTTGGTTTGGGGCTTTTGCTGCTGCTGATGATGACTACCTGTTTAATTTTTGATTTTTTTTTTTCTTTTTCCACAGAAATCCAAAGCCCTTCACAGTATGGAGAGCTACTTCATTTTCTAGCTTAATTAGGATGGGGATGGGTGTTTTTTAAAGCACTAAGGTTTCAAGATCCACTAGGAGGCTTCATCGGACTCTGACAAAAATCATCTCTAGATTTAATTCTTTTCCCCAGTGTCCTGGAAATAATGTCTAATTGGAAGAAAGTCATCTTACTGCTAGAAACATCAGGCCTAGCACTCCATCTGCTTTCTGACCTGTTAGGATCTCTCACCATTTCATCCAGGACTTGCTCTAATGGGCATCCTGATACTACCACAGCAAAGCTTTGAAAAAACAGAAATGATTGGCAATCAACAGTAAAATAAGCAGTATAAGTTTATGAAGAATTTTGAACACAAGGGCATCTGGACACCTTGGAGTCAGCAGATAATGTACACAGAAAGGTATTTTTCAAACAATAGCATAAAGTTCCTTGTGTTTCTTTTTCTCTTACTACATATAACCAGTATACTTTATGGTGGATGGCTTTAAAACCCTGCAAGACCTTTTCAGGCTAACTAATAAAGCAAATGATAAAACAGTGGCTATATTTTTTCTAATCAATGGTCCTGATGCCTAGAGAGGCTGCCTAGAACAGAGGCTGGACAGTGTTAAAGGAATAAAGTAGGTATTTATTAAAAGGCCTTCAAAGGATACACCTTGGTCAGTACAAGAGCCCAGCTATGGCTATACCCAAGAGGGATGATGGGTCATGAATTTTCACACTTTTATAAGTTTTGGTCCATTTACATATTGGGGGTAATTGTCCAGTTACAGCTTCAGGTTATGAAGTCCCATCCTCCCAGACTGCTCTTCTCAAATTTGCTGTTGTTTGCACTTTTTGGGCCTGAAGCTGCAACAATGTCTTTGGTTCTTGGGCTGGAAAAGAATTTGTCCAACTAAACTATGAAGAGAACTTGCCAACACTTTATATGAAGTTCAGAGTTATATACTAATACAGTACATAATCTGGAGAATATGAAAGCTAAACTCAAGGCATCAGTCCAGAGAAGAGGTCTAACAATTTCTTGAAGAAAAGCTGATACCTGCAAAAGATTTATGCTCCACATAAACTCCCATCTCTGCCACATACAAGTGAATGTTTGGAAGACACATGCATCGGTGCTGTGTCTTCCAAATTCTGCATAATTTGTCTCATTTATAACTGTTACAAGAGACTCTAGTATCTTGAAAAGTTCTGGTAAGAAACTTATCAAGGAATTAAACAGACAGCAAAACCTAGTAAATTCTAAGCAGAACAACATATGTTGTTATCAAACTAGGGGTGTTAAACATACCCATGTTTATTCACCTGGAGCAAAGTGACATCAGCAGCACACACAGCAGCATTCTAAGAAGGGAAATGTGCGAAATACCCGATTGATTACTGTTGTCTTCATTTTGTGGCTGTAGTCCTGAGATTGCATGCTCGTGGAACAAGGACATTTATCTTACATTAAGTCAGCTGGATAACTCCTTCCACATGTAGGAACTCATTGGCTTGTGAGTTAACTTGCTGTGATTCTCCTAAATGTAGTCTTCACTGCAAAACGACTGGCTGGTATCAGTAAATCCTGCTTTAAAATTAAAAATTAGAAAGAATATACTTCTTCCAAGATACAAAAAAAAAAAAAAAAATTACCTTGCCTAAATTCCATATTTGCCAGGGCCAAGACGTACTGACCAACTTGTGTCTATGGCACAGATATAAAAAGATCTAATAAAGCAAGCCAATAGGAGCTTCTGGTCTGGCATTTGGTGAGGTTTTCTTTGAGTCCAGACTATAGCATTTGCCTACATCCTTGCAAAGCTCTGGCATTTTAATTAATGCAAATCATAGACAAGTTGCAACACATGGCAATCAGCAATGGAAGTATAAACTTCTGTTGTTGCTTGTTGCCCTCTACTATGGAAATTTGGAAGCTGCAGTACAAAGGAATCTGCTGAATTCTATAAGAAGGTGAAAAAGTAGAGATTTTTTGCAGAAATATTGAATGTCAGTTAATAGGTTCATTTTTCTCTCAAGGGAGAATAGATTTTTCTTCTGTAAAGATTTCTTTTATTTCCTCACTGTGTTCAGAAGTATAAATTTCATATAAGGGACTTGGTTGGAATTTACAAATGACTATAGCCTTTTATTGTGTTTTATGCACTTGTCAAACCAGAATGGCTACTGTAACTGAAGTAATATAGTAGTCATTTTCTACGCAATTTGATTTAAGGAAATCTAATGTCTGTGGAGAACTTAATACAGGATTGAGCATTAATATTATTTCCTGCTCTTTTCTGGTTTAGTATCTCCTTTCAAACACAAGATTCATTGACATTCTCCCAGTCATGCTCAAGGTTATTAATTACATGATCATTACTGCCTACCTTCAACTCACTTTTGGGGAATTTCCAGTCTCAGGCAGTTTCAGTATTTGAAAAGTCCTTCAACAATTTGAAAGTTTTACAAAAATATGTAATACTTCTTCAGCAGTATCTAAAGCTCTGGGTGCTATTGAGACACCCTCTTGCTCCCACCTTGCCCCACATGAGGAGCTGCAGTGGTAGCTCCCAACAGCAGAGCTGTGCCTTTGCTCCACATCCTTGATGGCAAGCAAAGTTTCCAAGTTTGTCATGGGCCTCCACACCAATCTTATCCTTTTGATGTGTGATTTTTATTCCAATACTCTTAAAGCTGTTTCTTGAAATGGATTTGTGCTAAAAATAAGGGCGATTGAACCCAAATGTGCCAGAACTCTATAGGTTTGATTTGCAGGGAACGTGCCTTTCTCCACTTTCATGATTTTAAAATGAAGTCTCCTGACATTTGCTGTTTAAGTAAATGACCTGTCTCTTGGAGATTGGTGATTGTAAGACTGTCTGCTTTCATTCAGGTGAAATCTCTTGGCCTTTGACTGCATGGTAAAGTTTGAAAAGTTATTCTGAGTTCACTTTACATTTTCGGAAACAAAACCAGAAGCCTTCAAACTAAAAAGTAACTTAAGGTTCAAGATTATTTAGGTTGTGTTTTTTTTTAATTAATAAGACTGCTTTTGTCTGGTGGAGTTTAGGGCTCTTTTGAGGCTCAGTATTTCTTATTTTCATTTTGGATTGTGGCACATTTTCTAAACAAAGACCTTTTGCACTTGGCAAAAGAGCACTTTGCCTCTGCTGTCATTTTTGTCACTGTGGTCAGTGAAACAATAGTGGCAACTGTTGAAAATTTCTTTGAAGATCTCTTAGATCAGCACTTATTAAGTCAGGCTTTAATTAAAAGAGGTAGCAAAAAAATATGGTTTTACCAGCTAACCCAGATACCTTTGTAAAAATCAATGACATTAGATGTTTCAGAAACTGAATAAAATGAAAATGCATTAGGTTTGTCAGATTAGCTCTTTGCTCTTGACCAAAAATACCCTATCTGTAACAATGTAAGTATTTTTAAGTATAAAAACTAGGGTACAGATGTCTAACAGAAAAAAAAAACCAGCAAGTTATTGGAAGGAAAGGAAAACTGAGAAAATCCAAGTAGTCCTCTTCAGCAGTATCAATATCAGCAAGCTGATTAACACGGAGAAGTCAGAACTCTTGTTGCTGACACAAGACAAAGAGAGGCTGCCATGTTGCATTAAAATAAATTTCTGCTCCAAGGGATTTTTTAGCTGGAGATGTTTTACTACTTCACAGAAATAAAGCAGTGGGAAGTGCAAAATACCACGCTCTATAAACACTGTCCAGATATAGTAACTTTTGACAGACTCCCTGTAATATTTTTCTACAACTTCTCTCATCCTAATTACTAAACTTTGAATGTCACAAGTAGGTGAGAGATGTCTCATGGACGGGGAAAGGGGCAGAAAGGACCCTGACCTGCTCTAAAAAGATCAAAGAGGGAAAATTCTAAGTTTGGAGGGGAAGTCTTCAGTCAGAGTTAGAAACCAGCATGAAATTAGTATTGAAGAATGCCTGCACATTTGACTCTGCAGATTAACCCTTAAGGCACTTGATTGATAGAGAAAGAAATATCTTTGTGCAAGATGCATCCTCCATGAGGATATTTGAATGTATTATGCCATCCCTGAGTTTTAAAAATAATTATTATATTTATAAACACCAAACCAGATAAAAGTAGGTTTTCCACTGTCATATCAGTTCCTTACTTCCTAGGTTACAAGGCTGGGATATTGCATCTCTGATATCACTTTCGCCCTCTAACCATGAAGTTTCAGAATATAGCACAGATTTTTGGGAGTTAGAATCTTACATGTGAGTTAATATTCTTTCTTTTTCAAACCAGCACTGAGGCTTTATCTCCTCCAGTGCTTTGTCCCAGCTCCAGGCAGCATGTCATGGCAAAGCTTACCTTGTATTGGCAACAAGTCCACACTGCTAAAGGGTAGCAAGGGGATTATTCTGTTTCAACCACTGTCATTCTAAGCTTTCCCCGAATTTCCTTGTCTTCCTGCAGACTCCAGGAACAGCAGGGTTTCTCAACCTCACCAGTAGCTGGCTGCCACTTTATAATAACAAGAGGGTTTTCAAACAGTATATTCAACAAGTACAAACAGCCTCATTTCAGTATTAAATTACTGCTAGCTGGTAGCTGGACAGTAACCAAGCCATGGCAATGAAGGAAAGACATAGACTTAACAGTTCATGACTTTCTCCTTCCTCTTGCCAGATATTTTTTCTTTTTCTTTCAAATAATCATTCAGGAAGTGTATGATGCAACACAATGTAATCTAAACATTTCTTCCTCATAAAGTTTCAATCTTCATCAACAACTCAATAACCACTCATTTGAACTCCTCAGACTGTTTGTTGAAGCAGCAGAAGTAAATGCAGATTTTATAGCCTAACTATAACAGTGTTTGTCATGTACTAGAAAATCACTTAGAAATGGTTCTTCCATGAGCCTTCTGTCTTGGAGTGCAGAGGGTTTAGAATTTCCATAAGGTGGTCAGTAGACTTTGTAGGTCAGACCTGTGCTCTTATTCCATTAAAAATCAAAATATGTTGGAGGTTTGCCTTCTTCCCATTTCATAATTATTTTCACTTTTTCATTTTTTCCTCATATTTCCTGTGTGTTTTTGCCTTTGCCTATTTGTTTCCCTCTTTCTCATCCCCCTTTCCTGTATCATTCAAGTTTTGATTATCTAATCAGACTCGTTCTTTCAATGGACTTAAGCTGTAATTGGAGAAAGATGTTTGCTCACTTCTCATAAATAGAAAATGGCCAGGAAGCATGCATACTACCTGGGACCAGAATATAATTGAAATTATAAGAAATGTAAATCTAGAGATAAGACACTGCAGGGTGTCCTTACAGGTGGGACAAGGAAAGTTTTCAGAGGGAACAGCTCATTGCACCGCTGAGAAGAAAATGTGGAAACACTAAAATTCAAGAAATATTGGCCATGGGAAAGGAAATATTTTGTGATTCAAACAGTAAATCTACAGTGTATTAGTGGAAATGTAAAGAAGGGGACAAGAGCAAAAGTAATGCCACGCTTCATGAAAAAAAATCTTAAGTCCCTCTGGAGAGAACCTGCACCTGGGACACCTCACCAGCACTGCACTTCTGTCCTCTTTCCCCAGTCACCTTTTTCTTGCTTAGTCTGGATATAGCATTGTGGAGAAATAAGAAACAAATTGTGCTTACTATGCCAGAACAACCAGTTCACCAGAAATTCAAGGGAAAATTATGAGGGAGGAAAAGAAGGAAGGTGCTCAGGATATAAAAGGAACTGATTTACAAAGGGACAAATGGAATAGTAATATCAGCATTCCTTATGTTAATGAACAGTGGACAGCAGACTGTTTTAAAACAACTATATTTCAGAAGTCACTCTTAAAACTAGAAAGACATACATGGACTGCTATGTATGAATCTACACCTACCTTTAAAGCATGCTGCTAATCCTGCAACACACATACAAGGAAGCCATTTGAATAAACAAGAGGGGGCCTTAATAAATGGATAAAGTCCCAAGATCTTTCTCTCAGCTGATCCTTTTGCCCAACTTTGTCTGAACTGATCCATGTGCTATAACCAGAAAATAGAATTTTTAGTGTATTATAAATAAGTTTGGCTTATTTGCTCCTTTATTTTCAAAAAAAAAGTCCTTAGTGCACTCTGCATGAATAGGTATGAAAGCTACAGAAAAACAAAGTGGTTTTCCAACAGAAGCCATAAATAGTAAATTCTGCAGAAAGCAGATGCTAATTCTAACATTTGAAACAAAAATTGGTACTGAAAGGTGCTGGGTTTTTGGGTTTTTTTCACAAAGGCAGGTCCTTGTTACTTACAGACTTGATGCTGACTCAGTGTAAAACTTTATGAGGGATATTTTTAAAAACTCCTGGTGGAGCTGAGGAGCAAAGGTGACTAAACTACAAAGTGCTCACAAGGACTGGAGAAGTGAACAGCTCGCAGAGGACCCTGCAGCAATACCAGCACTGCCTTTGTAACCCAGGAGAGACAGAGCCACTGGGGAGATCATTATGCAGGGGTTACTATTCAAAAGCTTCACAACACCTTATAAAGAAGTAGCAAAACAAAACTATGGCAGAAACAGATCTCTAGGACCTAAGCACAGTAGGCATTGCCTCAAAAATAGGTAATCCTTTCTTTCCCAATCCCCTAAGAGATCAATTATGGAATTCTTTTGAATAATAAAATATAAGTCAGATTTCAGTCTCAGCAGCTACCTTACCTTATATTTAAATTCAGTCCTCAGAAAGACTAGCTTATGGCAGAGGCACTGGGGCACAGAGGGTCGGAGAAGTTTATAGCTTATAATTTATAATTTTTATATAGCTTATAGTGCCCTAACTTGGCATGAATAATATAGGTATCTTGAACAGAAATGCTTTAAAAATCTTCTGGCTACAGTGACAATGGTGTTACTGGTTTTGGGCACATAATTTCCATCTAATCATTTTTAGATGATCAAACTTTGCTGCTGCAGAGACACTAACCCTGGAGGGTGGTTTGGTGTGGGGAGTCCCAGGCTGGCAATGTCTCTCAGGCTGCTCTCCTGCTCTCACCAAGGCAGTGGCTGCTGCTCCCCACTGCCCACAGTCCACTGCTGCCCAGGGTCACCTGGCATGGGCTACACCAGCACCACATCACCCAACCTGCAGCTCCCCTCAGAAAGGAACACATAATTGCTGCTCTAGGATGAGCTTTTAACTGGTGCTATTTCTTTATAGTTGATACATTTGCTTATTTTTAACCTCCCACAACAAGAAGTCCCTTTTCTGCAGGACTTCCAGATTCCTGGTTCTACCTCCAGCTTTTCCCAAATGGTTGGTGTTGGAGCATGCTGGTTGTTCATTTAACAGTGAGGCAGCACCTGAGAAATGGGACAGCAATTTCTGCATCCCCTTGACACATGAAGCTTTCCCCTCACTCTGCTATGCTAAGATACTAACATAGCATGCAATCTCTCCTACTATTTTTGCAAGCAATATTTGAAAGCAATGTATGTAGAAACAGCTCCTGGGCTATGAAGTAAATTTAGAGTGAGAAAGTTGCAATATGAATACACAGCTTGTTTTCCAGAACATGCCTCCTTCTTGCTGTGAAGTCCCTTTGCAGAATGGCCAGGCTTGCACATAGTTGCTAGAAGGAAAATGTGTACCATGCTTGGACTTTTTCTTTCTTTTTTTTTTTTTTTCTTTTTTCAAGGAGGGTTTGTACTTACCTCAACAGGAGAGAGAGAACACTGTGGGTCACAAGCCCTGTGACCCTGCAGCAGCTGGGCTGGGAGGCTGGTGTGACAGCACAGCCAGGACTCCCAGCCCCAACTCAATGGGCACCTGGA
This sequence comes from Peucedramus taeniatus, assembly GCA_013400575.1. Lineage (NCBI taxonomy): Eukaryota > Metazoa > Chordata > Aves > Passeriformes > Fringillidae > Peucedramus > Peucedramus taeniatus. Next base: position 223,414 of record WBNO01021002.1, read on the forward strand.
CTCCAGCTCATACCCAGGCACAAATCCTTCTGAGACAGGGTGTGGGATTATGGTTTTTCTTGAAACTGAAGCCTTCATCTACTAAGTTAGTCACCATAAATCTCACAAAGTTTTACAGAATTTTTATCAATGAAGTATAAATGTATGTGGAGGTGTTGTATTAAAAAGCAAAGTGACTATTTAGACCTCCTTTACTAGTAATACCAAAACACTGTCTGCAGATTTTGATAATTAAGGCAAGTTAGATCATGCAGAATATCAGGATGGTATTTGAAAGGTTAACACTCAGTAGTGAGACTATCAAAAACATCTCAGCCAGAACTGACAGTTTTATAGCATCCCAGAAAATATACCTTTACTTTGCTCGGCAGCACTTCAGAGCCCTCATATATCAATCGTCCCAGAAGGAAAATGTGAGCATTATTGTTTTGTCTAAACAAAACAAGTCTGTTCCAATAAACTTTCCATCTAAAAATAATTGGGCTAAAATAACATGACAGAATCAATGTGTCCTTAATATTAGTGTGATGTTCCCTTGTTTTTGTTTGTGTCTATACACTGGCAAACATTTATGGAATATGGAGTCCATTTGAAGTTCCATGAATTTGGAGCCTATAGATAAATTCAATAACATAAAAATATATGTGATTTATGACCAGTACTTGAAATAATACTTCAGAAGTATTGGTAAAGGTCAAATTCTTATATGTCCCCATTCCATCTTGTTTTCTATGGAAAATGTCAGTATATGTTGCTGAAGTCCCAGTGTGGTATATATGAGTCCACTTGTGTCATAGCACAGATCTTTCAAAATTACCCCTGAGCAAATAATTTTTCTGGAGGTCACAGTGGTTTATGAGGAAGCTGTGCCAGTTCCAACCAGCCGATATCAAGCTCAACAGAGTGCAAAGCATTTTTTTTTTGCATTACAGCTAAAATCTCATAACCACCTCTATCCAAAAGAAATATGAGCTTTTAACAGCTTTGAGGCAAAACCTCATAATAAAAACTTTTTTTATGTAGCATTTTTCATTTCAGGATTGCATAAAGCTTTGATTCATGGAATTACATGAAAGCTGAGAGAAATCTTGATTTTGGCCTCCTGCAAAATACAGACCTGTAGTTCTTCTACAGTGCCTTGTAACTTGGGACCACTGTAGTAATCTTGAGAAACCCCCATCAGACAGGTTATATCAGACTTATTTTGAAAAGAAGAAAATTGTGTTATTCAGTTCACTGGCTGACTTTCAGAACACACAGCAAGAAGTGGTAGTGCTCAAAATAAATTGATAATAATCCAGGAATTACTTGTTTTACCAGCTGTGAAATACTTAGCTATTTTCAGACACAGATTTCACAGGGGAAAAACAAGTTTTGTGCAGAGTCTCTTCTTTAAGTCTCAAGGACTTGTGTAAACAGAACTCACTGTCTCTAACATAAAGGTTAAAAGCAGCAATAGAATCATACTGTTAATAATTTTGGGGTTTTATTATGGCATTTGGAGTCACAATGTAGCATAGAGGAGATCCAGTTTCTCTTCTTCATATACCAGTAATAAGCCCAGTGGTGATGCAAACAAGTCATGAGTACTTTAAGGAGATTTTATTGTATTTCTTTACTATTAAAAAAATGATGAAATAGTAATAAAAAAGAGGTAAATCAAAAAGCAGCAAAAGAAATTGGAGATTTAACATTGTTTATTTTCCATGCTGGTAAAGGGCACTTGCTATTGTTTTCATGATGCACTAATGAGTAGAGCTGTCTGGGTAAAGATGGAGCAATTCAAACAGAATAGCAGGTACAAAGGGGCTATTCCTTTAAAAAAATTCTAACGGGAATGATTAAAGTACAAGGTTTCTTTATATCTACAACAATGACTTTCTGAGATTCAGGGCAAGATATGCTATTAAAAGTTAAGATCAATGTAACACGGTTAACAGATCCAATTTATGGCTAAATTAAAGTTACTGGATTGTTCACTTGCTATAGGAAAAAAAAATATTAACATCAGCTCAAGTTGCATGTACAACTTCTAGACTTGGTTTTAGATGCTAGGGCTAATAGCTTTATAAAATGTTTAATAAATCAAATTCTGCAAAATTCTAATTTTAAGCCTTCATTTATAAGTTTCCATACAGTCTCTTTTGAAAGAATTGCAGGAATGTTTTTTTGAGAGGGTTTTTTTAAATCTACCTTCCTTTTGTAAAGTTTATTTTAGATGATGTTGCTTCATCAAATTTTAAATACCTGAAGGCAGTGATAAGTCTAGGGCTTGTAGGGAACATAACTTCCTATAGAAAAGTCTTCAATCTTTTGGGAGAGCTATTATTTCATTAAAATGAACATGTTTGTTTTTTGTTTTTTTTTTCTTTAAATCAGTACCAATATTATCCCCTTATTTATGAAAGATAATTTCTTTCTCTAGAAGTGCAATATAGACTTTTATCTATTTAGAAGTCTGAGAAGTGTTTGTTATGCTTTGAGTCAAGTCCTGGCTATTGACTGAAAGACTCCATCCTGTTAAAGGATGTCTTTCACTGTAGCACTAAGTAGATGAAAGGGGTGTTCAAACAGGGTCACCTTGTTGTGTAGCTGGTTTCTCATCATTCCGGAAGAGGCTTTTCCAGCTTTACTGAAAAAGCCAAGGAAGCAAAATTAAATTACCCATTTCTTCACCTTGTACACTTAGAGTCACTTGAGATCAGTGTCCTGCCTTTTATCACGGTGATATATATGGTTGCACACTCCACCAGAGGAATTTGTTAAGATTTTTCATTTGATGTGAAGAAGTAATGAATAGCTTTATTTTTATATTAATGACATTTCTTTCAAGATGATTCTATGCTAAGTTCAACCTCAAGTACCCACATCATTCATTTTTAAGCACAAAGACGTTCCTGATTTCCCACAGATTCAATTATGTTAGGCTGCTTGGGAAATGGTAGTTTATTCTGACTTTTTTTTTCAGAGTTTAGGTGTTCGAATTTTTCTTAGTTAGTGCCGTATTGATTTTTGCTGCTAAGTGACCTATGATTATGGGTTTATTTTCTGGAGCGGGGAATGACTTTCTCTGTATCAATTTTCTTTTTTACTCTAATGGCTAGGAAACCATGAAAATTTGAGATAAGCTGTGTCAGTGAGATTTCAGGGACAAAATGTTGGCTTCAAAGCATTTGGTTTATTTTCAAGGATGAGATACAAAATAACAACATGACTTCAAACTACTGAATTCTTTCATCTACAGTTTACAGTCTTTGCTAGTACTCTCAGAAAACAACAAACATGCTGAAAAAAAAGGAAGGCTTTAATTTCAGCACTGCAGAAATGTACACTGGAAACTATTTGCTCCAGGTAGCATAGTAAATTTTACATGGAACACCTGAAAAAAAGAAAAATAATTTGAAGCTTGTTTTTGTGGCATACTGTAGCTATAAAATGACAAATTTAAAAAATTAGAACATTGGCACAGAACAACCTCTATGCAGCTGAAGAAGTATCATTAATGTGGTGCAGAATCCATTAAAATAACATATTGCTTTATGCAGTGTCTTTGATAATCTGACTGGTAAAATGGTTGACCACAGACAACAAACCTGAAGAACACAGATATATTTGGCATTTTGCACAAAAACAAAGGAGAATAGTTTTTATTTTTTGGTATGCCCAAGGCCATCACTTGGCCTGCAGCATAATGCAAGTGCTGCAGTTGGGTTTTTCATTAAAAACTCTTGTCCAAGCTACTCAGCATCACTCAGTGGAGGGCAGGGGCATCACCCAGATCTGAATCTTGTACTGCTAAATGTTCCCACTTTTACTTTTCCTGCTGCTACTGGCATAATGCTATTTCTGCCTTAAAGAATTACATGACAGTTCTAGAAAATGTACTGATCAGCAACAGGATAAAAGCAAAACCTTCCTAAGGTTTCTTACCCGCTTCTGAAATACTGGATTATCAAATCTAACCCAGAATACCCAGGACATCTGTTATAAGGAAACTTGGGCTTTATGTGTCTCATGACAACATGGAACAGGCAATATAACTCAAATTTCCTGGTCTGAATTATGACACCTCTGTCTTTGAACCCAAAGTTTCTTACTTCTCACCTGCATGTCCAAAGTACAAGAAGAACAGTATCTGTGATAGCTCAGTAGTTTTGACTAAAAAAAAGTTTTCTGCAACTTGAAAAATCCTTCCTAATGAAAATTGCTGAGTTTGATACCTGAGTGTTTCATATCAAGTAACATTATAACTGCAGCTTGTTCTGCAGCTTCATTGTCCCTGCATAAGTCTTGAATAATATAGAGTTGGGGTTTGACAGATATTTTTTTCTGTACTTTTTCTAAGGGGGTTGGGGGAGTGGTTTTAGGGTTTTTTTTAGATTCAGCTTTTGTTTTATTTTTGGTCTTATTATGCACAGGCACTCTGGAAAAGATAGAAGTATCCCACAAATTTCTGTCTCTTGCACAAATAGACTCTTCCATTCTTGAACAGATGCCCACCATACTGGAGAAACAAGCTGGTTTTTGTGGTCCTTGGACTTCAGCTTTGATTTGTCTTCCAGAGCTCACTGCTAGACTGTTCAGACCAGTATGGAGAATGAGTATAAACTGTCAGGAATATGTTCCTGGGGAATGCAAGGCAGCTTTCTGTACTCATTTCGTATCTGTGTAGGACATCCAAGTGCTAGCTTACACATCTGTAACTGAGAATAACTCACCATCTTCCAGTGACATGTAACCAACTAATTGATCAGAAATGGTAGGTAGCCACATGTATCAGAAATCTTACATGAGATCAAAATGTCCATAAGGCATGCAATAGAGCTTTTAAAGTTCTTTATTTGTCCATACCAGTTCTGGTCACAACCCACCCCATAACTGTGCCATGACATGCCAGCACTGCTAAAGGAGTTTCTCTGCATAGAGATTATCTGGGCTGTAAAAAAGATGTAGAAAGATGTGCAACACAGTGATCAAAGAAGATACTAAGTATGACAATTAGGCAGAGATTAGGAAATTTGTTTTAAACATTAAAGCTTCACTAAATTATTGCCTGCATTACTGAGGAACTAGTCTTCCTTGTATCTTACCGTGGCTGTTCTTTGTGGCATCTAGGAAATCCAGCTGTGAATCCATCCAGGCATATCAGATATATGATATTTATATATTCTATATATATTCTCATCACAGAGGAACTAAAAATGTAGTAGTTGGACATCCAAGAGACAGCAAAGGTATAAGTGTAGAGAGAGCAGTCCATGGGAGTAATTATGTGTAACCTCTCACTCTTCAAAAATACCAGACAATGGGCTTGCAAAAAACCCATATTGCAACCCTTGATTCCTTTTTCTTAATATCACATCTGGAAAATCAGAAGATCAACCTGCTCTAATGTTCTTTTGAAATTATGTTACAGAAACAATTTTTCCCTTTCCCTGCCTAAACTGTAGCTTCTCTTTCAAGTTAGCTGCGAAAGTGCTTTCTGAAAGTCTTTTCCTAACCACTCAAATTGCCTGCTTATATAAGGAGTACAGCTTTGGAAAACAAAAATTTAGTTCTTGGACTAGAGACACGTGGATGCTCACTCCAGAGTGTCTTTGCTCATTTTAAATAATCTAAAAGGCTGTTCAATGCATTTTGCAGATTCATATGTCATGAAATCATAGGATTATGGAAAAAGAGGATTGGAAGATATTTTAAAAGGTCATCAACCCTATTCCTCTGCTTTATGGTGGGGTCAGCCAGGTGTGTGGCATTTTAAAAGTGGAGCTCTCACACCCCCAGCAGTGGGTTCTTCTTCATTGGTAGGTTATTCCTGATAATGAGCCCCTATATTCTCCTACAAGACAAACTCATCCAGGTGCTCTGACTGCTCCTGCCTTCATAATATATTTCAGCACACTGTATTACAATAAAACTGAGCAATGATCAGTAGAAGATACATCAATTTTAAAATTATGTTCTCTTTTAATACAGTTCATTTTTTTTTTTGCTGGTAGGAACATGGCTGCAAATAGAAAGTGAGGAGACTGACAGTATCCTTTAAATTAACTCTTTTCTAATTAAGGTACAATTTAAAAATAGATCAGGGAGAAAGGAAATGTAGCACTTATTGTTTCTGCTGGTAATGTCATAGTTCAGATATTTGCAGTACTCTAATTGCATTTTTTAAGTAATCAAGGAGAATTTCAGTTTTTCAAAATAATTGTTATTGGAGATAGTCATATCTTCCCTAAGAACAACATACCCCATATGTACAAACACAATTAGAATCACATAAAATCAAAATAGACAGAATCTTTTTTGCAATATTTGACAACCCCTCCACAAAATGTTTTGTAGAGTGAAGGTTGAAAAACTTAATGGAATATACTAGTTTAACAGCTAGTGATTCTTATCAGGCAAAATGGCTTTTATATAATACCCAAATATTTTATCTCTGTTTCTTTTTCTGAACCCATTTTAGATGCTTCTGCAAGGTTGATTTTTCACACTTTGGTGTTAAAAATTAATTTTTACTAAATAAATTATTAGAAACATGACAATTTAATGTTGATATACAGTGCTACATAAATACTTCATTGTAGTGAATACTACAGATTTTATGGTAAAGAGTAAATTTACCAGAGCATTGGTAAGTATGAGCACAAAAATGTTTGATTTCGGTGGAAGTTAAGCTGAACTGAATTTTATTAACACACTTGTAATTTTTTAATGCCCATTTTGCAGTGAAAAAACAAAACTTGCCTTGACTTGAGGCAAGTCAAGAAAACTTGAGCTTGACTCACTTTGTCAAGAGCAAAGGTAAATAGTTTGCTTCCTGCACCTTTCTACCACTACTATGCTACTTCTCTAGAATAAGAGGAAAAGATGCTGAAGGGGAAGAAATCCACGAATCTGAACTGTCAAAAGTGTGATATTCAGCCTGTACTTCTGGTACCTCTGGAAATAAGGAAACAGACAGTGCCGTGCTCTTGCTAGTACAGCTAGTGCAGTTAAACAAACTTTAAGCAAACAGTTACTTTCCCAGGCCTTAGTCTGACAGGAAAATAGGGAGAAAACTTCAAGGCACTCCTCTGATCAGGCTTCCTATCTGGCCTCAGGTACATCAGTTTTCCAACTGTAAAATAAGAATGAAGCTAACTCCCCTTTCTTTCAAGTGTTAGGAAAAGATGTATGCATCAGATGCTCAAGAATGACTATATGGGCAATCTGAAAGGTTCCAAAAAAGGTTCAGTATGATGTCTTTTAGAAGCTTAATACTAGATGAAAATTTAACCTATGTGTTAACATTCTGAAGATGTATTGCTAGTTGGATCTTTTAGGGAAGGAATATACCAAAAATTGGAAGAACAGTAATTAGATTTTCATTGCAATTTAACCCACTGAAGAACAGTAATGACTCAATGGCACCAATATAATATTATCAATGTGGCCCAAACCACAGATTCTGATCAAGCTTTTAGTAGACAAAACACTTAAATTACCAAATTCTAAAAGAACACTTTCTGAAACACAATCTTTAAAATTGTTTTAAATTGGTGATTCAAAAACAGACAGTTCAAGTCATTAGCGTACCTTGAAAATCTCAGACTTTGGTTAAGAGCAGATCACCATATTTTGATGAATCCATTCAAAGAACTCCTTATAAACTCTCCTTCAGAAGTGCGGGTTGTGATAGTTAATGTAAGCAATTTCTACAGCATAAGTCATGGGGATAGGTTTCAGCTTAGACACAAATTCTGGTACAGTTAAAGATCTGAAAAATGAGTACAGAATAGAAGGGCTGGCTCAGTGTTAACCTTGGGCAATTAAATCAATACTGTAATACAGACCCCCGAGCTGAGGCAGCATCACCCTTCCTGTGCAGCCCCACTCCCTGCATGCTGCAGTGCATTGTGTGAATACTGCCCTCACCATCACAGGAAACGATTTAAAAATAGAAATGAGGTGCAGTGCTTACCTTGGGTCTCACTTTTGGAAAGGGAAGATATTACAGACATCAGAGAAAGATCTTATCCTTTCCTTCTAAATGCACTGGGTGAGAAAGACATCTTGTGTTAGCTATGCCAGCTGTATTTTGACACTGTACTGGTAAAACTCTCATATTTTTTTCAATTTCTTGGCAAGTTTAGAAGCCCAAAAGTAGGACCAGACCTGCATACTTGATGTAGAATTCAAGACTGCCTTTTGGCTCTGGGTTCCCAAAATTTTTCCAGTAGTTTTACAAATAATTCTGTGCTTTAGTTTATTGTGGTTCTGTTATGGATCAAACAGAATTATTAAGTGGACTCAAAAGACTTTTTTTCTAGATAAAACTAATAACTAAAAAAAACCAAAAAAAAGGCAAAAAACCCACCCAAAATAAAACAACAATAAAGCTGAAACCGTGCATTTCTTGTTCCTTATTTTTCATCTGTGAAAAGTGTTTTTTTTTAATAAATGTCTAAATTACCCAATTTGTTTCTGTTTGGAAAATGTCAAAAATATTCTGATACTGCAGGAGTTTTATTATTATCCCTCATTGTTGTTTTTTTCCTGAAGTCCTCCTGAAATTTTCTCAATCTTATCCAAATATTTTGAGTAAATTGGAAAGGGGAAGATTTCTCTGTCAAAGAGATTTTGCTAAATAAATCCCCCATCTTAAAGAAGTGCCTATCTGTATTCAGTGGTCTATTTAAAATGTGTGTGTGTGTGTATTTGGTCCAGTCTTTAGAATTATAATCAGCTTAATGCCACTATTAAGCAAAAAATCTCTGTCAAAACTGATTCCATTGTTGCCAGCCTTGCTGAGCAGCTCAAAGACTGAATAGACTGTGGGGCTAATTAGGCAGCTGGAATGGGATCATTTCTTATCTGTAAAGCTTTGCTCATCAGAACAAGGCTACAGAGGATGATGGAAGAAGAGCTTTTCATTTTGCCACAAGAGCCCACCGTGTTATTTTCCATTTCATTTCATTAAAACATAGAGATGTATTGCATGACATCCTGATGATTTAATTGTCATTATGAATCTATAACAAGATGATCCATGATTTTTAAGATTTAAATCAGAGTTCAGCTCTGATAAATATGGAAATCATCACACTGATTTCCAATTTGCCTTGTCAGACTTATTTTTCTAAAGGTTGGTAAAAACTCAATATAATGTACTCAGACATTTCAAATATCATTACAGAAATGTAGTGATCTAATAAAACAGTATCAATAAATGTTAAGGAATCATATTTTAAATCACTGTAATTTTTTATCACTTTTGTTAATTTCACCAATAGGCACCTTTAATATGGATTCAGAATTCTAAAATTAAGTTCCTATTTTTGCCCAGAGATTCTCTCTTCTGTCTTTAATCTTATTTTAAAAATTTGCCTGTTATGATAAGGATTAGTTTATTAAAACTCTTCATCTCTCTGCTTAGACATTCACTTCTGCTGCTTGAATTGCTACACTCCAGTAAGTTAATGCTGAAGTAAAATCTATTTTTCTATATAGCTGCCAAAGTGACTGTTTTTTTGTTAGAAACAATTTGCTCATTTGCAATTATATTCTGATTTATCAGAGAGCATTCGTACAACTTTTTTTTTTTCTATTTATTGTGGGGATTAATAGTCTTTGCTTGAGAAAATAATTTCAATGGCTTCTAGGCAAATCTCACCTATTCTAAAAACGCAGCTGAAAGTTCACCAAATTGTTTAACACTTATATGACTTCTTCATAATCTTTTCTCAGTATGCAGCAGAAATATAAGGTATTTAAGAGGATATAAAGAATTGCAAGTGTTTTCTAAAAAACCACTTATCACAAGAACTCAGGAGTTTTATAATCATAAGACAAACCTTGGAAAAGATGAAGTTGCAAAATGCATTTTGTATGCTTCATAATAAATTACCCTATGGCTTTACTTTATGATATGCTCTTCAGATATATTTTGCACCCTTCCCTTTGCAACCATTTGGTGCCTAAAAGAAAATGCAAACTTGGATTTTCTGAACTATAAGCTTCTTGAATCTGGAGGTATAAAGAATACTTAGACTCTAAGAGTTGATAATTTGTGCCTCGGGTCTTGCCAGTTAATATGGAAAGCGACTCTTACTACCAAGATCTCACTGCAGCCCTTCAGACTGGAGACTTAAGAGGTAAGAGATTTAGATGGTTGTGATGTTTATTAATCAAGTAACACACCACCAAGAAACCACTAGTTCTCTAAACTAGAGTTGTGTTTATCAAAAAAAACACAACTAGAAGTATTAAGTATTAATCACCACTGCAGTGCTATGGAAAACCCTTTCAAATCACACACATATTCTTTTACTTTCTCCATTTAGTGTTAGGATGCAAATCTGTCCCTGCTTGCTTTGTCCTGTCATGCCATACACTTGATGGGGAGACCAGTGGGTCGTCTAGGGAGCTCTTCCTGGCATTCCATGGGACTTGGACAAAGTGCTGAAAGATTTTTAGTCCCTCCCTCCTCCAAACAATTTCATGGTAAGAAAGAAAAGAAAATGAAACTTATCAGTAGGAAACATATGGCACCTGGTTCTTTTTGAAAAAGTCAACATCATGCTTAAGTAAGTAGTTGTTACTGGAATTCTAAATTGTTTTAGCCAAATCTGGACCTCATGCCACAATTCTGCCTACTCACTACAGAGGTCTGTGATATTTATATTCTTAATTGGGCATTTCTTGTCATGTGTTTTGAAGGTGAGTGTGATGATCTTCCTGCTACAGGAGCCTTACTTTGCTCATAGGACAAAGCAGAACTCTTTTTAGAAAGAGAGGCTTGATAGAGACACTTCTATGAGGGACTGGTGTTGGGCTGAGCTGCTAATCAGGGAATACTTAAAAGGAGGTCACTGGAATGTTCAGCAGTTTAAGGTATCTTAAAACTTTTGCATTCGTCTGTGGGAATAAAATACTAATATTAAGAGCTTACAGCACTTTGTGTTGCTCAATTAACACTACTAAATGGTGAGTCAGTATACTAAGAGGTGGAATCTGGCTTGGTCATCTGACTTAGATTACTTGTGGTTTTCATTAAAAGATGAGAAATAGATGCTTGTCCAAGAGAGATTTTATTACAGATATGAACAGTGAAAACTGTAGTGAGGCCACTTGACTTAGATAAAACATAAAATAACGTAGTCTCCAGTACTTAGAAAAATATTTGATCTGTCTAAACAACTTTACAACCTATTTAGAATAAACAATATACAAACAATATGTTGTCCCTTGCTTTCCATTTGAATTAGGCTGGGAAGTCTTACAGGGATCAAATAGCATGTGCACAGTTAGGCATCCTTCAGCTGACTGTAATGGTATTTTATGATGTAAAACTAAACCACTATTCAAAGTCCTCAAACAAGGATACTTAAATTATGCCAAATTAGGCATTTCTAAAAATTGTTCTGTATTTTTTTGGTTTTTCTCTCCACAAAGGCATGTGTTTGAAGAAAGAAAGAAATATTTTTTCTTCTTATTCAGTATTTGGCAAATGCCATAACAGAGATTGAATTAAACACCTAAAGATGGTCAGCTTCCAAGGTATAAGACAGCTGTGAAATAGACTCAGTCTGAGGCCCAGGTGTCAAGAGCAAAAGTGGAGCAATTATTTTCTTCTCAGTCTCCACAGTGGACTTTGTTTATCTTTCATGAAAACCATAATCTACATACTTCAGGCACATAAGTAAATACTATTTTTTCATTCCTATTTTAGACATATTTGTAGCTAATTTTACAATATAGGTGTAAGAGGAGTGAAAAAGATCCCAGCACTTGAAGTTTATGATCAGTGAATATTTTCAAAAGAAAAAAACTTACAGTCAAAAATAGTGTTATTGCAAAATAATTAGAGTGCTTTTCCCTTAGGAGCATTGCTTTTAAACCTTATCCAGTTTACCCTGCTCTTGGCATCCTGCTGCTGGCATCAAATGGACTAATTTTATAGGTAGTTACCTAGGTTGTCTCACAGATGTACATGTCCTAGGAGAAGGCAAACATATAAAAGCAGCTTGGCAAAACCATCCAGCCATTTTAAAAGTGTCTCCAAACACTTGCTGGCTTTTGCAGTAAAATTCAGGTTCCAGTTGCCACAGCTCCCAAAGAGCTTCAGAGCCTGCTTCTCATTTGGATGGCAAAGAGGGTGGCCTGCTCTTTTTTTCACTGTTGTAATTGAAGCACACTTCCAAAAAGACTTTTAAAATTATCTTAAAAGTTGTGTGTTGCTTGTGTGTGCATTATGTTTTATAATTGCAGAGGAGACTGGCTGTAAAAGCATCCCACTCTGACACAGTGTGCTCTCTGATGAGATCTGTTTAATCACTGACTCTAGCAGCAGGAGTCTGGGGCACACAGCACCTTGGAAGGATGTGACAGCAGGCCATATTTGTAAGAGGTGTAGAAGGAATGATATTTCTAATTTCTTAAATGTTTTAAGAACACTGGGTNCTGTCTTGTATAAATAACAGTGTTGTCTACTTTGGAGTTACATGAATGTGTGCTTTCATTTGAATTTGACCTTGAATTGCCTTGAATGAAGTGAAACTTCATGGTAATAAAATAGCAGCAGGACATTCCTTACATAACAGTGCTGGAGCACCCTGGGTCCCTCCAGAGGCTCTGTGAAGTGAGAGCACTATTCCAGCTGCTCAGGCCAGTTAAAGATCTGGCACCACAGCTGTGTGAAAGAAGTTTCTTCCAGTAGAAGGTGGTGACCATGAAACCAATTAATGTAGCAGCAAGATAGTGAGATGCATGTTTGGACTCCAGTTCTTCTGCAGCAGAAACTCACAGAAGTCAGTGAAGTAGGCAGCTCTGGAAACTGACCTAGGCAGATGACTGAGCCAGATTGTTATTCCTAATAATTTCTACTGCCAGCTCTGTGAGTTCAGACAGGTGAACAGTGACAGCAGACACACTGATAGTGCTCAAACTAAGGTATTTAGGTCAGTCTGATTTTTCAACTGACTGTTGTCTATTAAACATCACAGGAGGAGCCAATATAAGAAATGGCTGGTACAGTGGCTAGAACATGGGATTTTCAGTTCTTTATTTCATGTCAGTCCCCTTCACTTGTCCTGCGCAGTCAATCATGAATATTAATGTGTAAATTCCTTGTTTGCAAGAGAGCTAAATCCATGGTTCTCAAACTGCTGTTGCAGAACTGTTGCAGAATCAGATGGCTAATGGTATTTAAATAACAGTTATGATCGAAGGGACTATGGCAGTTGTAAATTAGTGGACATCTGTGACCTTTCAGCATAGATGAAAAGCATCTCTGTGCCCTTTATAGTTGAATTCTGTGGTTGCTTCAAGGAGATCTTGACAACTGCTTTTTGCTCTGTCTTTATGCAGTGCTTAGCATAACAGTACTGATTCTGCCTGTTTCTGGATCAGTTACTACAAATAGCACAGTAATAAAATCTTTTAAATACATTGGTCTAAATTATCTCCTGACCTTCAGCTGTGTCCTATCAGCATCAGACTACAATTCTCCACAGGCTTTTTCAACATTTACATCAAGAGCCAAGATATCTCAGAGGCTGAAATAGGTTTAGCTATAATAGAAGAGTAATGAAACACAAAGACAGTGTTACAGTATTCTATGTTGCCTTCAAAGTAATCTCAATGAGTCTTGATGTTAATATGGCAGTGAAGTGGGGGAAATTAAAGCAGTCTGTAAACAATACAGAACCTAACAAACCAACCAAAAACCAAAAATAAGAACCCAATGATCATAATAAAGAAAAAAAATGACAGAATTCTGAAGACTGAATTTGAATGCCATTACTTTAATTTCACTAAGTATTTCATAGTTTCTAAAAATCTGGAAACTTTCCTATGATCCTCTCCTTCATTAATTAAGCTAATGACAAATAGGAACACAGGCAACAAAATAATGCAAGCTAGAGTATGGTTACTGTATTGTGCTCAGAAGTGATTGGGGTTTTTTGAGGAGAGTACCAGCTACAGAGGAATATTTTCCAGAATTGTATATGAACCAAACAAGGCTAGAAAAAGGAATCCATATTTTTCTATTATTACATTCATGCATGGAAACTATGAGGCTTTTCCACTAAATGAAACACAGGAAAAAGAAAAAGCTTCAGAATGACAAAGAATCACTCTGGTTTTTATTAGTCTGTGACTTGAAACAATGGCTGACATCAGTATTCATTTTGTCAAGTTATTTTGCAAAATTTAGGTGGGCCATAACTAATACCAACATACAGGAACTCTCTAACAAACCTCAGCAATTATTTTTCTGCCTATTACTCTGTACTGTGCTGGCTTCCTCTTAGCAGTTGTGTAAGCACTTTTATGCTCATTATAATCTTAGTCATGTGCTGCCAGCATTTCAATAAGTACCTCCCACAAAAATGTTTCTTTGTACTGTGTACCAAGAGCTGCATCCACGTGCACAGAAAAGGAGGGAGAATGGGGGGAGAGAAAATTTAGATTTTTAAGAACCTTTTCTTAAAAAAAGGAAAAAAAAATCCCTCATAAATTGTGGTACAGGCCATTTAATATAGATAAGTACAGAGAAGGAGAGTGGGATTTGGTAATTTGTCAACATTCGCAAGACGACCATCCTAAAATTGTAATGTTTGGTGACATAAAGCCATCAGAATACAGGCCACTGTTGTTATATAGGTATTTTCATAGTATAGTGAAAACTATTATTGCTGCACATAATAAAGACCTCCAAACCATCTTTAGCTTGTAAACATATTTTAATGTGTCCCTTCTGCCTGAATTAGAAAAAGAGAGACCTAGCAGCACTATTCAAAGTTAATGGGTATTCCTTAGGATAAAAGTAGTTGGATTTGAGGGAAAAAAATTATGCAAAGCCAGTACTTTATTTGGAGACTTGTAGGTGGGTCCAGATTGTCATTAAGATTAAGTAGCCTGGGATGCTATTTTCCTATAATCAATTATATTTGTTTGAAAGAGGCATTCTGCTAGAAAAAGCTCATCTGAAATAATACAGTTACAAGAAAACTGTTCCCTCTGGGAATGATGAAAAATGAAATAATATTTCAATTGATAAAAAGTGATCAAAAATCTCACTGCTGCCCTTTCTAGAGATGTACCTGACATTACACAGAAAAGACGTCTGGATTATTTAAGAGTTGTCTTTTCTCAAGATAAACTTTCTGATTTGGTGTTACACAGTTTCTGGTGTTACTTGCAGCTGACTATTACACAGAAACAGGGGGACTCCTCTATGAGTGTCTTTTTCTGCTAAAGATATTTCTCAGCTTTTATTTTTATTTGCCACACTTACATTGAGAAGGCTGAAATAAAAGATGTATAGCAGTCAGGGTTTCTGCAAAATCATCCTGACTTAGATGTCCATTAGTATATGAATAAAAGCATCTCTTACATAGCTAATCTTTCAGTTCATCACAGGTTTTGGCCTACAGTTTCAAAGCAGGCTAGCTCCTCTCTCCTAAAGCTTCATCCCATGTCTGCATGTGGTGAGGTATCAATGACCCCTCCCAGGAGTGACCAGCAGTCAGGTGCAGGGTACTTTCTCCAGTGCAGTGAGATGCATAGATCTCAAATGCAGAGGATGCCCACAGTTTGACTAAGTGCAGAATATGTGTCTGTTTGTATGACAAAAACATGCAGGTTCTGAATAGCCTGCAAGTGCTCCTGGAAGGACCTGTGAACCTTGTTGGGCAAAACCACAAGTATTTCTTAATATAGAGCTTCATGATAATCCACATAACTATTAAGGCAGCAAAGCTTAATGGACAGGGCCTGAACAAGAGTTTAGAAAGATCCTGGAGACATCCTTTGTGTGACCTTGAAAAAAGGCTTTCCAAGCTTCACTTTTCTTCTGGTGCTTTTTCTCACTTTTCATTACTGGAGATCACTGCACAGTAGACCTTCAGCTTCAAACCAGCCATTGATGTAGTACAAATAGCTAACAATCATAATCATTTGAGTAAGAATAACCTCTCTTTTTCCCCTCTCTCCTCTTTTACCTTCCTCTCCTCTCCAGATGTACTTTAAAGTAGGCAAAAATAAACTGAAGAGGACTTGAAATGTGTGGGGCTTGACGTGTGTAGCTGGCTGTTAATATCTTGTAGTGATTTTAATTATTGTGTCTTCCATATGCTGTATTTTGTTATATTTTCCTTCTCAGGTAAAGTAACCTGACACAAATTTCTGTAGAAATGCAACAGTCTGTCAACATTGTTCTTAGATTAACGTGCTGAGTTTCTGTGCCAGCAGTGCTTACCTTTATGCAACCCAATCTCCAAAGTAAAATCCTACTTGTTAGATGTCTTTCAAAAGGACAAAAGCCATCTGAGGTTAAAGTTCTTGTGTTAAGCAGATACTGGCCTTAACTACTGTGTTTCTCCTAAATATCTTTGCCTAATTAATTGAAAATGTCTAAAATAGCAAGAAACCAAAAAGCTATGAGAAAGCGTCTTTAGCCTAGGGACAAAATTCATATTTTGTCTTTGGTTTCTGTCTATTAAAGGACATGACTACCACATTTCTGTGCTTTCTTTTTATTTTTACCTGGATATATTCAGCTCTCTTGCCTTCAAAGTCATCTGTGGGCAGATTATTTGGCTGAGGCAGCCTGTGTCCATGTTGTTCTCAGTCCCATCAGGGGCTGGATCCTGAAGTGTATTTCTGAGCACAGAGCCAAACAAAGGGCTGCGCTCAGCCACTGAGGTCTAATGGGAGAGCACAGCATCGACTGACCAGAGATGGAGCAGCAGGTAACACAGGCCTTGTGACAACCCCGCAAGGACCTGCAGGGCTGGATGGGGTGAGCATGGGGCAGGCAAGAGCTGGAGAGCAGCTCAGAGGTGTTACAGATGGTAGAAAGCCTAGGGAGATAAGGCTGTTTGGAATGGTTGTCCAGCTGAGGAGAAGCTTTGGAGAAAGAAGTACAGAGGACTGGAGGTCAGAGGAGATGGGTGTAGTAAGGGCGGCGCCGCGCGTTCCCTTCGGGGGGTCCCGGCTGGCTGTGCACACACAGCTGAGGGGGAACCTCTCCCGATCTCCGAGGGGCAGGAGGGGGCTCAGGCTCTCGCCTTGGCGGGTGAGGCAGGAACACGACTGCGGTGGAAGAAAGGAGTGGATGTCGAATGGAGGGATCAGTCCAGGTTTATTAAGGACCTCAAGCCCAGCATGACCTCACTTCGAAGACCAAGCTCTGGGCTATCAGGTCTATCATAAAGGGGGAGGGAACAAAGATAGGGAGCCAATAGGGAAACATGGGGGTATGGACATTGGGAAGATGGGTCTCTGGGGAGACCAATGGGGGTAACCTGTGGGAGGAACCCCGGTTCCTGAACCAGTCACTCGACGCCCTTAACAGAAGTTTCTAGGGGGAAGGGATGGGCTGCTGAGTGAGGGACAGGACACCAGGGAGGGGTTGAGGGAGGAGGCAGGATGGGCAGAACCACTGAAATAGGGGAGAACTGGGATAAACCAGGGTACAGAACAATTATAAAAAAGCGTATAAAACACAATACAGCAGATGGGTATCTCATTTCCCAGGACCCAGAGCAGTGGGTGAGGGAGAGCAGCTGAGGTGTGAGATGGAGTGGGGTCTATAATGACTGACTGCCAGCTAGGCTGAGGAGAGGACAGCTCTGGGGAGAGGGGCAAGAGGGTGTGAGGGGAGGAGAAAGGCTGGGGGGCAGCCTTGTAATATGGGTTGCAAAGAGGTCTGTGCCTCCATGGGACTGATGTGAACACTTCCAACCAGGACCTCTGGTGGAAAATTGTAGCAGACAGCCTCCACATGGAGCTGCACTGATCACTCTCATTGCCCTCATCTCAACTACATTACCACTTTTGCTTCATGGAGCAATATAGAACCTCTGTAGACAAATAGAAATTGAGGAAGGGATAAGGTAGGTCCCTTTAGTTTTTCCACAGTAGTTTGTTATGTTTGATGCCCTGACATGAAGGGTAAATGGCTTCCCACTGAAGTCATCCTGCTGGCTGGAGGTCCTCAGGTGAAAAGACTTGTTTGTGTGTATGAAAATGAAGCTTATGACCTAAAACCTTAAAGAAGCTTGCAGGCATATGGAACCAATTCAAATTTCTGTTTCTATGAGATAATCCCCTGGTACTAATGACTGAGGTCTATAATTTATTCATCAAAAATGTCCCAACTCTTTCTTCCTGGGGCTTCAGGGCTTTGGGAGTTTTTTATCTTTTTTATTCTTTTAGATTTGATAATCCTATTTAACTCTCCTGCAAATGGGACCCCAGGGAGAGCTTTTCAGTTACACACAATTAGTTTTATAAGCAGCATTATTAAATCATCCATTGGCTGTTTGGTATTTTTAAATTCCTTTATTAATAGAAATAAAGGCTTTTGTATGGAGAACAGAGGGTGGCATTATATGAAATCATTTCAGACTCTAATAATAACTTTTCCTGCTTGTGAGTAAAGCTAAGAAATGAGCTTTCTTCTCTAAAATTTTGTTAAAAATCCTTTCCACATCATCTTCATGATTTTCCCTCAGATGCATAAAATAAGATTTCATTGGATCCTGAGAGAAAAGAAAGTTTATGGAGCAGGGCCAGCCCTGGGGAGTCTTGCTAGGTTGATGTCTCCCTGCCGAAAGCTGAGAACTGTGCTCCCCTATCAGTGACTCCATTGCCAGAGGCAGCATGTCAAAGGATCACAGCTCAGTCCAGCTGCACTTAAACTCAAGGCCACAGAGCTGGAGAAGGGCCATGGATGTTGCTAAATAAATTGAGGAGCTGTTGCAGAAGGGAGGAAGGTGCTGGGAAGGAGCCTGCTGGGATGTGTGAGGACCATGTGAGTCTCATGGTTATAAGAGTGGAGCAAGGGTGGAGTGAGAGCAGGCATCTGCCCACTCCAGAGCCACAGTCTCCAGAGGAAATGGTGAGAACAGGATAAGTGGAGGATAGTATTTCTCCCTGCTGCATTTTCAGTATCCAATTCTTCATTCTGTATGAAGCTGGTGGCTGTAGACAAGCCACCATATTCACTAGGCACTTTTTTTCTCTGTAAATTTGACTGATTTTCTTTTGCACCTATGTATGATTCTGTCTTCAGTAATATCCCATAAGGACACATTCCCCAATTCCTCACTGTATGAAAAGGTACTTTTGTTTATTTATGCACCCATTGCCTGATAACTTCATTCTTATGAGACAGACTGAGCAGTCATTGCACATTCACTTCCCCTTGTCACTCTGGATTCCCATTGTTCTCAGGGTATTGTATTTGACAAGGCTGTATTTTAGATCTTGTACTGAATTTAACACAAACATAATGTTTAAGGCTCTGAAGTCGTGGAGTGGAGCTGAATGCACTTCATCTTTGTCTGATCTCCCGGGACTATTGTGCTGCCATCCTTATTCCTGCCAGGCCACTTCATTTACATATTAAAACCTGGGATTTAGAATGAATATGTAAATTGACCTTTTAGTTCATACAGTAACTCCTGACACATAGCTTTAAATTTAAATCTGAGCCATAAATTTAAGATTTAAGGTATAGGCTGTGTTCCTGTCCAACTTATACTGAAAGGATCATAAGAATTTGATTTGAGAAAACTGAAATAAAAATTCAATTAAAAAACTAATCAGCACTGTTATTTCTTTCTATGGAAGGTTCAGAAGCTTGTGTTAGTTTTGAATGTCCTTTACAAATGAGGATTTATCTTTTTGAACTTACATTCAAAATTCTCCAATGAAAAAAGAGAACATATTCTTATGAGAAGAATATGGTTTCCACTGGTTTTCACTGCAACATCCACAGACTGCCTTCTTCTCAAAAGTGAGAGAATTCTGTTTCTGGAAGCAATATCAGCAAACTACTTTTGCTTATGAACACAGTAAAATAAGTGTATATTCATCTTTTTAACACACAGGATTTATAAATGAAGAGAAATGTGTATAAAGACATTGCTCATTTCTTGGTATTTACTGAACCATTATCTTTTACCTCATGACTTCTGCTGTTCTTAGTCTTACAAAACCAAAATAAAATTCTCGAGAGATTCCAGTGGACAACATAATTTTGTTTATTTTGTTTAAAAATATATAATGTAAGCTAAAAAAATAGATTATCTACATATATATATACATTGGCAAGAAATAGAAAATAGCACGTTTTGTACTAAGAATAATCACAAGTTATTTGAATGTCCCATAGTGTCTGTAGGTATTTATTGGCAACATGTCTTTCAAGAACAACGGTTGTTATTCACACAAGACTAACATTTCCTTTACATATCTACAATTTTTCTAGGGCCTTGCCAGAGAATTTAATGCTTGGTATCTCACACTAATGTGAAGAATATCATTTGCTACAGTCTGTTCCTGGGCATGGTGGGGAATACAACCCTTTGCTCTCTATTTTATTACCATCTTTGCACCAAAAAACTTCATATCTGTGACACAAACACAACAAAACAGCATAGCTTTATATCCCTATTTGGTACAGCTGTCCATAACTGAGCAAGCTGTTAGATGATGAAAAAGCAGGATCCCTGGATTTAGATGGGAATACAGCATTGTCATCTGCAGTTCTACACAATTGCCTTTGTTATTTAGTAGGTCATTGTCAGCTGGATCACTTACTAAGCCCAGAGATACTTTAGGAGTAGGTCTTTAGAGTCAGCTCAACACAACAAAATTGAGCTGCTCCTTTGGAACTGCTTTAGTGTTTGTTTTCCCCACAGCTTAGGTTTACAGAAAGGATTTGTGAAAAACAGTGTTTTTCATGAAAAAATTACCTAATAAACGCTTGCCCGCTCCTCCACATTTTTCTGTTCTCAGTAGGAAGAAAGATGGCTGGTGCCTCCTCCCATTTTCCATTAGACAATTCCACAAAGACCACCCCATAGCGTGTAGCTTGGTCTTGGCATCCAGCCTGCTGCCTGGAGCCTGGCCTGGGGAGTAGCCCTTTACTTACATTTTAAAAGAAACTTCCTTTTCCTTCCCTAAACTTCTGCTTTCCAAAAAAACCAAGTGAAACCTAAGAAACTGAACCCTTCCCCAAACCCAAATAGGGGGTTAGAACTTCCAGGGGGGAACAATATGCCTTTTCTCTCCAGTCTTGACTGCTATTAATTCAGAAATGTGTCACTGCACTGTGTCATTTAATGGCATGAAGCCTCTGCATTGCAAGATGAATGGCTTCCAGCTTCACTGAAAAACCAGCATTTTTAGTATGAATGCCAGGTTTTCCTTGCCTCTGCCCACCGTGGAAGGTGTCTGCCCCTCTCAGGTGCTGACTCAACCAGGGGAACCATTATTCCAGTTTTCATATTAGGGTAGGTGGAATCGTAAAGCAGCAGATGCACTCACAAATTTCATTTGCTCATTTGCTTAAGAAACACCTATTCAGAGGATAGAAGGATGAAGGAAGGTGAGGGGGGTTTTCTGCCTACAACTTCAAAGGAAAATGGAACTGGCTGACACAGCTGTTTTCTACACAAAGAAATTAGGAAACCTGGAAACAGAAGGTCATTTAAGGCAAGGCCCAGCGGCTGGTATTTTTCCTTGTCTCCTCCCAACCAGTTGTTAATCTCATCTCACTTTGAAGAAACCCAAGAAAGTATGTGTGCAGGCTCATGGGAAAGCTGTTCTCTCTTGACAGGGTGGGAGGAAAGGAAAAAAGGTCAAGAACAGAGCATGTTTACCTAAGCCATGTGCTCCAAGCTGTGTGTTGCTGTTGAGTGCAGCTGCTTTCACTCTGAGCTGGCATTTTGTGGTTTTGAATACTAGACCACTAAATAAAATATGGGGTTTTAATACCTTTTTTTAAAAAATATATCCAGTGTGGGCTGCTAAAGTAAACAGAATATTGCACGAGTGCACATTTCATTCATATGAGCAGAAGCTTAAAGCAAAAACAGGAGTGCAATTAGCAATCTAAACCAGCAGTCAAAGGCCCTGGAATACAGCACAACTACAGGCAGATATAAATTTCCTTTTAAAGAAATATACTTGGAGGACATGTTGCATAATTCTGCAAGCTAAGGAGAACACTGACTCATTGAGTCAATATTTGCTAAATTTGCTGGGCCAAATTCAACTCTTGTTCAAGACAGAAAAAGCTTTTAGAGGCAAGAAAGGGCCTGGCCATGAGAGTTACAGGCAACAGCCTCTGGTCCCTGGGCCCTTCTCTTCCTGAGACCATGACCACTGACTACTTTCTTGGGATGGATGTTCCTTCAGCTTCAAAGGCTTTGGGCAGCTTGTCATTTATATTTGATATACTTCTTCCGTTATGAATTGGTGCTTCTGGTAGCTTTTTCCACTCTTTTGACTAGTATTCATAACAGAAAAATATAGGACTGAACAAAGAAATTACTACATATCCCATTGAAAAATAAACACATATTTACTAAAGATAAGAAATTAAGATGTGGGAAAAAAGGATGGCAGCACAGACTCATCTTCAGAAACAGATGCAAGCTGAGTTGCTTAGCTGTTGCAGCCAGGTTAACAAAAGAGGGCAAAAAGTGAAAGAAAAAAAGTTTTAAAAATTGACTTAATAAGGCTTTATGCAAGGGAGCATGGCCTACTGAGATGCATGAGAAGCAGATAGTAAGACAACCTAGTGAAGCTGAAAAATTTGCTTTGTGATCTCCTCTGGTATTTTAGCTCTGAGAGAAAAAAAAACTATATTTCCCTGAGGTTTTAAGTCGATCTGGTATGTGGCCTCTTGCACCACTACAAAGTCCTGTTCACGTTTCACAGTCTGCTAGAGCAGCGCCTAAGGTAGAAGCAGAAGCAGTCTAGGAAATCTAAAAAAAATCTCAGGAAGTTTGTATTAGCTCTCAATATTTTATATTTTAATATTTGCATGCATCTTTTTACCTTTAAAGATATATATTAATATATTTTATACCTTTTCCTTACCTAGCACCAAAGAGTAGGGAAACCTTCTTTCTCATCTCTTGGGGGCTTCACTACCTGCAGAAGGAAGGACAAGCTGGCTCTGCACTGAATTGCAGATCACAAGAGAAATTTATATTTTCTCTACAGCTCTTCTTAAAACTGTGTGGGGAAAGATATAAAATCGATGGCACCTGAAACAACAGGGAGCTTTGATAATCTGACTTTTTTTTCTCCACCTTTCCTTGATCAGCAATAGCAGATAGTGCTCTGTGGGCTGAATTCCTCATTGTCTTGCAAATCGAGGGCAGGTCCTCTGAAGGCAGATAACTTGCACACATGCTAATTCAGTAAATGCCCTGATGCCAGAGGACCTCCTGGTGAATGGATTTACCTATTATTCAGGCAAGTACTCCTTCCTCAGCCTCCTTTCTGAGGGTACTTTGGGAAAGCTTAATGAAAGTAGAAAAGAAAAAGGTTAGAGGGAAGGAGAGGGGAAGAAAAATATCAAAATGTAGTTTTATTTTAGATGGCAAAACCACCCTTAGCAGAAATGAGCTAAGACAACAGAGGAAGTGCAGTTTCTGGACTGAAGTGCTGTTTTGTGGTACTCCTGAAAGAATTTGGCTTTGTCTTGTCAGCCACAAGTGATGGCAGAATGCCAATTCTCTTTTCAACTGGTTGTCATGAGTATTTGCTGATGTTTCTGAATGAATGTTGATCAAAGGAGCCCAAAATGGATTTAACATTTGGATCAACCACTTAACTAGAAATATATTTAATACATTAAAAAATTATATTAAAAATTTTGGTCAGCCTGTAACTGTAGTTTATGTAGCCTGTAATAGGCTGTTATTTAGCCCGTATTTTCTGTACTTATAATAAGCTACTCAGTTATTGGAAGATTTTTTAATAGCATCTAAGCAGGGTTCTTTTTAAACATATTACTAGTTATAATTAATTGCTCCACAAATAAATTAATCTAAAAAGCACCCCACTATTAACTTTTTTTTGAGAAAATAATAGTCATTTCCCATATCCAGTGAGGTAGAAGAAAACAATCAACAGATGTGGGTATGAATTGTTTCCATTCCTTGTACCTACTAAGTCTCCTTCCCCCATGTACTTACCTAAAAGCAACAGAGAAGGACTACACAAATGATCAGGGGGATGGACAGTGTACATAGAGAAGGCTTCTGGAATTTTCTGGAATTTCCAGAATTCATCAAAATGTAGAAAAAAATTGCAGAAATATAAACTAACAAAAATACAACTGACAAAACCCTGTGGAGTTGCATCAAAAAATAAATCAAAACCACACACTTTTGAGATTTTATCTTCTGTCCCTCTTCCAGTCTTTAAAATAGATACCAGAAGCTGTTTTGGAAAAGTGCAGCACACACCTATTTTTTAAGTGTGTGCAGCACACACCTATTCAACAGGAACCATTGAATTCCTGTGTGGTGAGACAATTAGATTAGTTTTCATCCCAGATGAGGACAAAAGAGTCATAAAGGTCTTTTTGTAGGCTAACCTGCACCCACTGAATTAGAGTTGAGGAGTTTGAGCACCAAGTATTAAATGTATTAAATATTTAGATTTTAATACTTCACCAAAAACAATGTAAACCTAGGCTCCACATGCTGAACTCATCCATGAATAGTTCTGGTTTTAAAACTGGTCTCTGCCTAGAAGTCAGTGCAATCAGAAATAGCTCCTTTTAGAAAATAGCCCATAGATTACAAGTCATTTTTGTTGACCTCATTAGTTTAATTCCCCATTTTTTTCTTATTTACTCAGAAGCCACTAGCACACTCTGGCAATCTGTAGTTGAGAACCATAGGGCTAGACCCAACATCAGCTCAGTTAAAACAAACTTCATTCTGTCACGCTCTACAAGTATCTTTGAAACATAAATACCCAAATAAACTCTGCACAGGTATATAGTTTCCTAACAGATTTTCCAAAAACATCTTTTATCCATTACTCTTCCTCCATTTTGGAAAAGGCACTTGCTCTTAACACCTCCATGCAATTCACAAGAATCAGAGCTCCAGTTAACTCTCGCCACTGTTTTGTTACTGGGTTTTTCATTTTATCCAAGGCTGATTGCAGATCTTGTAAGACGTCCCTGTAACCATCTCCATAGTGGGCAGCCCAAGTGTAAAGAAAGTCATATGCAGGTTTCCACATCATCTGAAAATAAAGGGGAAAAAAATTAGTGGCAGAAATTTAATTATTGAGAAAGAAAATAGCTAAATAGTTGAAAAGTCATAGAAAAGAAAAGAGAAAATAAGTGTTTAGCCACTAGGCATGCTGAAATGCTTTATAAAAAGAGGCGTGTTGATATAAAAACTCCAGTAATCTTATTTACATTATTTCTATGAAACTCTCAAATTCTCAGAGAAGTAAACAATAGATAGATTCTTCATTCAGATGATTATCACCACGTCAAAATATATCCTTGTCTGAAACTATAAGTCAAAGAACAAGAGAGGAAGGAAAATACTTTTCATCTTCTGCATTGCATACACCCAGCAACAGTTTCCCTATTTCACTGCGCTTTTGACGGTTACTGCCCCATTAATCAAAATTCTACTGTTCCTCTACTCAGTCTGGAAGTTTCCAGCATGTATTTTACCTTTCAGAAATGTTTTCTGACAACAGCAGCAGAAACTTTATCTGGCTACTGCCATAAAAGACAAAAAAAATGCATCTAAAAAGACATCAGCATCCTCAGGCTAAGGAGAACCTCCAACCTTTATTGGATACAGGGGGCAACACTGTGGCAAAGGATGAGGGAAAGGTTGAGGTACTTAATGCCTTCCTTGCCTCAGGCTTAAATACCCAGACCAGTTGCTCTCTGGGTATCCATTCCATTGAGCTGGAAAACGAGGATGGGGAGCAGAATCGAATTAATTTAGGTTGGATATTAGGAAAAAATTCCTCACTGAAAGGTAGGTCAGGCATTCTCTGGCAAGCTGCCCAGAGAAGTGTTTGAGTCACCATCTCTTGAAGTATTTAAAAGACACGTAGGTACTTATGGACATGGTTTAGTGGTGGACTTGGCGTTGCTGGGTTAACTAGATAATCTGACTAGCTGATCTTAGAGGTCTTTTGCAACCTCAATGATTCTATGACTCTAACATGATTTATCTGTAAAATCTTTTTTTATAAAGGGGAGGAAAGAACCCAGACACTCTAAAACAGGCAAGACAAAAGCTTTTATATTTTTTTTTAATCAGAACATAAAATCTAAAAATTTTCCTGCCAGAAACAAAGGAAATTAAAAGATAGGTTAGCAGTGCTTTTTGTTTTCCAAACTACAATTTATTTGGTTTATGCCAAACAAATGGAGCAGATCCTTAGCAGGTGGAATTTGTCATTGGTCTCATGACATTAATTAAGTTATAGCAGAATGATTCAGATACCAAGCTGGACTTTTATCTTTCAAAGTTCTAAGTAAATTTGCTCAGTTAACAAACAAAATAATTATTTTTCCAGCTACTGCTTTTCCAAATGTTACTTGGGCAATCAAAATTCTGTTTTCCCTCTCCTTATTGGCAATAAAGGTTTTACAAACAGCAATTAAGAGTTGCAGGGATGATGCACAAATAGACAAAGAAATCCATGACTCTCCTAAAAGGTTCTGTCATTCACTGTTTTAACAGGAACATACTTATGCATAGTAATAAATGCATAGGGACTGATGACTGCACAATTATATACATATATATACACACAAAAGTGATCAGGAAATTGAGGGTTTTTTTAGCGTCTTTTCCTCTTTTATCACAAAACCCAGTTTTTATGGTTGTGAAGGATAATTCTGAAGGAAACTGGTTATTTCCTCAATTTTATCTTATTAATTTACAAACAGTACACAACATCAAGCTTTACTTCCCTAATTTAAGCTTTATTTACTTGATCCCTGGAGGAACTGAGTAGGAGGAGAATTTATTTGTTCATAGTTCTGAACTTTTCTCCATATTTTTGAGCTAAGATATTTCAGCTTATCCAAGACTGATTCTGTCATTGTTTCTGTAAACCTTTCCCTCAAATTCTGCTGCCATAGCCAAATGGGAAGAAAACTTAAAACATTAGACTTACAGCCCCATAGTCTCATTAGTCTAGTCTAGTCAAAAGTTACTATCTCACAGTCTGATTAGTCTAGTTTCTACCTTGAGTTTAAGTAATAAAAGTACTTGGGCTTTCAGTGAATTTTTCCCATTTTAGGTCTACAGGAGAGAAAAGTATCATCATTTTCCCAAATGAATGGTGCCTAATTTTTCCTTTAAACAAGTCTATCTTAAGTCGCAAAAATAAGGTTACAGAAGGGAGAGAGAAAAGTACATTGCTGGTAGGTGGGAAGGAGATTGATGAATTCTTTTGGGCTTTTTAGAGAGGCTAAGTTGAAAATAATTTTTTAGAGAGCCTAAATGGAAAATAATTTTTAATGTACTACTGTAAATATTATATATTATAACATATTTTAATGAACTAAACCAGGTCACCACTGTTGTGTTTATGTTGGGACTAGAAAGTTTCTGTATTCCTATTTTTAGCTTGATAGCCAAAGTAGCCAACATGAGAAGCTGGTATTTCCTACAAGAGAAGCTGGTATCTCCTGAAATTCTCTTACTGGCTATGCTCTTTCTGGGTGTCTTTCTTCCTTCTCTTACATTCCTTTTAGACTGGGATATTTAAAGTATGATGGTACAGTCTACTGTCGTCACTAGAATGTGAAAGACAATGAATATGAAAAGATGTTATGCTTTGACTTATGCTGAAGGTCAGTCTGACATTGCAATAAGACAATTGGCTGAAATGTCCTTAAATACAAATCCTTGGCTTCCTCTAATCTAACACAACTGATTTTTTTTCCTTTTTTAATCCAAGACAAAAGAAAAGAAAGAAAGAAAGAAAGAAGAAGGAGAATGTAGGGATCAAAAGCTTTACAAACTGGTCATTATTGATGCATAATTAACTCAGCAATAATCTGCACACTCATCACATTAAACTAGTACTGCAAACACAGCAGTGGTTCTAAGGCAGATTCTTCTCCACATCCACATACTCTAATGCAGTGGGTGAACTGAATTGCATTCAAAATTCCTGAATTGTATCAAAGCAGAATCTCAGGCAAAATGTTATATCACTGCAGCGTCCTGGTCAAGTCTCACCTCAGCTGTGTGTATGAGTTTTCCCTCTTTCCTACTCTCTCTGATGAGTACACAATAATGATACCTATGTCCACTGCAAAGTGATTTGGAATTTACTGATGAAAAATACTGCATAATCTATGCACCAATTGTAGGTGCCTCAAGTTGCCTCTGTGATCATTTGCAAGAAGATTTCTCCCACCAAGAAAAATAAGTTTAAAAGCAGAAAGATTTTTAACCAATCAATCCTCCTGATGATGGAACAATCCTTAGTGGGGAATGAACTAGTTAATATTTTCATATAATCCTCAATAAGTAGTCAAAACTTATTAACCTCCCTCAGTTTTCCTAGGTTTCAGGTTTTAAGGCAAAAAACTACTATAAACAGAAAAGTTAGAGATCAGAAGAAAGCACTGATATGCACTAGAAAGTACTGAAATTTAGGTTAGATTCAGAGGGCATTGAGGGTACTGAGTGATCCAGCAGTGCTGGAAACCTTGTGCTTTGAACTCACACCCATGTGGACAAGCACAATTAAAAAGCTCAACAGAACAAAAAAATTCTCTATAGGAACAATATGATCCTTGAGAAATGATGCAGAAATACAGCAAAATTCTGATCTTTGATTGCTTGTTGAATGTTCTCTGAAAAAATAGAGTGTGCTGTATTATGGGCTTTTAATTATGATGAATTTGAATGCACTATGTTTTGTCAGCAGACATTGTCACTGAAAGGCAGAGAATTTTCTGAGTTTGCCATAAAAATAATTCAAAAACTCTTGAAAACAAGTGAATAGAGTGTATGAAGTAGAAGATAGGCTTCATGGAAAATCAAAACCCATTCAAAGCAAAGTAAATGTTTATTTAAAATTTTTCTTAATATAAAAATAAGTATGATGCTGGAAAAACAAGTCATAAAATTGTTTTATTTCTACTGTCTATCAGCAAAGGGGAAACATTTCCAAATAACATGGAGACCAGCAGAGTTGTATATTGTTCACGTCAATAATTCCTTCTGTAGAAAGCTGGGGGTTTGTTAGCCAAACACAGAAAGCTTAGTAACTAGAACAAACTGTAGGAAATCAGACAAACCACTGCCCACAGTAAAAATAAAAAACCAAGAGAGTGGACATGGGATTGGAAAGGTTGATAATTTTATGAGAAAAAAATGGAGGTAGGTGCATCCAGACTGAAGTACCCAGAACAGAAAAAAAAAAAAAAATACACAAAATAGCTCAGAGAGAAATTGGATCTGAGAATGTGGCAGTGATTGCAAACAACAGTTATGGAGAAAATTTTGTTGAAAAGTGCAGAAGCACGTGAGTAAACATGTAAAATTTTGATCAAATATTCATTGGGGAGGGAGGGCAGAGCATTGAAAAGGAATAAGATGTAGTAGTTCATGATTAGAGCAGAAATATCTTGATAGTTATCACCAAGCAGATGAAAACAAGATGACAGATTCACTGGATTCAGACAGTGGAAAGGAGAATGTGTTTGGCAGGTAATAAGTAGAATCAGCTACAGGGAAATAAAAAAGGAAGAAAAAATTATCTTGAGTAGTTTCGAACCTGTGAATGGGAAATAGCAATTCCTTTGGCACTAAGAGGTGAGAGAGAGGGAATGCAGTCTGGATCATGTACATTACTCCAATAATGAGATGATGGTATAGGCAGAGGGAGAGTGAAGCCTGAATGTAACCTCTCAAGTCAGAAAGTTCATTCAGCAATGCTCATAAAAAAGGGATTTTCAGAGTAAAAACCAGTCTGGAACCTAGAAGTCATTGGCACATGACTCTGTGGGAAAGAATGGAGCTTCTGCATGCTTTGGTGTTAGGGCAAGAAGTAACCTGGCTGCCCAGACAAAGGTATGCCAGGAGCAGAGGCTGACCCTCAGCTCAGCAGTGTGGACAAGGGTCCACCCCAAGTCTTGTGGCATATCTGACATTGCATGGATGCCATGAGTATCTCTGGTCACCTCGAATGGCACTGGAGATCTAATTAGGCACCCAAATTGCTCCTTAGATCTGTATGCACTAAAATACATCTGAGAGGGTAAATTAACTTTTATACAAAGCTCAAGCTTCTGTATAAGAAAAATGCTTTACAAAGGAAAAAAAATATCATGATCTACCCGACAAACTATAAACTTAAAGCATGGATTTGCCACATTCATACATCAGAAGTAAAACTGGTGTCAGGGCTTCCAACCTCTTCCCATGCTACTGAATCTAAATGATGATTACACTGGCACAGAAAAGTATTAATGATAGGAGTCAGCTTCCTCTTTGTGGAAATAGCAAAAGTTGTACAGAGTGCGATTAGAAGTGGCTCCTGCAAGGGCCAGCTGGTACTCCTCACTGTGTCTGAAATGACAGCAGAGGTGCAAGTAAGGGTTGGTGCAAGGGGTCAGGACAGGGCAATAAAAAAGATTGAACCTAGCCTTGAAGCTCAAGACAGGGACTGAGACCTTCACTGGACAGTGCAAGAGGAAAGAAGCCTACAAAACAAGGAAGAAGGAAGGTCCCTGGCTGTGTTTGTGCAGAGGAGGGAATGTGCATGCACTGTTACTCCAGCCCCTTACCTCCAGAGCTACTGCTCCACTTTTCCCGTGGTGGGGCACTTCGTAAGCCTCTATTTGCTGCTTTGTGAGGCGGGCCAGCTTCTCCGCAAGCTCCCGCCAGCTTTTGCCAAGCTTGACAGCCGAAGTCAAGATGATGGTGTCCTGGGTAAGACGTGCCACTAATCCCTGGCAATCTATTTTCAAAAGTGCCTGCAATGATGATTTTCATTAGTGTTCCTTCACCAGTAATGGCAAACAGAACATTTTAATTTAATTTTAGAGTACTATTCTGCATTTCTATGTAAACAGGAAAACTTTTTTTTACTTTTGTGTTCTTACAAATATGTGGGTTTTTCCTACAAAATGGTGTTGCCAACACTTTCAGAGGAAAAATGCCCATGAGCTTAAGGAAAAAATAAAGCTGGCATTCAGCTGCTTCAGCATTCCAGTATTAAGATGGTCCTGCCAAGCTTACAGATCCTGAAAGAAACCATACTTCTGCAACAAAAATATTTGGGGAAAAAAAAATTAGCTTCTTAGAAGTGTGACATGAAACTTGAAAATTAAGTTAGAGCACTATTATACTAAGGTGTGGTTCTTAATCGAGGACTTTATATGGAAAATCACTGATCACATTGGCCAGTACCTTTTGATTTACTCCTCCTAGGGAACTAATAATTTTTTGACCATTAAGGAGAAATGCAGACACAAAACCTTTCCCTCCTCCTTGCCACAAGAGCATTTAATGACACTCAAATTAAAACAGTTGAAGGAGTAAAACCTTGAAATGTAGATATGTTGCATTCTTCTTTCTTTATTTGTTTGTATAAGAGCTAGTGGGAAAAATAAATGTTGGGTTTTTTCCTTCTCCTCAAATTAACACCAAAATATTCCACTGAAACTGTTGAGGTTTTCAGGGAAAGATCAAGAGCAAAATACAGAATTTTTTCTTGTTTTTTAGATACTGATTTTTACTGAAATACCAAGCATTTCTGCAGAAATCTAACAAATGTGTGATTTAATTTTAAAGTATTAACCAATAATATCCTTACAGCAAACAACAGAATTTTGGTAGACAGAGTAGTGAGAAGCTGACTACAGTGTATTGTAAAAAATTCCCCTAAACTGGACACAAAGTTGTTCGGTTTGTGTTTGCTCTGATAAGAAAGAACCCTGTAAACCACAAAAAAAACAAAGATATCTTAAAAGAAGTAACAGAAAATTCTAGCCAAGGATTAATGGATGACATCTAGATTTATATCTAACTCTACAAAGACAAGGACCTGTATTGGCACTTCCTAGCAAAAATACATAAATCTCACAAAACAGGACCTTGAGCAACCTGGTCTAGTGAAAGGTGTCCTGCTCATGACAGGATGGTTGGAGTGAGATGATCTTTAAGGTCCTTTCCAACCCAAACCATTCTATGATTCTTTCTATAAGCTGAATCTAATTATGCCCCAGTTTTTGCCTGTTTTGTAATGAACTGTGTTTCACTGTATTCAGTTAAAAGTTTGGACAATTTTCACATTTAGGTCCCCCTCTTCTTTTTGTAAAGAGACATGACAGACTTTACTGTACTTGATACTGTCTCAGTTTTATTCCGCAAAATTTGATGTGCCCTTAAGAATTCTAAGTGGCCACTGCTACCAAAATTTTCTGAATCGTGCTGAAATTTCTGTCAACCTTTCAAAGGGGATAGACTAGTTATGAGAAATAAACTCTATTGAGGTTTACAGTTCAGGATAGCCACAAGGCTTTAGATGAGTAGTTACAATGTGAGTTTTTAAACATTCATTTTTGTAATAATTTATTTTCATGTCAGAAATTCAATTATCTTCTGTCCCTTAATAAGTCAGCCAACTTTTCTGTCAGAGCCAAGGAGAGTATTAAGTGACCATTAATTTCAAATTAATTTGCACACAGATCAGTAAGTAAATTAGAATTGCTAATAGTGCCACTTATTACCTAGAAGTAATTAGAATAAACTTTTGATTCACATTTGGCAGTATTCAGTCACATAGAAGTTGTCCAATGGCTTACAAATGAGGTCCATGAAAATACATACTGAAATACTTGTAATATCCTTCTTAGGCCACTACAACATTGACCATGAAGTTGTAAGGTGTGGACAGAAAATCTTGCCCTCCACATTTGGATCAAGATGTCCCTTTTAAACATATGAAGCTAAGATAGACATTCTACTTACCATAGACAAATATCTATGTATATATACACAGATATAGGCATATAGATATAGATATAGACGTATAGATTATGGATACAGATAGATATAGATGATATCTATCTGTATTTATGTATGTATAGTGGAATTCCCACAGTATAGTAATGTTACTTAATATTTCACAAAAGGAATGTGAATTTCTCAGGAAAGCAATTTACCAAGACAAACGACAAGACAATTTCAATCATGGCTATTTAAAAATCAAAAAGTCATCTTAGTCAACCTACTAAATGAACACAGTTTGTGCAGCATTAGCAGAAGACTGTTCAGAATTAATTGATTAAAGTATTATTCTTCATGAGGGTTTGGATGATTTTTCCACCTATTGGTGGAAACAACCTTTATAATATATTCAGGTTTATAAAGATCCTGCAAGGATACAGAATCATGTTTTCTTGTTCCTACATTACTAATGAGTAGTTTCTTGGAAATACATTCCCAACAAGCCAGTTAGCTCACGCAATACTTACAACAATGAGTTCATAAAGAAATAGTCTTTTTTTTTTGTTAGCATGGCAGTCTTGTTTCATCTTTTTCACAACATGTGCAACTCTTTCTGATTCTTTATCAATATGTGCCTCATTAAAGTCATCCAAAGACATATGTGAGTATCCCAACACCTCAGCTAAAGCTCTCCAGTCATAAACACTCTCTGATACAGTAGACAGGACTACTGAGTAGATATAAGTCAGTTTTTTGAATGGCAATGCAATTTGTTCAACAAGATTCCTGGTTGTTAGCTCACTATCAGCAGTGTCCATAGCTTGTTCTTTAGAAATCACTTTAATGTTTTTGCAATGTACTAGACCAATCTTTCTTCTGAGAACACCCACATACCACTCTTTCATTTTAGTTTGTCCAATGGCTTTAACTTTGTCTTCACCAAGCAGTGCTATTGTGTCTCCTTTAAAATATTCCAGCAAATAGTCAATCTTATTTTGACGTAACACAGTTTTCAGAGCCACTCCATAAGTGTTGACACTCAAAGTTTTGTCCTGAAACTTTGGATATTTTATTGTTGGTATCAAAAGCCACGGTGCAGACTTGATTTCCTTGCGGTTTTGTAGGCGCTTTGGCCTATTAATAATTCCACTTAATTTTGGAGCTGGATCAGGAGTTGTAACATGGAACTGTGTTACTTGGCTACTTTTCAAGATTTTAATCTGAACAAGGAAAGCAAAGAAATGCATCTCCCTGCATCCAAGCATGGAAAACAGGAATTGTTGGCGGACCATTTCACCAGTTTTCAACTCCTCCTTTTTAATATTTTTGCTTTGATCTTCCATTTTTACTTGAAAGTCTGGATCACAGGATATCAAAGAAATGTTTAGGTCTTGCGGTTTTTCAAGCAGAAATGTATGCTTTCCCCACAGCTGAAACACCACAGGAGGCATACTTTTCCCCCCCTTTTTTATATCACAAATCGTGAGTTTTCCTGGAATGTAGTTATGACCAAAGACTGTAAAAACTGCTGTAAAAGATGGATGAATATATTTGGGACCATAAATTCCAACTGAGACTGTTCTGTGGACATAGTCCCACACATTAGTTGCTGGAGGCTGGATTTTGCTTGCTTGTACAGCAATCACTGCATACATCACATGACTTAGGTCCGTTAGCTTCACTTGTATGGTATCTTGATAAATATAGCAATTCTCTAGCTTCTTAAAAGGTCCTTCTTTGTTGAGACTAAAAAAACACACAATATCACTCATAACTTGGCTGAGTGGATCACTCTTTACTTTAGCCGCAACTTTCACTTCTAGGAAAATGGCTTCACTTGTGTTGAGGTTGCTCAGTGTAAGTTCTATCAGAGGACTTACTGTGCTGGACAGCTCATTGTTACATGACAATGGAGGGTTAAGGATAGCCTTTAAACCAACTTCTTGGAATTCTCCTGGTAATACATGACCCACAGGGACATGAATGTTGATGTCTGAGTCAGGTAGCTGTACTGAACCCCCTTCGTGACCCAGTTTGCAAACTACATGAATGTCTGTAGCTTGCGTTTGTGCCCACCCAAGGCTGTGGCTCATGGCTTCTAAATCCAGGCAGGAGCGGGTGAGCTGCCGGTGGCTCAGCCAAGCCATCTTGTAGGCTTCACGGTCATTCTGAAGCCATGTCATATCAGTAGCTGTAGTTTTTTGAGGTGCTGTCTTGAGAGGATTAAGTCTTTGATTATCAACTATATCCAGGAAGTCAGAGACACTCTTGGATCGTCCAGATCTTCTTGCTGAAGTCTTTCTTAGGAGACAATCAATGTCTAGCTCATCACCTGAGGAATCCAAAGAGTCCCTATTGCTTGAAATTTTAGAGAACAAATAAGGTTTTTCCTTTAAGATAGAAAGACGCTTATTATTTTCATTTCTATTGGAAGCAGCTATGTCATGTACAAAAGGGTTGGATCCTGACAGTTCGTTCCAGAAAGGATTAGTCTTGGAAACAGATTGGGCATGTTTGAATACACCAGGCCAGTCAATATCCAAATCCAGTTTACTTTCATTGGCATCTGTTTAAAAGAAAAAAAGAAGCATTTCCTAAAGCACAGAGACTTGAGATGTTCCATTCATGTCCAACTGATAGTTTGTTAAACTAAGAGGTGACTAAATTTTCCTCTTCAAATACACACAGATAATTTCTGTATTTCTCCTTCAGGTTTTTAAACAGTATCAATGTTGATTTAATTAAGAATCTTACTTAATAGAAAGACTGCTAACAAATTAGTGCTGAATAACAAATTGGTGTTGAAGGATGTAAAGCATCTTCTTTGAGGTGTTGATCATTATCAACTCGTATGATTTTTAATTGGCATTGAGGATGATAAAGTTCCATAAAGTTCAAACCATTATATTCCATTAATCTTTGGACTTTTACAGAATGCTGTGGATTTCTTTCCTTTGTGTCTGTCTCTTTGCAAAGATTAAATAACTACAGTTTCCTTTTTCATACACTGCAGATTGTACAGATAAATGTACTATTCAAGTTTCCTTCTCATGTTAGTGCATGTGCATTTAATTGATAGCAGCACTCTTACAATTTATCTCCAGGTGTATGGAATTTGTTATACTAGCTTTCCATTAGAAAACAATCATTGATATAATTTATGAAACTTTGTACAACTTGAAGTTTTGAGAGAAATGTTTGTGTTACTACTGATTTTCTGAGATTGCATTTAAATAGACAAATCCAGGTGCATAAGTGATATTTACATATATTTGCTAATAAAAATACTCACTATTAGTAGTAATACTTATTTTTTTCTGAAGAAGAGACATCCTTACATTTTATATTAGTAATTGTTCAGAGAAGCTGGTTTACAGTTGATTGTGACTCACACTTCTTGCAATGGAATATCTGCAACTTTTTATGCTAAGGGTATACTTCATGTATATTACTTCAATACCTTACTTCATTTTGCCTTTTTTTCTATATATAGAGGCTATACCATCCCTTCTTTATATGTTCTTGCAAAGAGTTTAAATTTTAGAGGGGAAAGTAGTTCTTTCTATTTTTTTTCACCATATCTATAGCTTACATTATTTTACCTTCCATTAGTACTTTCCATTTCCAAGGTTACTCTGTATTGTTCAAATGCAAGCATGACAGTGCATACAACCACAAAAAGAAAAAAAAAAATAAATGTTTGTACTTCTCTTTTTGTTTTCTTTTTAAAATTGTAATAAAAAGCCAAAAACATGAAGTCTTTCCACTGCTCCATAGAATTCCCAGTTTGGAAGAACCAAGGTGGAGATTACCTGTTTGCCAGCTGGTTTTCTACAAAGCTCTAGCATTGTCTTGGCAAGAGCCTTCAATGTGAGCTGCCAGGGGGATTGAGCCCAGGGGCAGCCTCCTTTTCTTCCAGCACCTTGTCTTGACCAGGGTCACCAGAGGGGGACACACTGTTCAAGCACCCACTGAAAAGTTCTTTTATCTCTGCCCATAGGCCAAAATCTTTCCTTGTGCTGTGATGTTATTACAGTCAGATCAGTATTGCATATTAAAAATATAGATTAATTATATAACCCAAAATATAGATTAATTATTAACCCAAAATAAACATAAGGGTTTTGTTTGGGTTTTTTCCCCATCCTAAAGGGCATGTTTCTACAGGAAAAATATGAGCAGAAAACTCTGTCAGAGCCTGAGTCACTAGGACAGACACTTTCTCATGCCAAGAACATGAGAAAGCACAACAGCACAATTACTGGGGTGCAGCATGTCGGCAAAGAAATAATTCCTGCTCCACAACTTACACAGCAAGCATCAAGCTTGCTGTTATATCTGGTACTGGACAAGAAACTAAGACGATGCCTACCTTGTGGAGGGCAAAGTTTTCTCAGCTTTGGGGTTAAAATAAGAAGGCAATTAAATCAACTTTGCCAAGACTCCAGTTTTTAAATTGAGCTTACTTCAAAATTACCCTGCCTTCATGTTCTTAAAACCCTAAATTAATCTAGTTTGGCTATGAACTTCCTCTTCTCTTCCCCATCTTGACCCCCAGTAAACTTACTCTAAGTAGCATTTGTTAATGTAACATTAAAGATTCCAACTCTTCCTCCCAACCTGCCTCTCCCAGAGTTTTTCAGAATAAAAGACTTTAGCTGGAGAGCCATAGTAGAGAAAGTAGCAGAAGAGCCATACTGTAGGTGTCTGAAGGTGTCTGGTCATCCACATCAATCAAAGTCCCCTCTGACCGGCTCCGTGGAATCTCTCCACTGCTTAGGGAATCTGTTCCACTACTGGAAGAATTTTCCTCCTAGAAGACAGTTAAGCATATAAAACATCAGCAAGCATGCATTTTGAAAAACGGGGGAACTGTTGAATAATTGAGCTTGTTCTTGTAATGTGACATGAAAAAAAAGGAAGGGTTAGATTATGAGTAAATTTATGAACTCTGCCTGAGAGCATCACAATCCTGAGTCTTACGATCGTACGTGCATCAAACCCAGCAGATGCTACAGCTGCAGCACAATGTGATAGCCCACAGTGAAGTCCAATAACTCACAAAATTAATCTTGCAATTGGAACTGAGGCAATTACACAATAACTTCCATTCAGGTCTTGAATAAAATATATTTTTTTTAAATAAAATAGACATCCTACCTCCTGTTTTCAGATAAGTTTGAGTAGAAGTATTAAAGGGGAAGATCTATGTCTGTTACTTTCCATGCCAATTATTAGAAAGTATTTTCATCCCTTTCTGCTTTATTATTCTTCTTATATTCCTTCCTGAAAGAAGATCAGGTCAGATTTCCTTTTAGTCAGTCCAAGAATGACTTAAAGTATCTTTTCTTAGAGACCACACCAGTACAGCAACAGTCTAAGAGAGGATATTCAGGACTCTCTTCTTCCTTGTTATGGCTACAAGAAGCTCTGTTTCATTTTGGTGCAGTCCCTTTGAGGCAGGCAACAGAAGGATGAGCCTCTCAAGGTACATTGCCTAATGCTGAAGAAAGCAGGAATTGTTGCATCTCCTAAAGAAAGAGGAGTTACAGAAGTTTCAAGCAAGGATTTTGTATCCTACATGATGAAATTACTGTATCCCAGAAACAGAAGCTAGAGGAAATAAAAGATGAGAGATCTTTTGTGCAGAAAAGCTCTTCAAGTTAGTGCTAAAAAGCAAGACATCACCTGGTGACTTTCCCAGAATCCTCTCACACATCCTATATGTAGTGAGATATAAATGCTGATGATCAACAGATACTTTAATATATCTGGAGGAAAAATGAGACAAAGAAACAAAGAAGGGGGAAGAAGAGAGAAGGAAAAAAATCTATACGTTTTTTTGGTACATACATGGGATACAAAGTCGGTTTTGTTTGGGACCCTGAAATATTACAGCCTGTTACTCCTGCAGCAAACATTGCCATCTAAGTAGATCTCTTTTTATCACATTTAAAATAAAGAGGATTGGGCCAGTTTTTGCTCTGGCTGTAAGAAAAAGGAATTTTCAGTTCCAGTTCCAGTTCCAGTTCCAGGAGTTGAGTTATGGAAAAAGAAAGCATAATTTATATCAAAACACTACTGCAGAAAGCTGAAGCCAGCTGTTTGTTTTCATTGCACAATGCCGTGGTCTAAGATATCTCCTTTTTTCCCTGTAAATGTAAATTGTCACTTTTTTGCTCTTACCACAAGAGGTACCTTCAGCTAATGGTAGTCTGTTCAGGTGCTGTTTTGTACACAAGCAGCATGCAAGGCTGAGGTCAGGCAAAGCTCAACAGTCATCCAGCACCTCTGAGAGCTGTATAGATTTTCAGGTTCCTTTGTTATCAGAAACCTCTTTTATTTGGCTTTTGGAGTCCTGGTTTTAGCTAATAAGTAAAGCTAGCCTCCAATGCCAATACATTCTGGCTTCTGCTACTACTATCCCAACAGAACAAAACTAGAAACCAAAATGCCTCCTTAATCCCAACACCATTAATTCCAAGATCTGGCATTCCCCATCTGTATAAAGATATTACTGTTTCTTCTGTCTCTGATAAGTGAGAATATTTGATAACATATACAGACTCCTTCAAAGGAAATAGATTTTGCTTAGCTGCTGCATTTCAAAATTCTGAAAAAATAAGCACATTGTATAAACATGCAAGATAATTATCTCTGCCTTCTACATACACACTGTGGAGGTTTAATCATGCCAGCATAAAGTATCCATAGTCTAAAATTTCAAAAAATGTACAAAAAAGTAAGTCTTCATTTTACAGTACCAGTGTACTTGTTGCCAGTACTAATTTCTGACTGACAATTTACTGATAATTCACATGTGAATTTAAGAATAGTTCTTTAAATAGTAAAACCACCTACAATTATTTCAGTAGCTGCATAAAGTGGAAGGCAGTAAATAAGGATGACAGAAGGGCACAAGAGTGCAAACGTACAGGGGCTAAAATAGGAAACCCAAGGAGAAGGGAGAAGAAGAGAGGGAGAGAGAAAGAAAAACAGTCTCTTTACACAGGGGGATTATAATGAAAGAGACATGACAACAAGACTGCATGTGGAAGTTTTTTAAATGAAATAAGGACTTCTGCAAATAGAATAAACCATTTCCTAAAAGTTCCCTTTGGGAATTCCTCAAAATGTTAAACACTAGCCTGGCATAGAGATAGAAAAGGCAGCTACTGAAAAGGAAAACCACTTTCAAAAATAATCCTCCAGCCCCATGAAAGCATTTCTTGGTATGACAGGATGATGAGGGATCCCTTGTGATTGAGGCACGTCTTCAGGCCAGACAAGCAGAAGACGAGAGAAGGGGGGATATGTAAACATTCCTGGGCAAAAGATGACCACATTTGGCCATCATGTCAAGGGATGTGGGAAATGCTGGGGACAAGCTGTACACACATCCCTGGGTCCTGGGCTATGTGCCTCCTGCACAGGGTTACATCAGCTGACACCAGGGTCGGGTCCCACCTCTACTCTGTTCCAGCCTGAGTGCTGGGAATGGCTAAAGCCCCAGTTTCTTTCCATGACACTAAGAAAATTAGAAAAGAAAATGCTTACCCTACTCCATGGATACATTCTGTCACAAAATAGCATCCCAAATTAAACTTTTGATAGCATAAACCTATTAACTAGGAACTTACTTGAACAAATTCTGAAGAATAATCATTCACAAGAGAAGTGAGATGGATGCATATGGGATAAATAGGCATACTGATCAACATTGAAAGGGAAAGGTATAAAAAGCTTTTGCTGCAAAAAAAGGGAACTGTGTATAGGAAGAACCAGACACCAAGCTTTTCATTTGCTGTAGCAACTGAATAAGAAAGATGTAAACTGACAAGTGCTTAATGGTGCAAGGGATTATTTGACTGATGGCATGTCAACTCACAGTGGGAAGTCAGGAGGGAGTGAAGAAGTGAAGAGTTTGGAAAGAGATCAGCTGTGGAGGTGACCAGTGAGTGAACCTGAGTGACTGCTGAGAGATGTGGCACTTTTTGTATGAGGGCAAGCAACAGTTAGCCAGGTGCCTTCTGCTGGGGATTGCTTGACCCATAAGAGCATGTAACTCAGGACCCAGAGCACTGCTGGCAGCACTGTTACAGAGGAAGAAAAATGCACTAGATGCCCTAGAGGAAGAAGAAAGTCTTGGGTAGAAAGTTCAGTTTCACAGAAGTCAGGAGACAGATTTGCTCAGATGGCATTTTTGCTGCATAAAATGCCTCCAGAAATTTCTGCTAGGATTTTCAAAATTCAAGTGCACCTTTTTTTTTCCCAGTCTCGCTACCAAAAAAAACATATCCTGCTGTGTCTAAAACAGTGGTAATGAAGAAAATAAGAAAAGCCCAAAGACAAACACATTCCCATTGCCTTTGCCTTCAAAAATAAGAGAGAACACATTCTGTTGTGTTTATGTATCAACATCCCAGAGCAAAACATTGGCAATTTATTTTCCATTCTACCTTAATCCTTCTTTGAAAGCAGATTTTGTTAAGAACAGAGCTCTCCTGGGGCCATGTCTCCCCATGGACTTCTACATGTTCCCCACATAGACAATGCTACCCTTATTCAAAAAGATTCATGGCCTTTGTATTGAGGACAAAGTTCATGCATTAGCAGTGACAGACACAGGTGTTGGTGATGTATCTCATTCCTCAGGCTCATTTTTGGGTTACATGGGGGAAAATTACTTCCTACTTCTATAGGTTGGGTTGTTAGACTTTCAAGTTTCTTTCTGAAAAAAGAGAAATGTAAATGCATCAAAATGTTAAATAAAATGCTCCTCATCTAACCAAATACTGAATTTAGTGAATTATTTAAATTCTGTTATATAGAGAGAAGAAAAGGAATTCTAAAGAGACAGCAATACACAGAGGAGGGAGTGTATCAGAAGGACTGCACATCACCAACAAACGTAAACCACTGTCCATTCTCAGCAGACTAACACATCTTTGAGCAAACATTAGCCACAGTAACAACCCATATTTTAACTGTCCCTTGGCTCTTGAGGCCTAGAACAGTTTTATGCAGCTCAGAGTTTGATGAGAGGCTCTTGGACCCAAGTTACTAGTCTTTGATGACAGAGCTGTACTGTGGTACTGTAGGCAGTGGCAGTACAGCATAGCAAATGAAACATTCAACTGAAGTGAGGAAGCCTTTGACTTATTTTAGTCTGCTGCATGTGAGTCAAAGAAATGCATCTGTACTTCACTTCTAACAGAGACAAAATTGGCTTTTATTGTTCAGCATTGAAAGTACTCAACCCCTAACATGCTAATACTCAGGAGAAACTTTAATGATTTAGTATGACCCAATACCTTGCTATTTTGACTGTAATTATAGAAAGGAATTTTCAATAGATATAGCTACTAGTTTACTCTGTTGTTAAACAGTTGCCAAGTTTGGTGCCTACTTTTTCATTGTTCTGAAAAATCTATCACCCTGTGAGAGCAGCAGAGCCATTCACACTCAACCCAGGGCTTAGAGTTTCTGCAGACCCAACATTTGTCTGCATGGCTGCTTGGAACTGACACAATCACTCTTATAATGCTTCACCCAAGCTGGAGCTAAATGGTAGAGCTGGTAGTCTCAGCACAACAAAAATGAGAATTGAAGTGGGTCATCCTCTCAGTACATTTCCACTATTTTGCAGGTGGATTTTTACAGCCTCTGCTCAGGTCTGCACAACCCAGAACTGACTGCTTTTCAGCCTGTTTGGGGAACACTATGCAAACCAAAATAGCTGTACCATAGACACTCCCTCCACAAGGCAAGTATCCTTCTTTCCCTTCCACACATCTACACTTCTAAAACTGCCTGTTATGAGCATAAGTGGTAGAGTGTTTACTTTCACTTATAAACTTCACATTTGGGAATATCACTTTCCAAAAGCCTCAGGAATGTGTAGTTAAGTTTTGATGTTATCTTTTACATTTTAGCTACCACTCTGAAATACTCCACGGTTTCACTTAGGCCTCAGGAAAAAAGAAACTTCTTGCCTTCTGCTTACTTTACTAAGTAACTTCTTCAAGAACAGGAAATGGAAAGTAAAGATCTCGGTAAAAAATAATTACAGGGTCCAACTTTGCACTATGAAATTGCAATATTTTTTCTTTTTCATGAACAGAGAAAACATTGCAAGGTTATTTGCCTAATTCTTCTATGGATGTCCTTACACCTATAAAAAACAATTGTTTCAAAACAAAAATCACACTGGATTGTCACTTAAGAGTGTATACTTGTGTATGCTTGCTTTGGAAGCACAGTGAATTTCTTCACTTTTGGAGATTCTGTGAAAAACCTTTTGGCTCACAGAGATTACAACACTACAAGTATTGTAATATTATACTACTGACAAGCCAACAGCTGTTCCTTCAAAGTGGATATTGAAAGTACTTTGTAAGGAACATCTTTAATTTTGAAGTTTCATTACCAAATAAAATTTCCATTTCTAGTGTTTCAGTGTCACGATAATTAATGCATTAAACATTGAAGAGCAAGGCAAAGCCTGTATCTACCACATTCTGCCTGTGAACCAGAGCCCTGCTGCTTTTCCTTAAGTACTTTTAATGTTTGCTAGGATGACACAGAAACCTCAGCTATCAACATTTTTAATCAACCTAGAGAAGTGGGAGCTACCAGGATTCTCAAAATCTCTGTTAGCTATTTATATCCCTGTGAACTATAGCTGTGATCACAGGTTTTTAAGTACATGATACCTCCAAAGTACTTTATATTTCATTACCCTGATTTCTTCTTCTCTTTCCACTAAGCTAGACTTTTTCTCACATCTAGGCTGCTGGCAGGAATTACGCCGGGTCTTTAACTGGGCAGCTTGCCTGTCAGTGGCAAGTGGAGATAAAGTGAGACATCTGCCCACTAAGCTTGGCTTAGGGAGTGCTCCCAACCCTGCACAGTATTTATTATGCCCTTCCCTGGGAAAGGCTCATGCCTGAGTCTGTTAATGCCACAAGTCAGCTTTGAGCAGGATAGATATGAGCTGAGGTCTTTGAGGGCAGGAAGCAGTGGTGGAGGACAGAAGTAGCAGCAGCACAAGCTAAAATCCTTTGCATGCCACAGAGTCACTGGGGCATGACCAAAAAGGAGAAAAAAATCCTTCCTCTGTCCCAAAGACTTGATTCTGGCAACACTCTTCCAGCTTTTCCAGTTATATATAGAAAATAGCACATCTACTTTCCAGCCAGAAAGCAAGCAAAGGATCCACTTTCCAGACGATCAAACCCAGGTCAAATAGTGAAGTAGTTCTTCAGTTCTTCCACAGAAATTGGCAATCAGGCACTGAGTTACATGTTTCATAGAAATAATTTCTTTTAAATTTAAGGGCTGAGCACAGGCAGGGAGAAATCCCTCTTGACTTTCAACATTTAAACGTCTCATCTGGCCCAGTGATGTGATAAAAAAATCCTGCAAAAGCTGTGCTCTCTTCACAGCATCAGGGTAAAGCAGAATACATCAAGGAAACCACCCACAGAGAAAGACCAGTGTTTTAGTTGCTCATAGCTCTTAAAGCTCTTGAAATTATTATTGTAATTAATATTCACAACAGACTTTGAGCACCCAAATCATCTGTTCCAAATATGTAGGATGGTTTTTCTGCTATTTCAGTCTAGGAATGATATGACAAAGTGATGTGGCTGACACTATGGCAGGATCCAGTGTTGAACATCCAACTGTGGAACTAAATTGCCTGTCAGTGTGCTGCCTGGATAGTGACACTTTATTTTGGACAGGTGCAGATTAAAGATGCATGAGCAAAATACACAATAAGAGCCTTGCAGGAAATTGAACCTGATATCCAGGCATATGAAAGGTGCTTTCAGGCCTCTGGTGTCCTGGTTTCAGCAAATTGAGGTGAGTGCCCAGAGAAGGATACAGGGGGACACTACAATGTGCTGTGCTTTTGATGAGATGAGGTACTAGAAAAGCTTCTTTCTATGAGAGTGACAGAATTCTGCCTCAACACAAAGGAAGAACATGTCAGAAAGTCTGTACTGTCAGGTGGACCTTTTTACATGAAACCACTTTGGTTTAATGTTGGTTAACTTGGAGTGGGGACAAAGAAACCCGAACACACATATCAACCAAAAAATGAATTAACAGTAACACACATGAGGAATTTCCTTTGC
Organism: Peucedramus taeniatus; assembly: GCA_013400575.1. Classification (NCBI taxonomy): domain Eukaryota; kingdom Metazoa; phylum Chordata; class Aves; order Passeriformes; family Fringillidae; genus Peucedramus; species Peucedramus taeniatus. The sequence continues at coordinate 268,331 of WBNO01021002.1, forward strand.
AAGGTTTAAACTATCTCAGGTAAGCTTTCAAAACATATAAACTAGAAAAAAAGTTACCCCAGCTGTGTAGGGCAAGAATGGCATGGTGAAGAGGGGGGAAACATGTCAATCAGTTGTTCCATTTCTCTTGGGAAATATAAAGGAAGATACATACTGAGATGGCAGAAACAATGGAAAATATGTGACGTGATCAGCTCAACATGAAAAACATTAATAAAACAGGCAACTACCTGCTTGGGAAAAATAATTATATTAAATATAGTGGAAGAAAGTAAATCCATTTGACAAGGATTCCTCTGGTTATAATTAGAGGTTAGTTCAGAGAGTTAATAACTGCAAGCATCATCATTTTTCAATGCATCCACAAACTACATTTTGCTCTACTTGACTGACCACATAACAGATACAGGGAGCATGTACCAGCACTAATAGTATGTTTGATAGATCACAGTAATATTCACAAGGAAAGTCTGTTACCTGTTTTTTGTGTATTGATCTGTTTTGACTGAAGAACTTGTTTAATAATCCTTGACACTTTGGGAACACGGCAAAAAGAGCATCAGAGAGGGAGTCTTAATCACAGAGACAACTTCCAAGATAAAGTGCAGAAAGTGAACTTTTCCTTTGTTGCTTTTTATGGCAATTACAGTTCCCCAAGTTTGGTTGGATCTTTTCTCCAGAAGTGAGACATCATCGCATTTAAAACATTTGTGCCTGTGTTGTTAATAATAGTCTGAGCTGTCCATTAAATTACACCTGCCAATATTTTAAAGTTATTTTTGACAGTGTAATTTTGAAGGGAAGAAGGGAGTTCATAAAAATGCATTTTTTTCTCTAAAAGACAAAAACAGCACCTCTCATTATTCTGCAGACTCTCCCTTTACATAACAATCACATGCTCTTGAAAAGAAAAGGCCCAATTATTTCTATCAAATAGGATACATGTTTAAATGGATAGTTTCTCTACAAATGAAGGACAGTTGAACCTCTGAACTGTACTCTCAACTACTACTCTTTAATATTGTTAACTGAATGCTTTCACTGAAATAATATGACTGCCAGATCAAGTCTAAAATGGTAAAGATCCAGCAACAAAACTGAAGTCAGAGAAAGATAAACTGCCATGCAATATCAGGTCCCATTCAATGATCCATCTCTAATTACAGAAGACTGCACATTTCGGAGGAAAAAGGAAAAAGTCCTAACTATGAACATGAGGAGCTGCTACTTTCAGTACTGCTGGTAGTTTTAGAACCAAAATGACAGTGATTCTATTAGAAAAAAAAATTACATATAGTGTTCATTGTCACTGGGGATCTTCTGAAGGAGCAATCAAGTCAGGAAGATCTGAGGCAAAAAGTTTCCAATAAATTGCATGCTCTTATGCGTCTAAATTTAGTTTTAAAATCTAACTGCTTTACAGGCTCATTAATTGAACTGTCTATTCCTACCTGTTTAGAGGAGGGCATCTATACTTTTGGTCATTAATGTTTGGTACAATAAGCAGAGTAACATGTTCAATCTCATCCACTTTTATGCAGCAGTTACGGTCACTCTTCAACAAATTTCTCTTTACAGAAGTGAGAGCAAGAAGTGTAAGAGATAATTGTTCCAGGTCTTTTTCCTCCCATCCCTATATTCTTTAACGACCTTCATTCTCTTCACTGCATCACAGTATCCAACTGTGTTTCAGCAGCAGTTCTCCTTCTGGTGATGCACATCATTAGCCTAGATGCAGTACCTCAGTGGAAAGCCAGTTTTCCCATCCAGGAAAACCACACTATTATATTGTGATTGATAGTATTACCCACTGGAGGCATCTTAAGGCTGTGTATTCTCTTGTCCTGGCTCCCTGAACTGCTCAGACACAGATGCCATTCCTGAGGTTCTCACCAGACAGTTGGCTGATATCCAAAATTAATCAGTGAAATGTTTGTACAACAAATTGGATGCCACCTTAGCCCAGGCATTCCTATGCTGACTTTTATCTCACATTGTCTCTATTCCCCCCAAAAAGCAACAGCAGAGCTCCAACTTGCTTTTCCTGACATCCCTGTCCATCAGGCTACTACAGGCACCCCACCTTCTCACTGGCTCCTTGCTCTTCCTTCTGAGCCAACATCACTGAGGGCAAAATTTGATGAAGCAGCTGAGAGAGCTGTAATTGCTCAGGAGTAGTATGACCTGGCACTGTACACTGATGGGTGCCTAATGATGCAGGAAATCTATCCCACACAGCTCTAGAACATCTTTCCATACCATTTGCCATGAAGAAAGCTTAATGTTAATAATAACTTAATGTTATTTCTTCTCTGCATTTAATATGGTGCAAAGAGAAGGAGGGCATAAAGCTGTTGCTTCCTTCTTTCTTATTTCCTTCCCTACCTCCACACAGGTTCACTGGCTATGACACTGTGTTAGAGATTTTGAGGGAATGAGCATAGGACAGAAAATGAGGATGTCAATGGCTCAAGCTCTGTAATAGAAAAGACTCTCCAGTCACATGTCAAAGGGAAAAAAAAAACCCTCATAAATTATCATAAATTTATTCCTTTTGCATACAAAAAAATAGTCAGTTTAGTTGCAGAAAAATTTTCATTTGTCCAAAAAAATCCAGCTGACATCCTGAAATAAAGGCAATGCCTGAAGAAATGCAGCCATAAATTGCGTAGAAAGTTGGACTGAAAGCAAACTTATTAAATTCCCAAAGAGAGTCTCTCAGACACCCCTGCAGAAAATCTCCAGGACAATGATTCAGAAATGGAGTTGATTATACTCCATCAATTCAAAATATTTGCCCAGACTTTTATTTCAATTTTTCTGTCTCAGCAAACTTTACCATTTTTCACCTCAGTTGAAGTTATTGCCTTTCCAGAGGAAGTGAAAGGCTGTAGATCAGTAACTCTTAGATAGAACCACAGCATTTATACAGTATGTTATGTCTAGCTTCTCCCTTGGTCTGTCCCTGTCCCCTTCCCCCCATTCCAATAAATAAAAAACAAACAAAACAAAACAACAAAAAAAACCAACCAAAGAAAACCCCCCAAAACAAAAAGAAAAGCAAACCAAAACAAAACCCTAAACCAAAACAAATCCACAACTCCAACCACTCTTTCATTTTTCCAAGAACTTTTGCAAGCAGAAAATTAATTTTCCCCAAGAAAACTGGTGAAAGAACTGTCAGCTATTAAACCTTATAACAATCCTAGTTTCAATCCTTTGTTTTGCATCACCATTCACAGACACTGACCATGTTTACCTTTCAATTTTATACAGACTAAGCAAGTTTAATATTTTATGCTATTAAGTCTTTGAAAAAGCTGAAGCTCCATGATTTCACTGGCTTCCTACACAAAAAAACAACAACAAAAAAAAAAAAAAAAAAAAAAAAAAAAAAAAAAAAGCTGGGTGGCATTTATCATCTAAACCCACCTCTGTAGCCATATGATACTCCACTCACCAGAAAGAATAATCATCTGGTATACAAAGTGAAACTACTCTATAGGCTATTGTCAGACTACAGAAATTACAGAAAATTGATTTGAGACCACTAGGATATTTAAACCTCATTCAAAACCACATTAGTTTCACAACTACTACCTGGAAAGGAAATTTTCATGTCATGTCTAGAGTTTTTTTTCCTGACAGTCTGGCTTGCAGGAGGGGAGGATAATCTCTCCCTGCTGGAGGAAACTACCCAGGAAAAGTGTCAGGATAAAGCGTCCCATGCATTGGCTACAGCAGATTGTTAGGAGCACCTCATCCATCTCAAATACAACCAAACAGCCCAGAGCACAAAGTCCCTACAGATACCAGCACAGACCATTTCTTTTGCTAGGAAGCTAGAGTTTTTCTAGCTGGCCTGTTTGAGTCTGATCAGTAACAGCAGAGCAGCCTTTGCTTTAGACAGAAATGGACCAAATACAAGGTTACAAGTCAAATAAACCATAATCCAGACCTCACTTACAGTTGCTTTTTAGTGCTTTGGTTTTCCTAGTTAGGAACCTGAAGGCACCTGCCATGTGTTAGCTCAGAGATTTCAGCCTATTCAGGAACACCTTCCAAATGCCAGCCCTAAAGAAAAACTTTTTCTGGTCTCACCTTCCTAAGTTTACTGCCCTTGCTCCATTTGTACCACAACGTGGGAGGAAGAATTCACAGCCCTTCCATAAGGTCACTGACTTTGATGATCAAAGCATTCCCTTACCCATCTCACCTCCTTGGCATCAAGTCTTGAGTTTTACACCTTTAACTGGCTCCTACACCTCAAGATAATAAGGTTCAAAATGTGTGTTTTGTTATGTGAAATACTGCAGAACGTGCAGTATTATACTCAAAATTCCACTGTTTAGTTTTTCCTAAACAAATTTGTTATTTTTTGTTGTTTGTTTTTTTTTTTTCTATAGAGATCAGCATACACAATACATTTACAGTGCACTTGAAAGACTTTTCAGGTCAATCAGCTCACTCCTACCATTGTACATATATCCTTGCCATCACTGCCAATGGTTCCTTGATTAAGGTCTACAAGTGTCATGATGTCCTAAATATCATAAACATCCTTTTAACATTTAGCTCACAAATAGCAAATCAAGTACACACCTTGATGTGCACTTTGATGCATGACACCAAGTAACTTTGCTTAAGGCATTTTTCCTTGGCTGTAATGAGACAGGAGACTCCTGTTATTTGTTTTATCTCTATCCTACAGACACATGTAATCCTGATTGTGCAATTTATTGAACGTGTTTTTCAGCCTCCCTTTTATGGCAAATATTTCTCTATATTTCAGGTCACTGATGATGACAGGCAGATATTTGCAGAACACAAGATTCCCCAACAAAGTGTTGTCTAATACAGAAAGGGAAAGAAAAGCATGAAGTATGTCAATCAATACTCAAATTAAATATATTCTGCTTCCAAAACTTTATCTAAACTTTAATTTGGGAAATATTCTTGGAGGTGGATGGTCCAAATGTTGGCCAGCATGAAGTTAGTTTAGGTCAGCTCCTGACAGATCACCACCCAGGGTTGTATTTGTATCGGTTCCTTCATCTGTAAAAAATAGAAATACGTACAACTTTGCTCAAAACTTGAATCATTATGATCTAAATGCCTTCAATAATGTAGTGTTTTTCTGTTAGCTGTTATACAGCTATGTGACATCCACCAGAGATGAAAAGTATCACAATGAGAACACAAGAAGATATTTGTCTAAGATGGTGCAAGTTCTAATCTTCAGAACTTCAGGAGATTTTACTCCACACAAGAAGAAATGATGTTACGCCCCAACAGTCTTGATAAATGTAACTAAACAGTTCAGTCTGCTGTGAAAACTGATTCAGATAATTTTATTTTACAGAGCAAATTCATCTCAAATTGCTGATTTCAGCAATATTTTAAAATGGTAAGTCCCTGTCTATCATCATCATTCAGTATGTTGAATCACTAGCATCCACACAAGTAATTTCTTTTTAGAGTTCTTTAGAAATCAGCATTTAAAAAAACCTGAGGCTTAACTCATAATCCATAAGTGAACCTTCTGCCTACAGGGAAACAGAGTGAGCTTTTACTGCATTTTCTCCCTATCAGGAGAGACATGATTTGCCACCTAGGAAACCTTTAGGTTTTTCAGCCTCATAGACCTATCTGTGCCGAGACACAACTTTTGGCACCACAGGCATAAAAATCTGGCAAATCCTATGGTTGATAATTTCAGAATCACTAAATTTGATTTATTCATAGATTTCAAAACAAAAAAAAAAAAAACAGTAACCTTTCCTTTTCCTATGAAGAATCAAGGCCATAGAATTTTACTTAGCTGTTATTGTGGACATTATGTGATTGTAAAACTTTTTATTGAACTGAAAATGTTAAAAAAAATCCAATTCTGAGCCTCAGAGCTTATGTTTATATTGTGTTGGGGCTCAAATCAGGGTTTTCTTTTACTTTTTCATTGATATTCTGGTAGAGCTAGCTGGAATAGCGTCCCTCTGCTAAGCTTTGTACAAATACATAAAAACAAAGCCTCATACCAACAAACTGACTGTTTAATGCACAAGATAAGGCAGGGTAGGGATGGGGGGAAATGCAGATAAACAATTTTACATATCATAAAATCATAGAATAGTTTGGGTTGGAAGGTTACCTTTGAAGGTAACCTCTGAAGGTTAACTAGTTCAAACCAAGATAGGAAGACTAAACTACAAAGAAACTGATAACCATATTCCAATGTCTTCCACGCCTGCTATAAGAATTGTGTAAACAAGTACTAACTCCTTAAAAATCCATCTCCAAACAGCTTGTCCCAGACCACTCAGAAAATTAGTGAATGTGAACAGGACTTGAAAGTGCCATGAGAAGAGAACTGTCACTAAGACCAAAGGGACGAAAATAACTGCATAAATATCACAAGAGCCCTTCTCTCAAGTGCTCACACCCTGAAAAGGCAATTAACTGGAGCAAGGCAGGTATTCATAACACCTCCTGGCAGCCTTTGACGCTGCTATGTTTGTCTTCCCTTTCCAGCTGTGAGCAGAAATCAGATACAAGTAAGTGTAGCTACATATAACATGTAGCAGAAAAATACTGATATAGAGGCACACACCTTAGTGTTTGTCCCTCCCACATCTTCATTTACCAGGTAAAACAATTTAATAGTAGCCAAACTTAGAAGTCTGATACTATTTATTATTGAAAAATATTTACAGTGGTGGAAAAAGCAACTTCCATGAAGTTCAGAGTATCAAAATGCTGTTCTTCTGTTTCTGCTACCATTTATTGCATGAGATAAGGAAAAAGTCTAGGGAAGTTCTTACTTGTCTGGGGAGCACGTGAGTAATGCACACAATACTTTCTGCTGTGTGTTTTGTGACCACAGTACAATCATTACTGGTTAAAATACACCAGGGAATTCCAAGGTGCAAAGGTCTCTCCTATACATTTTCCTGATTAGAAGCACTTTTCTGCTCTTCCATATTAGTGTCCACTGCTCAATGCAAGCAAGAGAAGAGAAGAGAAGAGAAGAGAAGAGAAGAGAAGA
>WBNO01021002.1:275384-310321 GCA_013400575.1 Peucedramus taeniatus
AAGAAAAGAAAAGAAAAGAAAAGAAAAGAAAAGAAAAGAAAAGAAAAGAAAAGAAAAGAAAAGAAAAGAAAAGAAAAGAAAAGAAAAGAATAAAAGAAAGGAAGAAAAGGAGTCCCTGAGCAGAACAATCTGTCATTACTCATGTTTGAGACACTATAATTTCACACAGAGCAACAGGTAACAATTAGTGCTACAGGAATTAGGGCAGTCCTAAGAATAAATTGATATTTCTTGTCTCTCTGCAGTGCCCCACCCCTCCCACCTTTACAGAGGTCCTGCTAAAGCTAGTGGATCAGAATGAACCCAAGAAGGTAATCATCACATCACAGCTTTTTCTCCAGGGCTCAGAGATCATGTATGAATATAAACCAACCACTTCAAAGTCTCGTCAGTTGTCCCTCCCCCAAATTATTTCAGACAATGTCATTTCCTTTTAATTACGCAGCTTATGCATGTAGAAAAACAGTTTATTCTCAATGTAAATACATATCCAAACTTTGGTCCCATATAGGATCATAGGAAAGAAATGAGGCATTAGGATTTGCTACAGATGGGTCACAAGCTTTGCATTGACTTGTGAAACTTTTGGAATTTTTTACAGACATAGGCTCAGGTGAGAGCTTGAACAACTCCTTGTCAAGTTGTTACATGAATGTTTTGAGATACAGCTTCTTCAGCCAGGGAAAGGAGCTGCTTCCTTTGGCATGATCACAGGATTACTGGCACAATGGACAAGCAAGGCTGCTGGCAGTTATTAGTAGGTAAAGATGAAACCTGAAATAATATTATATCTAACTAGAGGTCAGTGCAGACTAAAGTATAAACCAATATGGTTTAGAATCATTTTAATCAATTTAAATACTTTTGAACCCCCATTTAATGCAGGGAAATATTATATACCTCCATGGAGAAAAAGAGAGAGAGAGATTAAAGAATTAGTTCAGAGCAAGCCTGGAATAGAAGAAGGGTCAAGTCTCTCAAGTCTTCAAAGTATTAGAAAAGAAATGAGATCATGTGGCACTGTGCTTGAGGCTAAGCCTGGTCTTGGGGATGCCATCTGACTGGTGGCTGGCTGTCTGGCTGCTCCAGAAAGCAGCAGTCCTACATCTCCTTTGCATCAACACTGGTGCTTATCTGGTCTCACCCGGGGCTGGTCCAGGCACAATGACTCAGTGCTCTCCTGTGCTGACCTGCAGGAAGCAATGGCTGGGCAGGAGAAAGGGGACTACCCCATTCTCCAGCATGCAGCCATTACTGAGCTTAAATGGAGTTCAAGAAGTTACCCAAAGTAAAGTGGCAGCTTTCCACCTCACAGGTGTGCAGCAAAGAAGAACACAAAGATTTGTAAGTACTTTGAGTCTCCATTAAGGCAGACTTCCTCTAATAATTAAAAAAGATTCTTTCCTCATTGAGAGAGCTGAAGAAAAGGGCAACTTAGTCTACTCTTTACATTTTGGACTCAAATAATTGTCATCTAGACAAAAGTCTAGACAAAAGTCTTTTGTAAATACATATCCCAAACATAGGCCTCAGTTATTCTCTTCTGGGCTGTGGGATTTCAGAGCATTGCAGAGTCACTCACACAGCAAGGGAGAGGCAGCATTTAATATAATTTTCAGCTAAGTAGTCAGCCATCTTCTCCTTGATCAGGCTGGCTTACAGGGAGAAGCACAAGAAAAGGACTCCTACTCTTACAGTAAATAATCACTATATGCCTTCTATAAAATTTCATGTACCTCCAAACCTAAAAACTTTTGCTCATCACCAAAAGGATAACAAACCAGAGCCCAAAACCTCCCTTGCCACAAGCTACACAATTGTTTCAGTTTTCTGATGCTTTCAGTGTTTCAAAGCCCTGATTCAGCTTCACATCTGCTCCTTGGTAGGGATGTTCTGCAGTGACCCCATGTATCGAAGTACACAATAGGCTCTTTGAGGAAATTCTGGAGGCTGGAAAGGGAAAGTCAGTGGAGAGTGATTTGACTGTGTTTGCTCACAAACCAAAATTACTGAGATTATTAACACTAGAGCAGACTATGAAGAACTACGGGAAAGCCCAATAAATCAGACAGAATGAGATTAGGTTGTTGTAGATAAGAAAAGGTCGTCTCAAAGGAAGAATTTGAAATTACTCATAAACATTGATTTCTAATCTAGTTGTTGTTTCTTAGGAAAAGCTTAAGCATGACATTCAGCAGTTTAAAAAGAATGTGCAGAAATGCAAATGGGATACTCATCTGTACTGAGAAGCAGATGAAAAAATGGCAAAATATGGCAGGGCTAATTGAAGTACATGTTTTCCATTAGTATATGATATCACCTTATTCTGGGATTCAGTTTCTGAAAAAAAACCTACCTGTTTTCTCCTGAAATTGCAGACTTGAAGGAGATGAACTAGAAATAATTCCAGAAAGACAGCAAGAGATGAGAAGAAAAGGCTTCCATAGAAGTTAAAAAGACCTAAGGTAAAATTTGACTAAACATTTGGGGATAGCAGCAGTATATGGGACATTAGGAAAAGGATGATATTCAAGTAGCTTTTTAAATCTTTCCAAATCATGTTTTATTTTCCATTGTGGGATTTGTGAGGTAAATTACAATTCCATGCAGTAGGAGAAGAGATAGAAGAGCCTATAGTTCCAGACAGAGCTATGCCTATTGTTTTACTAATTTTGTTACAAGTATGCACCATGTTTGTGGTGTAGAAATATGATGAACTATATCTGCCACTACTTCAGAGCTCAGCTCTTCAGACAGGAGGACATCCTCTAGAGATCATCAGATTAGGTTGACTAATTGGCTGTTCTATCCAAAAAAAGTTAGTCTTTTGACTTTTACAGCAGTGTGATTTATATTTCTGCACTGTATCTGTTTTTGGTGTTTGTCCCACATATTTTGTATCCATATTTCAAGGGTGGACTTCCCTGCAGGGACTTGTGCCAAAGTTTACAGTAGCATGAACACATGTAGTTTCTCAAGGATCTTGAGTTTATCTATTTTGAAAAATGGAGAGGAATGGCATCCAAATTCAGAGATAGTGAGCATCAAAGGTTTTTTTTGCCTTGGATACCATTCATAGAAATCTCTCACAGATAGTCCACCAAACACAAATATTCCTCGGCCAAAGGGGGAAATCACTATGATAAAGAGTAACAAAAACCTTAAATAACAAAGAAGTGTGCAATTGAACCCAGTTGGCCATTCTCTTAATAACAGGAGAAAGACAAGGAAGCGAGACAGCACAAGAATTTAAGCCAAATATTTAAATACTAAATAAACCTTCTATTACAACATATTGTGGCAAGTCCGAAGAAGGGCAAAAAAAGTTGACGAAGGGTGTACAACACAAGTATTTTGGGGAACAGCTGAGGGAGCTGGGGTTGTTTAAGCTGGAGAAAAGGAGGCTCAAAGGGGACCTTATTGCTCTCTACAACTACCTGAAAAGAAAGTTGAAGTGAGGAGGGGGTCAGTCTCTTTTCCCGGCTAACAAGCAATTAGGCAAAAGGAAATGGCCTCAAGTTGTGCCAGGTAAGATTTAGATTGGATATTATGAAAAAATTATTCACCAAAAGGGTTGTCAAGTCTTGGAACAGGCTGTTCAGAGAAGTGGTGGAGTCACCATCCCTGGAGGTATTTAAAAGTTGTATAGGTGTGGCTCTCAGGGACGTGGTTTAGTGGCAGACTTGGCAGTGCTGGTGTAATGGTTGGACTTTATGTTCTTAGGGGTCTCTTCCAACCTAAGCAATTCTTTGATTCCATGACTCTATGTAATTAGCCTGTTGAGCACACTCCCACAGGATATTGTTGTACTACGTAGTCTAGTGAATACAAATGTAGATATTCCTTGCTTTGAATGTACCCAAGGCAAACACCATTCTCTGGATTCTAACACGCCAATAACCAGCTTGAACTTGTGCTGTAAATCCCGTTGTGTATGTCCCACCCAACACAGACAATCTGCAACTGTTTCAGAGTATAAATTCAGTGTCAGAGCCCTTTATATTAGCTACTGTCAAATACATGATTTTGGGCCAGGGAAAGTGCTGGCAGTGTGGCAATTTGTGCCTCCCAAGATCTACCCAGTATCAATAATTCTTTCACTTCTCCTCTCCCTATACCAGTTACTCAGGAGGACACCTATTTCCCTTTCATAATAATGCCAGTCAAAAACTATTCCCAAGCCGTTAAAATTTTGATCTTTCTTCTTAAAATATACATATATATCCATATGAAAAAAAGAGGTATTAGCAGAGTGGTAATAACAGGTAGGAAAAGAAAAATAAGTTTCCTTTTTTGCCTTTCACTTAAATCTTTCTATTTTTAAACAGACTGGCCAGCTCTGCTTGTTATGTTTAAGCCATAAAGGGAGTTGGTTCAAGGTATGTCAGCATGATAGGTCTTGCCTCCATTTAGGCTGGAGGTATTACCTTTCAAGGATTCTTTTAATAGAGAATGAAAATTTTAGTGTCCAGAGGTATATGTGCTCTTTAAAGTCTCTTTTTCTGACTTCTAATGGCTGCCTTGTTCACAGGGAGGATTGTTAGGGGGTGTTCACCATTCTGATCTCCAACTCAAAAGCCAGAGGCCAACCCAACAGCTGCTTGCATGGACTGTTTTAGTTTATATAGTGCTTCAGTAAAACCAAACCAACCAAACAACCAGCAAAAAACCAAAACCCCACAGAGGTGCATGCACGCACACACACAGATCTACAGCAGCTTATTTCACAGAAGTAAAAAGACAGAGAAGGCAAACTTAAAACTGATTAAAAATTTTAGGAGGGTCACCATTACTTATGTTCTAAGCAAAGGGAATCACCAGCACTTAGCAAGTGCCTTTCTCCACACATCCCGAATCACCCTAGGGTACAATATCATGCAATTCAAAATGTGCATAAATTCTGCACGTTCTCCAGCAACACCTGAAACTAGCAATGGCCAAAAGATAGCATTGGACTGATGCAATAGTACTAGGCAAAAAATTACTCTGATATTTCAGATCTTCCAATGTATTTTAAATGTAAACAGCAAAAGACACTTGAAAGAAAAAAAGTAAACTCACCATTCTGGAAACTAAGATCTTTTCCCTAGATCCAAGTTATGTTTTTGTTCAAGACATCAGTACTGTTGAAGAAGCACTTATTCCTGCTCTGGCTTTGAAACACTCTGGCGTGCTCAGGGTTCAGGTGGTGCTGGAGCACACCTGGCGAGCCTCCCTCTTCGGAGTGCTGAGCAGTGCCTGCTGGAATGTGCAGTCTAGCAGGAACCTGGCACCGCTGCTTCAAACAGACAGGCGTGAACCACGGGACTACATTACCCATAATCGCCTTGAGCTGGTTTATGATTACACCTGAAACCAGGGGAGGTGGTGTGGAAGTTTCACCTTAGGGGGGAGAGAGATAAGCCAAGGAGAAGGAGGAAGCATGTGCTCCTTGTGTGCCACTGAAACAGACTGAGGGTTTTCTACCTTCACACTCCATGTTGCAGATATACTGAATTGCTGGGAGGGGTTCAAAGAGTGGCCTTCTGATTAAGGTCAAGTTAGAAATAATTAGATTTACTGGCAGTGAATACTGTGACTGAAATTGCTTGAACCTGTATGACCGGTTTAGGCATCTCTGTGTATGTGAGAGAATCAGACAACTGGATATAAGGAAGCAAGTGAAGGAGGGGTGGCAGTGGCCTAACATAACTACAGAGGAGGGAATACAGAAACATTTGGCAGGGTGAGGAGGAAAGTGTTCCTTTTTAGCTCCATGTCCTTTAGGAAATAGCAAATTTTCCCATATGCTATATTGCAGGTGGTTTTTTCAGTGACTTAAGAATTTCGTAGAATGAAGTTTAGAAGGACAAAGGTTACAGGGACAGATAAGAAAAACGTGCCAGGAATGTCACAGGGACTTGGAGAAGGGATGATTTGCCTAGCCTGTTTTATTTGCCACCTGTGGGTTTATGACTCAGGACTCACAGCGGAAACCCCCCTTTCATGGAAAGAGGTTTCACAGGCTTCCTAAACCTGCATTCAAAAAGTTGAAGTATAAGTCAGACAGGATAAAAAAAATAGAGAAAGGCAGAATCCTGACTGTTTATGAATAATGTTAATTGGAGGGAAATTTCCAACAAATAAACAACCTGCTAAAATAAGTGGCTATGTTTGATCCGACAGCAAAGTGGGGTGAAACTCAGCAAATAGTTTCATCCTGAAAAAAATGAAGTAGAAATGGCCAACTATTTCAATTAAATGTTCAATCCATTACAGCACCATTCAGAGAAGTGAACACTTTCTCTCCCATCCAATCCAGAAAACAGCCTTCCCCACCTCACCATATGTGACAAAGATGAAAAAAGAGATGCCCAATCTCCAAATGATTTAAGCAACCAGATATATTTTTGAGAGAGCTTTATCCTGCTGTCAGAAGCAGGATGTTAGAGCAATATAGCATGGCTATTCACTCTGTGTTGAAACTGCCAGTTACAAAAAAATTAGGTAATTTCTACTACCACTGCTTCTCTAAAGGCATAGTTTGGAAAATTGAGATCTGGAAATAGAAAATGTAGGACAGATAAGCCCTGTCAGACACCAGGAGGAGAATGGAAAAATTTCCAGTGACATTTAGTGGCTTACCCAGAGCTATTAAAAAAGCAAGTATTTAATTGTGTTATATATTTCATTTGATGGGTTTTTTGCGTTTTCTTAGGTAGGTAATGTCTATCATGTGTGTTTAATACTAATGACAATGACAACCCAAACCAGTTGAAACTCTCTGTCATACTAATATAATCTAATAATAAATTAAGATCTTGGTGACCTAAACTCTAAATTTCAATCCCTTTTCTGCTATGTCAGACTACTCTTTTAAAATTTACCTGTTTAGTTAAGGTCCCTTTCCTACACTTCATTTCTCTGGATGGACCATTTCCTCATAAAAGAAATGTTGGTTAAAAGTAGAAGTATTTTTCAGAGCCAGATGTTTTTACAAATCAATTCTTCTGAATAAAGAATGATTTAAAAAAAAATTAGAGGTATTTTACCTTAAACAGAAAGGCTTTAAGTTTAGGCTGATGATTTTTAACATCCTTTTTTGTAGGGATTAATCAAAACTCAATTAAATAGTATCTCTCCCAGCTGTTTCTCAGGTAGAAAATGAGTTTAGAACCCATAAAGCTGCAGTTGGGACCCTGGTGACTCACACAGAACATCTACAAGATTTGAGTTGATCTCTGGGTCTCATAAAGTTATAGAATCATAAAATTATTTGGGCTGGACAACTTGCACTAGATCAGGTTGCTCAAAGTCCCATTCAACCTGTCCTTGAACACTTCCAGGGATGGGGCATCCACAGCTTCTCTGGGCAACCTGTTCCAGTGCCTCACCACCCTCTCTGTATGGAACTTCTTCCTAATATTTAATCTAAGCTTATTCTCTTTCAGTCTAAAGCCTTTTTCTCTTATCCTATCCTTACATACATCTTTTAAAAGTCCCTCCTCAGCTTTCTTGTAGCATCCCTTTAGGCACTGGAAAACTCCTAACTACAAAAGGGCCCAAGTATTAATAACCTAGTCTATCTGGGTTTTCCCTGCAAGGATGACCATTTATTAGTTCCCACATATTTATTAAAGTCTGCCACTTCTATCTTGTTGCACAATAAAGTTTACCTTGAAGGCATCCAAACCAGATATTTAAAAGACAGCCCTGCATAGTCTGTTACCACTCCAGAAACAGTTCTGGCCAGTCAGCTTTCATTTCCAGACTCCTCAGAAACCCAGATACTGCAACAGCTTTTTTTTTTGAACATCATTTGATGAGACACTTCAGTTTTCTGCAGTTTGACTCATTTTCAGAGCATTTTCAAATTCTTCCAGAAAGAGATTTAGATTCCTGGGCCTTAGGAATGCTAAATAATATGTGGACAGTTAATGAGTGCTTTCATGGGTTTAATTAACTGCACTGGTTGTACATGAATGCTGTACACACAGACAAACCAATAGCAGATGTTGACAGGTTCACCTGGCTTTTGCTTTTTTTTTTTTTTTGTTTGTTTGTTTGTTTGTTTGCTAAGTTTTACCCACTTTTTAGATATATTTCTGTCATTGAAATCAGTGGAATTTAGGGAGAAATCTCTTGGAACAGGAGAGGGACGAATGAGGATAACTCCAAGATGGGAAGTCTGGAAGCTGGGAGGACACGTATATGGTAAACCCTGGATGACATCCAGACAGGGTGGGTCAGTCCATCTGAGCCCAGAAAAAGTGCAGCAATAGCAGTAGAGCTGGTCTCCAGAAGCTGCCAACTCCAGGGCAAAAGCAACACCACTTAACCTCGCTTTGGAGGTGTGTGAATGCCACCAAGCCACATCCTTTAACTTTTGCAACCTTACTGGTAATGGTGGCAGGATGCTGGAAAGTCTGGGAGCACAAAAAATCACATGCTGGCTTGAAGTAACATAACATGCATGGGAAGAGGCAGCCATGTCTTCTTTTCTGATTACAGTATGTGCTTTCCCCTTCACTGATTTTGTATTTAAATAATTGCATATTTTGATGGCTGAACCTAGCAATGACTGTAGGGTCAAAGGGAACACTTAGGTTCTATGTGTAAACATATTTTATTTGCTTGCAGCAGATGGAATAGCTGGGGCAGAACACAGCATGTGCTCTTGGACCTGCATCTGTTTGCTGCAGTTCTTATCCAAAAAATGGGAAACACCAAGGCCTCACTTTACATTGTGTGTCATTCTCATCCCATTGTTTCAGTTGTTCCTAAAGCTTATGAGAAAACAAGTACAAACTCTATATAAACTCCTTGCCCATCAAGACATTAGAAGAGGGGTACCATTAACCGTAGGCTACGTGACAGTTACCTCTATAATTATTTCCAACACAAATTAGCTGTGGTCACTACACTAAGATTTATGATTGCATCTTGGAGAGGAGAAAAAGATTCAATGTCAGGACATTCTGGATAAAAAGAATCCACTCAGACATGGTCAAATATATTATTCTTCCCCTGCCCCTTCCTGAAAACGGTAGAAAAACTTCCCTGGCAAAAATATTCGAAGATATTTACATATCAGCTAGCAGCTTGGACATTCCTCCCAGTAAAATAACAATTATAACCAAGAGAAGCAGGGTGGTGAAAACTGGTCTTCTGACAGGACTATGCTAGAAAGTGTTTAATAATATAGTAATGCTGGCAAAAGCAGTTCTGGCTGTTTTTACTGATTCCAGGCCTCTGAGTATATTCCATACCAGCAAAAGCACTCCTGCCAGTTTCGTATCACATTAGGGCTCTTGCCAGTATCAAACACTGCCAAAAATCACATTCTTAAGAGATATGACTTACACTAACACACGTATCTAAAACAAAGCAGGCTTTACAAACTCTAATGAATACTCCACCCAGGCAGGCAAACCCACTTTTCCTTGATAAATAGTGAACCAAAGCAATCAGAAAGATTTTACCTGGTTTCTGAAGGGCAGGATACAGTTCTGGGCCATGTTAAATGTAAAGAAACAGCTCTCAAAGTATGTTGTATACCCAGCAGGCTGTGTCTCAGATTTTAGTCAAGGTGAAGATTTGGTTTAAAAAAATCTGTGGCATCACACTTTAATGAATACGCAGAACTTGTGGCAAGGATACCATAGTATGGGAAGCTACAGCCAAAGCACAAGTGTGTGCTGAAACTGCTGATAGCAGCAGCAGACCAAACTGAAACAACACTGTCCAGCAACAAATTTTGTAAGGAATATACTACATTGAGCAGCAAAAGCTATATCTGTACTTACTAGATCTGCTTGCACTCTGAAAAAAAAAAAAAAAATTAATCATTTCTCCATGGAAATCTGGACCAAGATTTGAAATGTGGGTTTGTTTTTTGTGGGGGAGGGTTGGGTTTTGTTTGTTGGTGTTGGGTTTGGTTTTTCTTTTTTTTTTTTTTTGGAGGGGGGATTTTGTTTGTTAGATTTGGTTGGGTTTTTTTTAAGAAAAGAGCTCCCAACTCTACAGCAAACAGAATTGCTCTGGTTTTCAATATATCGAGGAAATAACTTATATCAAATTATACCAACAACTCAAGGAAAATAATTGCTTTCCTCTAGTATTTATTTTAATGAAGGAATGAATATACCATGTCTTAATGCTGATGGAATATGAAATTACATTAAAAGGAGAACATATATTTTTACAACAAAGACTTTAAAGAGGATCATTCAATCAATGATAAATTAGCTGGCAAACTGGACTGAAGAATATCACAGCAGGAACATTCCTGAATGGTGAGCATATGGTTGCCAAAAGGGACTTGGAGGAAGAGCTCTGAAAGTGGTAGAGAAAGATCTCTTTCTCTCTTGAAATAACAAGTGGGTTGGAACTTGTGCCCTAGGGAAAGATTCACAAGATATCTTTTGTACCATGAAAACATTTGTTTCCTCTCTGTAACTAAAGCTGTTTAGTTTGGTTGGTTGCTAGATTACTTTATGCAAAGTGTGTTCATTAAACAAAGTTGTTTTTTTTTTTTTTTTTGTTTATACCATTTTCATTCTGTTGCTAGCTTACTTCTCTCTCACACAGCCAAATCTGCACACTCTGCAGGAAAGGTTCACTTAGTCCATTCTTACAGAGAAAAGAGACCCCAAAAGAAGGCAAAAAAAGTTTAGCTTGAGCTTACAATCCTACCACTTCAGTCAGTAAAACAAAGGTGAAGACCCCCATGGCCCAAGCAATCTTTTGCAGAGACGAGTCCTGAAGTCCTTGAAGTGATGCCTCCAGATCCAAAGCAGAAGCAGCAGCAGAGAGCAGGACCACATGGCACTTCCTCCTGTAGCATCAGACTGGGCAAAACAATAATATCTTTCAGGATGGGAAAACCCTATTTCAGTCCTAGTTCCTCATTAAATCCCACTTCACTTATATTACATGTCACCAAGGAAAATATTCCATTTGTCAGTAAATAAAATTCTGCAGGCAAAATAACAGGTCAGGGCAAAAAACTTCATGTCTTAAACAGCAATGAGCAGTGAGGAAAGAAAAACACTGTTCTATCTTAGATTTTCTTGCATTATATTTCTAGAAATTATTAGCACACTTAACTCAGCCACACTTGGGTAGGATATAACTGATTAGTAGAGAAGGAGAAAATAAGATTTTTCTTGTTACTGTTCCTCAGGAAACAGGATCTACATGATCATACCATTTCTATATAATCATGTCATTTCAATATATAATTGATCCTCACCAGTAGTTTGTGAATTCATGAGCCAGTTCAGCCTAATGCAGGCACAGAAATCTCAGACTGGCTAGAACACTAGGTTTCATGAAAAGGCTCATCCAAGTTAAAAAGAAAGCTGAGATCTGTGGAGGAAAGGTTTCTTTATTATTAGACCTCAGAGACTCACAGAAAATTACAAATGAAAGAGGGACTGAAATCAAAGCACAAAATACAGAGAAGGCTTCCTTTTTTAACAGGAAAAAATCCAGTTCAAAACATAAATTCAAAAGAAATTTGAATCCTAAAGCTGCTCTTCCTCATAGGAAGACAGAGACGTAAAGAGCCAGGATCTGATCTCACTGCAGATCCCAAGCAGCTCTGCTGAATTAAGTAGTAGGTGGCTCGCTTTCACCATGCATGTTGTCAGCATGGACCTGTTTTTCAGCAACGAGTACGTTAAGAACTTGAAAATCTGGCCATGGGTGCCTCACTCTGGGAGTCAGGAGATACCAGACGCCCTTGAAAGACAAGCCTTTGTTTAGGTGCCTGTATGGAAAGCAGCTGCTTCTGAAAATCAGATTTAAGACATCAGGGTAAGACCTGAAATATGCATTGTAGCACTATTAAAAGCTTAAAACCTATTTTCTTCATGTTAGATAGGGGTTAAAAACTGATGTAAATAATGAGTTTCATATTTTTTATGCTATTTAAAGCTGCAATTGAGTACTTACTAGCTTGGTGTTCTTCTTTTTGCTTCAGCTTGATAAAAATGCAGTTTTGGAAAGGCCCAAAGGCGTTAAATTTTTGGGGCTATACCTTCTTACCAACTTATTTGTCTTACCAATTATTTGCTAAATATCTATCAATTGCATTATAATTATAATTTTTACCTGTAAATCAGCTATTCATCCTTTAAAAAAGATTTTTATCTCCACTAATATAGGAGCTAATAAGCCCTGAAAACCTAAAAACCACCAATTCATTGTTTTCTTCATTGTAAAGTGAGAGTTAGTTTTTGAGTTTTATTCCTCCATTTGAGAACCTTTTGTCAGTTCAGTAGAATACATTTCTTCTAAGTTTAAGGATGATTTAGCCCGTATTAATAATAAATCCAAATGCAATTGTTTTTATGAAATGTGGTCTAAAGAGCAGATAAATAAGAAGTCAGCCAAGAAATTGTGAGTGGAGCTAAAAGCTGATTTCTTGTCCCTTCTCTCAATTACCTGGCCTCCTTAATTCAACAGCATGGTGCTGCTCGTTGTGACATATCATTGAAATGTGATCTGTTAGAATAAGCCAGATGACTGCATATATCTGCAATGACTGAAACAATACTCTAAGGTTACAACATTTTTGACCTATCATATCCGGCACTTTATGTCTAATACCTTAAGTATTCATTAGTCATATTTACTGTGTGGTATGGTAGATAAGGAAGTGCAAAGGTTACCTTTCCAATGTTGTGTACAACTAGAAATAGGAGGTAGGCTTTCGACAATGTTCATAATCTAAAAAAAATATCTTTACAACTATCATAGAATTGTATGAGATACCTGGATTGACCACGTTTTTTTCATCAATTACTTACATGTCAGTTTTGAAGATTAAAAAGGTACTGGGTTTGGTTGCATTTTCCTTAGATAATTTGATCCTATTTATTTTTATAGTGACTCTAATCAGTGAAGTTCTACTAGGCCTTTGTCACATATTTTTCATACAGGATTGTGCATCTGAGCTCTTATGTTTTGTGCGTTAATTTCCTGGAAAAAAGCACTCTGTTTCTCACCATCAAGTACATCAAGCAAAACAAAACTTTTTATAACAATACAAAGGAAAAAAAAAACCCACCTCTATAAAGAAACTGTTCAGCTATGTACTCACTCGGGTGTTCAATCAGGTCTTTGAGTTAACAAAACATCAGCTGTTGTTGTTGATGCATATTTAACCATGTATTTTGTTGTTTTGTTCTTTAGGAACAGTATTATCATACTTACACTGCATATGTATGTTTTTTTCTGAGCTCTGGAGTATTTGTCTCTCAGCTTCACAAACAATCAGTGCTACATCATCCTGATAATTCTGTCTCACCTTTTAATAAATGAAATGCAATTTTCAAAAAGCTCTACAAAAACACCTACCTGACCTGAAAAGACTTCTTCTGTAACTGGAACTTTTCTCCTTCAGTAAGGAATTTCTCATGCACTATGAGTACATCACAGTTACTCTTAACTCAATGACCCCACTCCTTTCAGAAAAGGCCTGGCATTGTCATCCTTGTAACTTAAAAGCAGGCCCTGGCTTTAATTCCCAAGTGACCTCATGAGACTAATCTGAAGCTCATGTAAAGGCCCAGAGATGGTCTTTAATGTTGCCTACCAAAAAAACAGATCATTTCTGGCTCCCTTAGGAGTGATAGGACAGGAACCCAAGAGCATTTCAGCTGAAAAGTAACTCTGAGACCTGGCCAGCTCTGGGCAGAGCTGCTGTTACCTCTGTGCCCATGAAACTTAAAAGAGAACCTCTTATTCAGTAATACCTCCAGTTGCCTCTGATTACCATAATGACTGTAATTAGTGCCTACACCACCAGAGTTGTGTGTGTTGGTCCAGCAGTCCTCCACCCACTGCTGGCACCCCCAGCCATTTCCTGCAGCATGCAAGGTGGTGGCTGCTGAGCACTCCCTGCCTCTACTGACACTTTTTGCACTGAGGCTGCTAATATGGGAGTAATGGTAATGCAAGAAGACAATATTCTGAGTTAATCTTCCAGTAGCATTGTATTTCTCTTTGTTTTTCTTCTCAGGCTTTCAAAGGTTCTGACTAAAAATTATTTTCCAGCTTAGAGAAAGCCTACAAGGTGCTATTGCAGTAGGATTTAAGTACAGCATATGCTGAGAATGCTGTTATTAAAAAAAAAAAAAAAGTAATAATGCCAGATCTGCTAGTAATCAGGGCAACTCTGCTGAAGGGAATAGTTTGCATTTTTTGAGGATCTGATCCTTACTGAAGCTGTTAAACATGGAACATCACTTCAGTACACTAGGTGCCTGTTAACTAAAAGATGTGGAAATAGAAGCATATTTGGTTTAGAGATCTTTATGGGACCTGTTCTGGAAGGCAGGTCTCTGCAAATCGCTGAATATTTTGAGCACTGACTAGCTCGAGGGAGTGCTCACTCAAAAATCTTGCAAGGTTCGTTCCTCTTGCCTTCATTTTGAATGCAATGATTTATCTTTGTTGACACCTACAGGAGCAGATAAGATCAAATTATGAACTGCTTTAAATTTCTTTAAATGACATGGGTGGTTTCAGTAAACATTTTCCATCAAAATAGTACAACCAATGCTTAACCTGGCATCTTCCAGTGTCACACAGAATTCTTTTTGGTTTTTAAATCTAGTGCAGTGAGGAAGCCGTGATTATTCAGAGGCAATGAAATTGCAGTTCCACTGATTGTGGTGCTAGCTGCTGCAACTTTGAGGACTTCACACAACTTTTGAGTTTCGATTAGTAGTGGTGATGACTTGTGGCTGGAAGCTCAGGTAGGATCAGGGAATAAAAAGGGTTGTAAAACTACCTCAAAATTGTAAGAAAAAAATAGCAGTTGCATTTCATTAAATGCATGCACCAAAGTTAATCAGTCTAAGATTGTTTGGAGTCACGGGATCACAGAGGATCTATGAGGATTCCCTTTGCACACATTTCTTGCTGAAGGCAAACTTCAAAGACATACGTAAATTGGACAGTGATGCTGCCATACTTCAGCAAAATATACAGACTACACTAATGCAGATGCAAAAACATGTAAGAAATGCTCATAAATATTTGCACGTGTAAAACCCTACAGTTTTACTTTTATATTGCTAAGTACTCATTTCACTTGGTTAGTTTACTGGCATTTTGGACTTAATTTCTAAATATAAAAATACTTTTTTGGAATAGGGGATCATTATGTCACTTTATTAACAGTGGACAAGTTTAATCATAGCAAAATACTGTTCAAATATTAATCTTTTAAATATGAGAGGAAAGAAAAACTAACAAAACTGAAAAAAGGTTTAGAGACTAGTCTTCCTGATGAGTGTCTTGAAATGGATTCAACAACATCTGCAAGCTGTAAGTGATATTTTTTTTCCCCTCATAAACATGTAAAATCATACACAAGTTCAGTCATGATTGTTAAATTGTGGATCAAAGACACAGTTCGTCATGATGAAGAGAGTATTTAAATACGCCCACAAAGAGCCTTCATTACCAGTGCCACCAGGCCCGTTGTTACTGCCTTTGCTGCTTTTGAATACAGACACTGTAGCTGTTTGGTTGAACAAATATACATATTTCTCATCTGACATTAACAGTCTTGTGAGTTCATGCTGTCTTGCAACAGGTACGACCTGTCAAGCCTCACACACAGAGAGGTCGAGGCTTGTGTGTGAATCCAGGCTCCTGTTCCTTGGCAGCCTGGGCCACATCTCCTGCACTGGCCGTGCATTGCCTTCACTCTGGTTCCTTTACCAATGCTTATTTGCTGACCAGCTGCATGTAGAGCATTTATTTGCAGAATAGCAGAGCATACTGGATTGCCTCCTGTGACATGACTTCTTCGAGGACTCATTTCTCTGGTCAAAACAGCACTGCATGATACCAGCCCCTTCAACTTAGGTCTCAATCTCACTTCTCCCTTTCAGTTATCCAGAACCTTCCTCACGCACTGAGTCAGACAAATCATGACAGGAAAAATACTAATAAAGTTATAAAATCTGCCAATCAAAGCTGCATTTAAAGCCATTCATCCAAAGCACGTCTGCATGCATGTTTCTACCAAGTTTATATGAATGACCAGACTTTCTATAATTGGTGTCTCTTCTGTTCAAAGTTTGACTGACTGCTGGACATTGGGAAATGTATTTATGAGCCAAGGAAAAATGTCATAAAATACTTGATGAATTCAAGTGCCTAGTTTTGTCAGACACACTTTCCTCGGAACTTTCCTCTTCCTTGGAATCTCAGGCACTTTCACAAATTCCTAACTTGACAACTTTTTGGTGGATTTGCCCTTGACAAATCATTCCTGCCAAAATGTCTGTGGCGGTTCAGAAATTACACCCTTCACAGATTTTTATCCTTGCTTCTTTGCCAAAGATTCTGTAGCTGGAGCTCTTCTAGCATAACATATCAAGAAAGTGCTTCTCATTGCATATATAATCTGAAATTGTACTTTGAAAAACTTCCTACTGCAGGCCCATTCAGCCATTTGAATTACAAGGTGCTAAGCATTGCTTGATATCTTACTTCAGATTTCGGGAGTGGAGACAAATGAGATTTGTCTTCTTTTGTTGACACTTGCGTTGGAAAGATCTACCATCTTTGGAACTTTTCCATATAACTAAGTATGAAAGAAGGTGATTTTTAAAACTCACAACACTTTGCAATCAGTTCAAACAATAATTTTAAATTTTTTCTCTTGCTCGTGTCCAAGTTTTCCTATTGTGACTTGTTCTGGTCAGCTCAGAAATTAAAACCGTTTCTCCTTCACACATATGCTATCCTTTCGGTTAAATTCCTTATATGATCGTCATGACTTTTCTTTTTTTTTTTTTTTTTAATCTGGCCTGCAAAATAGCATCTTTTTTGTGTAATTTGAATTGAATTTTATAGTTTGCTAAACCTCCACAGGGTTGTCACACAAAATAATAGTATTATTACAGTTTGAAGCTATGCCAAATTCCAAGCATGGGCATTGGAATGAGCAAACAGAGCTTTTGCCATCTCCATTTTGCTACCTATGTCACCAAGCTCTCAGTAGTATTGAAATCCTTACAGAAGTTTCCATGATGAGTGCTGAGTCTTAGGGCTAAATAAAATACTGGAACTTTACCACTACAACTTTTCTACACTGAATAATCTTGAAGACTCCATATGAACTTGTCGTCATTATCCATTTGTGCTCCAATAATGTCAGTTGCTTTTTCTTGGGAAAGTTTACTCTGTCATCTACCATAACTGGATATCATTTACAAGAAGCCATTGCAAGATCTTAAGATCCATGATTTCTGTTGTCTAATTTTGAGTAACTGGAACTGTACATTTGTTTTTACCCTTTTCCAGTTGTTGTAAAGTACCAAGATCACATCTCCTTGCAAAAGTCAGTTTAAAACAAGTTTTACTCAGCTTCTGAGAGACAGGAATCTCTTCAGGTTATTCAATACAGTGACCTTGCAATGAAAACCTTTGCCTTACAAGATTAACACCGCTTAGAATTTTGCTACAATTTGCCTTTTTCACTCTTTCTCCACTGAATACTGAAAACGTATCAAGCCTCTGGTATTCCTTGTGGTTGTTTGAAAAGTAAGAGCTTCGGTGTGCAAACTTTTTTTCTGATTAGGGAACCCTTGTCGAATAAATGTATTTAATCAGAAGTAATTTTCAATTAAAAGCTGCATGACCACAGAGATGGTGCACATGGTCACAGACTTTGAAATAAAAACCCTGAAGACATTGAAATTACAGTGAGCAGAGCAAGGGTTTCATTTTCCTGAGCTGCGTGGAAGGAAAGGCTTTAGTGATCTCTGATGAAATGTTTCAACTGTTTTCCTGGGATCACGAACTATTTTTGTTTGTTTCAGGTGCTGATAAGTACAGGCCATTATTGCACCAAGAAAAAAAGGTATACATTTGGTTAGAAATAGAATTCCATTTTTTAATTAAAGCATTTAAAATACATTCAATTTTAAATATATTTTAATTTTACCTTCAGGAAAACATTCTATTTTCTCATTTTATTTTGTTCAGTCTCTACTTACTACACTTCTAAAAATATATAGATCTCCTGATAAATGAAACTGTCTAGCTGAACTTGGATTTATTTGTTGTCATTTATAGAGTAATCTGAAATTCAGCAGAATTTTGAAGGGACAGTCAGAAAGTTAGGCTTGTACTTGAGGGAAAAAAAAGAAAAAAACCAGTTAAATACATTTACAGTAAACCTTTTTTTTAAAAAAAATTTCCTTGAACATCATAAAAATTCTTCTATTTATAAGAGAGAAAAAAGAGAGAAAAAATTTTAAGAGAAATAAAGTAGTTAAGCTGAAATTTTGGCTAATAATTTTGATCTCTTCTTCTATTTAAAAATCATCCTAAAATCACAACAAATTTTGGGAAAGTGATGCAGATTTTTCAGTCACAGCCTAACCTCACCACAAGATCCACTCTTAAGAAGTGCCTCATAAAAAGTTCCCAAATGGCATCAGCCAAACTTTCAATAAGTACCAGCCTGGCTGTAAATGCCACTTTACTTTATGTTGGATTTTTGAAAAGTAGAAAACCATGAAAAGACCTATGTCTAATACAAAAAAAAAAAAAAAAAACAAAATAAAGCCCCTATAAACCGTTTATTTAGTTCTGGACATATCCTGGCATATACTTCAGGTTCATTTTCATGACAAGCAGCAATATTACCATAAGTGAAATATGTCTTTGTAGTTCTAAACATCAGTGAAACATTAATGAATCAGAGAGATATAAAAATATTAAAATATGTTACCAAATAATAATTTCAAAAGATTTTTTGTTTGTTTAACACTTTGTTAGATATAAAACACTATTTAATGTATTAGAGGACTAAGAAAAATACTTCCATTAAATAAACAGAAATGAACTATCCTTTCTTCATTCCATCACCAGGAAACCAGTGGTTCTATGAAGCAAAAAAGCCAGGTTGAAATAGAAAATCTGGTTACATCCATGAAGTATGAAAGGTGTATTTTTCTCCATGTCCCTTTCCTTCCCCTTCTGATTTTTTTAAGTGTCCTTTCTTCAGTCAATATCATGAAGACCAGCAGTAGTCCGCCTATAAAAAATAAAATCTTTACATTGTTCTATGAGTTCTGAAGTTAATAGACATTTACATTTTGATTTTGTGTATTTGGACGCTACTGTCATTTTTAGTAATAAATAAAATTCTCACTTCAACATGCATAACAACTTTATGTATACTTTATAACATTCATAATATTATGAAATTTTTTGTTGCTACTTTTTCTATGAAGATTTTATTCCAATTACTCATTGATCAGTGGTACTGATAGTCTTCTATTAGTTTACCCTTTGAGGGTAAATTAAAACCTAATATATATATAAACAAGTAACTTAAAACCTACAGAAGTTTTAAGTTATATATTTAAGTTGAAAAGTTTTCATTTATTGATGTGTGCACTTACATGTTTTTCTGATGTCATATTTAAGCCAAAAAAAAAAAAGTGTTTAAATTCAACTTCCATAGTAACACACACTATTTTGAAAAATGGACTCTCGTCTATAACAGATATCACACAGAAAGGTGAACAAAAAATGTGATGAAGTGTTTTTTATCCACACCATATTATGTTCAGATTATTTGAATCAAAAGATTCTTGAATGTGATCTGTATATAAACATTTGAAACCAGAGTGAACAGACAATTTGAAAACAAATAATACTCTAACATATTTTACAAACATTTCCACTGACAAAACGCCCATGAGTCATATTTTTAAAGCTTTGCAATAAAAAAGCTGCTACAGCAGGGCTCTATTCCACACGCACACACAGAAATGCTTGGAAACTTACATTAGTTTGATAGTGGAATAATTATATTCCAGAACATGTTCTTTTGCCAACTTCCTTTTTTTTTTTTTTTTTTTCTATGGAACAGCAGAGCTTTCCCCATGAAATACAAGGCTGGAAACACAGTGTACTCAATCACCAGACAAGCATGTACATTTTCACAGAACCTCCTTGTAACAGGATAATGCAATTAGAAATAAAAGTTTATTTTTCTTTTATTGATATTTCAGTCAGTGAATTCATATTTTAAATGAAAATTTTATGCTTGCCATTATATGTAAAATACATATTCTTGAAGAAGCAAACAGAAATAAAAGAGGAGTTTATAAAGCATATTCAAACAAACTTAGAATTTCCAAAACCTTATGAAGCTTTGATTTTGTTTATGTAAAGTAAAAATTTAATCAATCTATCTCTGGCTCACATATTCCAAGGTATTTGTAGACACAAGATTAAGCAAGCAAATGTAAATCAGGCATGTTTTTGCCTTCCAGAGTTTGCTCCAGGATCTTTTTAAGAGAGCAGCAGAGAGATGCTGCACACTACAATTGCTTGCAGGTGATGACCTCCAGAGCACCCGGCTGTGCTGGCACCCTGCCACCTCTGATCAACCCTAACATTTGCTACACAGGTCTGTACTACTGAGATTCTATCAGAAATAGTGCCAACAGGCAAGAAAGAGTCCAGAGAAGTGGGGAAAGTATTTTATCAAAATATTGGCCTGGCATTTCTGCAGGAGCCTACACAGAGCTTTAAGATAGGCCTGGGGCAAGTCCATCCAAGTGTAATCAGTTTCAGAGAAATTATGTGGAATGTTTTATCTGGGAGGGCAAAACAGATACCTCAACAGTTCATTCTAACTTTACGATCCATGAAAAATGAAGGATCCCATAAACTTCAGAAAAGTATTTGAGACAAAGATATAGCCAAGCTTATGAAGAAAATTTACAGGGCCAAGACCGGTTTAATATACTACAGCAACAGAGAGCAAGCCAGGGAGGGTTTGTAGCACTGTGCTAACGCAGCTGAAGTGTTTGAGAGAAAGGGATGGAAAGAAAGATGTAAAAAGGCTTCTTAGGGCCACGTGATAACAAACTAAGTGAGATGCATCAAGAAAAGACTTGTTACAGAGACTTCTATTGATAAGACAATTTTCATTTTTCATACAAAGATTAATAATAAAGAAGCCTTTAACTTTTTTTCTCCAATTTAAAAAAGACCTGAGAACCCACTTTAAATCCCATTGGGCTACAGAGAACAGTACACAGCCCTAACAAACACTCGAAGGCCGACTTTTTTGCGACAGTATTGTGCTGAACATAATTTATCACTAGGTCCCATACATATCATCCCTTAGCAAACAGGGTGAACACAGTAGGCACATAGGAAGGTGAAAGTCATGGCATTGCCATGGACAAAGAAGTGTGGTCCAGAGGCTTGTGGCTGAAGTAACCTCACCAGCTTCAGGAGCCAAGGCTGTCAAGGGCTGAGGCTCCATTGCCATGATACCATCTTCCCATGAAATGGAGATGATCCATGGGTTTTGTTAATGATGTCACCCAATTATCCAAGTGAGATGTTGCAGGATGTCTTTAAGTTAAGAGAGTTTATGCATCCTTTTGCTTCTTTTCCACTCATCATCTTTGATATTCAGACTGCACATCTTGTCTTAATGGAGAAAGAAAACCTTTCTTCTTGTTCCAAGGCAGCTTTTCTGTGTTTTCTTTTCATAATACTGACTGAAGATAAAACTCACAGGTTCACACTTGATCACTGCCAGATACACTACAAAAAGCTGCAAGTGTTGTTTCAGAAAGCCTACAAATACTTGAGGATTGGTTACCTGTTTCAGTTCTGCATCTGCTGTCTTGTGCAGTAATAATTATACTCCAGAAGAAATCCATAGAGAAGAGGAAGAGAATGAGGACACTTTTCAGGTTTCCTGAAATGTTCCTCACTGGAAGACTTGTAACAGGACCTTAAGGGAATTCAAGACCTATTAATCCCATGGATCATTAAGATCCAGGGAAAAAATGTGCCTCTGGGAACAGAGGTAAAAATTCTTTGGAATCATGCAACTGTGAACCAAAACCAACTTAGCCGCAGTGTTTCCTGACTTCCGAGCCCTTGATTTTGGAACACAAATTTTCAATGGAGCAGAGAATGGCAGAGCAGTGAGCACAAAAACCACCTCTCCGTGGTCTTAATTAGGTGGAGGCAACACAGTTTTAATAAGGTATTTGCCAAGCCTCTGTGGGATGTGAATTGTAGCACCTTTTCCTTGTGCTAATGACCCTTGAGAGGAAATTATCATTTTCAGTCTATAAGTAAATGCTCAGGAAAATAGTTAAGGTGGCCTTAACGCATGTTTGGTTCTTGGATATTTTGTTTATCTCCACCATTCTGGGTTGAATAGAGCTTTCTAGTGCAGTGCAGGACAAGTGACTGTTATCAACCTTCAAGTTTCCCCACGGAAAATCAGCACTCTTAGCACAAAAATATGACTTTTGTATGTATTTCAGCAGTCAGATGGGATGGCCATCGGTAGTCTACAGCCAAAGTTCTGGAATCTGTGTTTTTAAACACTTGTGAAAATAAGCAGAACTGCAAAGCTTTTCAGTGTCTCTCATCATTAATTGCAGTTAAAAGAAAAATTAAATTTAAAAATAATTTTTCTATTGTGCTTTGTGGGGACAGTTTGTAACTCAGAAATTAGGAATTATTCCAATTATCCCAATAATTCCAACAGGAATTATTGGTCTTGGGAGTTGATGGTAGCAAGTTAGATATACAATTAAAATGTTCTGTTTTCAGTATGATTAACCCTTGGAAACTTTCCTACTTACAGGAAAATTATTCCACTTCTACTCTTCTTTTGCAGTTTTTCATCCTGCTATCTCCTTTTTTTCCAGAGTTCTCAGTGCCAAAATTGTTACAGTTGCCAGCTGGAGCTGCTAAAGGTTTTGAGGGCAAATCTCTCACTGAAGTATAATATTACTGTTTTGCATGAGGATGATTCTGCAATGCAGAATCATTGCATTCTGCATTTTTCATTGTTTAGAATCAGACCATGGATAAAAGTAAACTTACTATAAACCCACTTTGACTCAGATTCTTACTTTCTTTTTCAAGACCTCATCAAAAGAAGTAATATCCAAAAAGGCTTTTTTCAAAAAGAAATTAAATTTCAGGTTACTTTTGTCACTGGAGTGCAAAACAATGCATAGTGGCTTTACCTTGGAGAGAAGCTTTTGCTTCTCAGGCTCCCCAGCATGCAAAGGAAGAGCAGCTTTTCCCAGTCACCTGTCTGGTTACTCAGTCTGCAACACTGGGCAAGAAGAAAAGTGCATTATAGTCACAAGAATACATATTAGTACTAGTTTACAGTCATGGTGTCTGTCAATGCAATGTACAGTTCAGTCTGTCTCTCCAAAACAGAGACCAGATACAAAATGAAAGAGGTCCCAGTCATTTTTACACTGCAGTGCACATTAATTTTTAACCCTAGAAACAGTAAAAACCAAAAGATGACAGATTCTCTGCATACTAAGTTTTGTGCTTTGGCATATGATCAGTATAGCAGCACCTGATATAAAAAAATGGACTGACCTCCTGAATAGTTCATAAGATTACTGTAAAAATTCTCCTAGTTTTATGTCTAAGCTTTTGCATTTGCAGAACCTTGAATTCAGCATTTGTGTTTACTGTTTCTTATGTTTAATTTGAATTTAAGAAACTTAGAATTTAAGAAATAAGAATTTAATTTGAACTTAAGAAAGAAAAAATGCAGTCAGTTTTTCTTTGTTGGTAACAGAGTCAAACCCATACAATATGAAAAACAGTGTGTATAAGACCCAAGGAAGCTTTGGGATGGGGGTGCTTTGAAAAATTGATCCTTTATCAAGTGACATGTCCAATTCTCATAAAGGGGTAGAAAAAAAGCGGGTAAAGATTTCTCAGCTCACTTGGAGAAAAATGTGCAATTCAAATACATGAGTGACAACCTGCAATAAAGAATGCTTGAACCGTGATTGTACCCTATAGCATGCATTTATTTGGCAGAATAAAAAGCACTCATACATTTCTAAAGACCAGTATGTAGGTGAACAGTCCTGCAACATACTATGTGCTTTCAATTCTCAACAAAAGTAGTGGAAAATGAATGAAGGTTCAAACCTTTATACATCTAACATTTTTTTCAAAAGGATATGAATCCTTTTTCTTTTTTTTATTTCCTTTCCCCTAAAGGGATTTCAGCAATATCTTCTAGCAGTATATTACCTAGCATATTATTTATCGTGTGGAGGGCACTAGCCTGGAATCTGAGACCTTACTTTGCTCCAGATTTCCAATATGACCTTGAAGAAGTCAGATTCTTTTTAATTTTTTTTTTTTTTTTAAGAAGCTAAAACCTTTTGAATGCCAGACCTTATTCTCGCTTCTCTATCTTCAGTACTGTTTTTGGCACATAAAGTAGAGATAAAAAGGCTTTTCCATCTTACAGATCATAACAAAAAATAAATTTTAAAAATTAATGCAGTCAGATACTGAAGAGCTTTCTTAATAAGGCTGTTAATGAAGCATTATAGATGTAGTCTGCATATTTGTTCTTGCTGGGAAAAATGGTGAAATTATACAAACTATAATTACAGATTTGTCAGTCTCTGTCTTTGAAAGCAAGACACTGCCAGTAAATTAAGATACTTATAATTTAATATATGATAGCCACTAAAAAACTAGGCTACTTTTAATTGTCATGGCAAGCCTCCTTAATCAGAAAATTTTGAGAGATCTAAAATACAATATAGGTCATTGTAAATGGAAGGCTGAGAATATGCATGCAGACATAAAATAGTTCATATAGTTCCCTGTTATCATTGTCCCAACAGAACAAAGTATTTTCTGCCAGACAGGCTATGAAAAACAGACATTTCACATGTGTGCAACTGGAATTGATTTTCCTCTGGAATTACTACATATATGGAAAAGTAAGAACTATGCACAGACTTTCACATACTTACACATGAAAAGTACACATAGGTATGTGTATCCAATTTATACAGATTGAGAATAGCTAAGAAAAAAATCGCCCAAAAAAAAAGATTTAAAAATGGCAGGAGAATTAAAAATATGTAATTTCACAGTTCTGGGAAAATTAGGTATGGCTTATTATTTTGAGGGTTTGAGTTTGACACTAATGGCTCCATAATAGAAATAACATCAGTAGTTCTCTGTGTCTTGGAATATTGCCTAGGACAAAATAATTATGGAATCCACAGTTTGTGGCAGCCTTTTCTCATTTTTATATAGCATAAAATTCAGAATGCATTTAGAGCCTACACAGTGAAAGAACATGGCCATACACATGCACAAACATATGACATATGTATGTATGTAATATTTTAGCAAGTGGAAGATATGCTGCAATTGATCCCCAATTTCATAGATGTTATCCATAATGCAGATTGTTTATTGCCCTAAAACCCCACACCAAATGATAAAATAAGGAATCCCTGAAGGGTAAAAATAAGGATTTCTGATTCAAGAACAACATGCATTCTCTTACACATGAACAAAACACTTCAGCATCTTATCAGCATCATAAAAGAAAATAAAATCCTGCTGTACCTCTCAGATTGTCAACCCTTAACTGTGGGCAGTGGTTTTAAGTCTCTGATACAGCAAACTCTGATGCATCTTTTTAACAAACAGGGTTTAAGCATTTCATAAGTCTGGTTTCATAAACTGCAACCTGTAATGGCAGGCACAAATGTATTGAATAGACACAGGTGAGAAATAAGAACATCTAGAACAATCAACAGAATAAAACCAGTAGTATAAGACCTATTATGATATGAAAATTCAGATCATATCAGCTTCATGATTAGTCATTAGAGTTTAAAATACATACTCATGCATGAAGAATAATATCCCTTTACACTGAACTATATCTCCAATTAGGAAACCAAAACAGTATTTCTTCTGGTGTAGCAAAGAGATATTCCTTTAATCTGTTTGGAGGTAGAAAAAAAGTATCTAAAAAATCTTGCTTAAATTTAGAACTCCTGTATGATTTTTCCAGGGATGGAAACTACCATGAGAGGGTACAAAGCAGAAGGATATAGGGCAGCAAAATTAATCAAGAAAAGACACCATGACAATTTATTTGGTAACATGGGAATACTAAAGCTATAGAAGATGCAGAGAAAACAGAACCTATAGTGAGAGGAAGAATGTAAAAGACATTTCAGGTGTTTCTCAATGGGAAAAATGAGAGGAAGGATGAAAGCCACCAAAATACAGAGAAACTCAGGGGCTAGGGAGAAGCCACCTCAGACTCAAATTTTCTACATACTTGACATCTTCTTTCGTATTTGATGCTTTCTTACTGTCTCATATTTTCCATTAATTATAATTTTAGTTTGTGTCAGACTGTGCCTTTTTCATCTGTTGACTCAAAGGAGATATCCGTTTGTCTCTGATGTCAACCTTTCTAACCTTTCAGCCTCTCTAACCAGAAGAAATATGTTAATTATGTGAAACTTGAAATATTGAAAAGGTCACAAAAACCTACAGAAGAGTGAGATGTAAATTATACATCTTGAGACAAAAGCGTATGCACGTCAATCTTTTTGGATTCACTCCAATGCCAAGCTTATTTTAGCCTCCTTCAGGCATGCACTTTACAGACTTCCACATCACCCTTCACCTCAGTTCTGCAGCTCTTTTCTGGTCATTGCTACTTGCAGCTTTCTTTGCACCAGCTGGACTTTTCAGCCTTTTTCTAGGCTATGCAGCAGGCAGTGCAATAGGGAAGGAACCACAGCATAAAGATGCTGGAGACGATGTGAAACCTAGAAACGTTCCTCTGCCAGTGGGTCAGCAGAAAAGACACCCCCATATTGTGCTGTGTGGGAAAGAAGGGATGGAGATGAAGGCACACGTCTACCACCCAGGATGCGAGGCTTGGCAGGTCTGCCCTGTCCTGTAAGTGCCAAGAGCTCTCTCTTTTTGGCTCCTGATCAGTTTTAAGTCAGATGGGGAGTGCCACCTGCTGGGTGACCTTCTGAAACTGAGTCATGGGTTTAAGATCAAGATAATTGTAACAGGAATTTATATGAGTAAAAACTCAGCAAGGGCCTAAAATTAAAGAATTGACTAATCAGACTCAGTGAGGAGGACAAATTGGTCTTAAGTAGCTCCCCTACTGTTTCATGGCCAGCTTGCTGGCGCTTTTAGTAATCCTTTTCTTGCATGCTGGTCAAAAATCTGTAGGGCTTGTCCTCCTTTAAGTGTAATAAAGCTTTTCAAAAGGCAGCATACAGACCCTACCTGCCTGCTAAATCTCTCATGGATCTTAGGGTTTGGCTCCAAGGTGTGATACCATTGTATTTTTAAATAAAGAAAAAATAAATGTCCATCAGCTCTCGACGAGGTCTTATACCTACGCATATCAAAGTCAATAACAAAATATTTTGTGTCCTCCTAGAGATCTTGAAGGAATTTTCTGCAATTCACTCAGTATAACTGTAAACAATCAACGCATGAGATGGATCAAAATCTTCTGAGCAGTGTGTTTTGTGTACACAAACCACTGGCTCATCCTGACTCCAGGATTCTTAAAGTGGGGAGACTTACAGCACAGACCAAGAAAGGCAGAATTCTGTCTTGGCTGGGCACATCAGAAAAGATTAATTTTATAAATTGCTTTAAGTTTTCCTATCTATTTAGTCTCTTAAATATGCCTCAGAAAGCTGGCCTAAGG
This sequence comes from Peucedramus taeniatus, assembly GCA_013400575.1. NCBI lineage: Eukaryota > Metazoa > Chordata > Aves > Passeriformes > Fringillidae > Peucedramus > Peucedramus taeniatus. The sequence goes on from WBNO01021002.1 coordinate 302,959, forward strand.
AAGTTTAAGAAATAATTTGATGTCTAGCAAGTGCTGCAAGTGGTGTATAGAAGATGCATTTTTGTTATGGGAGGTACTCTAAACTAAGGTGAAGGTATAAAATGTGGCACTCTGTAACCAGATTTGGGCAGCTGTGAGACATCATGTACAGCACAACCTTTACCTAAGAATAACTACAATTTCCAAACAAAAATATCATGTTTGATTAGTTGATGAAGTTCACATTTCACATGAAACCTGTTGTTATCTGCTGATATTTGGGGGTAAAAGTCAAACCAAAATGCCAAAAAATACTAATACTGAAAAGAAAAATGGAAAACTGAAGATGGAGCTGGAATAAAAGTATGGTAAAATCCCAGAAAGTTAATGCCTGATGATAGATCTCAACTAGACTAGTGAAGCACAAGGTCTGCAGTAAATGCCTTGGCTTCAGAATCAGAAAGGAGGCTGCCCAGGAAAAGTCAGTCAGGGCCCAGGACCTGACTGTTGCCAAAATCCACATTGGAAATGGGGAGGCTATCACTTAATTAAATTAACAGTGCCACCATTTCACAATCTGACTGCCTCCTGACAAGAGAAAATGGTCTAAAACATGGCAAAGTACTCCTGGGAGAGCTGAATGGAGTTAATTAATCAACTTCTGTCTGAAGCACAAGACACAGCAGCAAATGTGACTGAAGCAAAAGGCAAAGCAATAGAAAACTTACATGTGCTGGCATTAGTTTAGGTTTTTAAGATGATAGTCAATGATCAAACATCATAAAGATTTTGATTCTGTGGCCAAATAAAAAGGAGTCTATCCTGCTGAGAGGATTTCAAATGAGCTACCTACAAAATGATGGAATGCAATTGAGAAGGGGGAGCCAGGCTGTTCATAACAATGTGGTGGTGTTGGGATGAGAGACAATGGGCATAAAATGAAAAAGGAAAAGTACAGACTAGATAGAAGGAAAAGCTTTTATCAGCTGAAACAGATTGCCTGGTTATGAGGGGGTTGTGCTGTGTCCATCCTTTGTTTTCACAGTAAAGCTCAGAGAAGCCTGGTCTGCCCTTACAGCTGATGTGAACGGGAAGTTGAATTAGATGCTTCCAGAGGTTTCTTTCCATCAGAATTTTGTGTGAGTCTAAGATTATATTATACTGTGAAAGCAAATAGCTGAAAAAATATTTAGACTCTAAGTAATCCACATGAGAAGAAAAATGCTTTAAAAATTGATTGGCAGAAGAAGAATTAGATGTTAATGATGAGAAAAACAAAAAAGAACACAGTAAAATTTCATTATATAAGGATTATACAAGCATTCAAATAACTCTGCTCATGTATAAAGATCACACAAGAACTGAAATACTTTAGCTGACAAGCAATGATTGTGAATAGCAATACTCATTTAAGTGTTAGTGGTCAGGATGAATAGAACAATAAATTGCAAAATTACCACAACAGGAATATGCTAAATAATCTGCAATGTCAAGTTAATCATTGAACTAGATGATGATTAAGCAAGTCACAAAGTGCATGTCAGATTGGTGGCTAGCAAGGAGGGCAAAAGAATGACTATTGCATAGAATGAAAATGAGATTTCTTGGGAGACTTCTGCATAAAAGGGCAGATATGCAGAGAAATTCTAATCATGGTCTAGGGAACTCCTTTAACAGAATAGCTGTGTGAAATGAAAGTTTGCATAATGGCAAAAAAAACCCCAAATTAAAAAAGGTTAAAGAAATCCCAGGAAAGAATAGAAAGAACTGAAAAAATTTGTAGTCAACTTGAAAGTAATGAATGAGATCTGATGGCTCCAACACCAGAATAATATACTTAAGTTAATGTACCTGTGTAGCACCTGAGAAAAGAAAATCATATGCAATAATAGTCTCATTAAAAAGAATAGTCAGGGATATAAATCAAACCAGAATTTCACCCCTGGGTTTTGTTCAAAAATGCTGATAATCTTGAGATGCAGTCTAGGAGGTCTATATTTTTGTGAGTGTTCCTGCTCTTGGTGTTGTGCTAATAAATGCTATGGGGATATGTAGCTCTAGGGTGAATGCAACAGATGCAAAGAGAGAGGACCAAAGAAAACACAGATGTGGAGATGCTCTTTTTATCTGAGAATATGAATATTTTAAAAGGGTGCCATTGACACGTTATACATTTTCTTGCATTTAACCTCTAGATCATTAATTTTAATAATAATTATTATTTCCACATCATTCTTCTCTAGCCATTTTTATGGTAACATTGATTATTTTTTAAGCATCATAAATCAAAATGAAATTTTGAAAGTTGATTTCTGTTTGAAATGGCAGTCTAGGAGCTATTATTTCTTAAAAAGCAAAACTTTTCAAGGGCTGAGCTCATGGTTTTGAAGGCAGCTATGTTGGCCTGGGCTCTTTAGTGGGTGGATATTTGGGCAATGAGTTACCAGGGACTCTGAGCTTTCACATGCTGAATTGTACTGTCCTAGAAGAATGGAGATCTTGGTAGTCAGGAAACAGAAAGTATCTGAAGGGCCAGTTGATGAAAACTCTAGGATCCTGATGTCTAAATCAGCAGCCAAAGTCTAAAACCCACTTTGTGAAAAAGCCAAACAAGTGTCTACAGAGATTAACATTCCCCAGGATATTTCCCATTTTCACCAGGTTAGTTTTCTTTGACAGAAAAACTGCATGCCAGAAAATATCCAGCTGTCATTCTCACCTTATCATCATTTCTGCACAGTGGGCCTGTACACACAAAATACATCATTTTATCAAGTCTACTGCTTCCAGCTTCACAGATCGTACATCGGCCTCTGCTCAACGCCAAATCGGCATTTACCTTTCTAGGCAGTTTGGAAGCCTATTTTATTGTAGCATACATGAACCCTTCTGAACTCTGCAATAGATGCTCTGGGTTTTGTGCTAATACAAGTTTTTCCTTGTCATAACATTGGGAAGCAGGCATTCAGTACCCACACTGACATCTTGCTCTTCCCAAGACATTCCTTGGGCAGGACATCAACAGTTCATGTTGTATATCACAGCAAAGGGTGTCATGCCCAGTGGTGCTTCAGGGCAGCTTTGCATGGTATGAAATGAAAGACAAATAAAAGACAACAATATCCTCCTCCCCTGCCAAACAAAACAGCAGCTTAAGAACTAGAAAAGAGATGCTCTTTTTCTTGTGTGGTTACTCGATGTTTGTTCCTCAACAGTAAAGTAATGAGCTTGCTCTTGGAACAGAGAAGTTATGGTCTCATATTAAAGAATTGTGGTTATCCCCTTGATTTAGGGGGAAAAAAATTATGTCAGTGTTTTGGGATGGTATGAAACCGGTTGATAAAGAAACCATAACATATCAAACTTAAAACCTAAAAGAGACAAGATGAAAAGGTTATAAATGACGTAGATACAAAACAGAAAAGCTGAGTGCAAAAATGGGAGAGACTTCTGGGGAAATATAAGAATTCTAACACTGGGTCCCTGCCTTCAAATAATACTTCATTGTATGGCTTTAGATATTTTACAGTGGGGTTTTTCTTTTTTTAATTAATGTTCCCATGCAAGTGAAAGTGCAGAAAATAATGTCTAATTTTTTTTAAATTTGGTTAAAGAATCCTCTGTTGTTTTTATCACTCCAACAAAAGCTGAGTCTTAAAGAAAAGTCATATCACTTAACTTTTTCAGTGTTTTCATTATAAGCTCTACTCCCTGGGGCTCTGCAGACAGAGAATAAAAATACATTCATTTCATGATTCTTTAGCTAACAAAAATGTGCCATTTCTGAGCCAGTCATTTCTCAGTCATTTCTGAGCTTCTGCACTTATATCTAGAAAATAGTGTGTCTATTTGCCTTTATAGAATATTTGAACATCTAAACTAATCAAATTTCAACAACTTGAAGAGTAGAAGGTCCCTCATGGGACTTATTTTCATGGTAAAATCATGCTCCAGTTACATTTTTCATTTTTTTAGTTGTCTACATTTGGCTTTGCTGATTTTTATAAAATTCCATTATTCCAAGATGAACCAAATTTGCTTGTAGTTCAGTTTAAATTTCGAGTGACTTTTAAACTGTTAAACCCCAAAATAATACACATCATTTGGATTTTCTCAGCAAAACTCTGAACATCTGCACAAACCATATTTTCCCTTAGAGTACAATATGGATTACCCCAAACCAATATTTGATGTCCTCTTTTGATGGAAATATCTAGACAAGCATTAACATCACTAGAGGTCACTAAACCGTCATTTCCTTTTCAAAGATTCTACGTAATTGCTTTCCGTTTGGTAAGACATTAATATTTCAGTAGTTTAGTTTTCATCTCCAGATATGACTTTGTCTCCTACCATGGCTTTGCTTGTCATCTATGTTTTATGCAAACCTTTGTGCTCTATGCTTCCATTTTGGGGAGCTTTTCTGGTCATTGTGCATAACTGTGTGGGGACAGGTAAAACCTTCCTGTGGGTTTGTTTTTATAAAGTGCTCTGTTTTCACATACTCCAAGTAACACCAGAACTTTCATTTCTGGTACCTTAATGTACTTTTTTAAACTAAAATGCTAAACATTTTTCTCCCTGATGAGAATATGTAGAGACTATTGACATGTGGATTTCTGGGAAACTTGCTTTATGTTTCCTATGTACCAAACTACGTATTCTGCTGAAACTTTTTAGAGGAAGCAGCAAATGAATTTGCGAGAGCAGAAGGGCAACCATCCCTACGGTTCTCAAGTCCTACTTTTCAAAAAATTGAACAGCATTGCCTCTTACCTGCCTGTTGCTGATTCCTGGAATTCCATTTATCTTGTTCTATGTTGTCAATACCCAAATAACTCATTTTCATGCCATGCTTGACCACTACCAAAAAAATTGACATGTGCCTGAATACACAGTGGTGCCACAGCTTATTTAGAAACAATCATCTGGATTTGTGTCTTGCTTGCTGACACTGGAAGTGCATTTGTTCTGAATGTAGTAGCTCAGTTTGTCCAAGTGTGATCATTTTAATGCACTGCCTCTACCTGAGGAATGCATTGCTTCTGCCCTGCCACCAGCCTCTGATTTGTTGTCTGTGTGTTGTGGAGCACTCCTTCTTCGCCTGATGGGGTTTTAATATAGCTGTGACTCTTACTAGTTCCCAGAGGTTACATTTTGCCCTGTATCTTTTTGATCCATGTTTTTTCCTGTCTGTTGGTGGCATATGCCTTTTTCAATAAAAAACAAAACTTTCAAACTAATTATTTTTCACAGAGCATTAGCATTTTGCCTTCCTGTTTAAGCTCTTAGTTTCACCTTAGTTACAGATACTTGGTTACCCTTGGAACTTCACCAAAACTTCAGACAGTTCCTCCTCCATTTTCAAGATCCAAACCATTTCTGTCCCACGCATAAATTAGCCTGGTTAAGACAGCACTGGGAACATTTGTGTATCTTGGAAATTAGGCTTTTTCCTCTAAATAACCTCCATGGCCATACATAAATTCCGTTTAAACCTGACATTACTAGTGAGAGAATTATTCAGAGTAAGCCCCTAAGAGTCCAGCCAGGGTTTAGGAAAAGAATAGGTACAAACAATATTTCTGAACTTCTAAGGACATTACTTTAACAATCTACTTCCAGAACTGAACAAGGAGGTGACAGTAATTCTTAACCAAACATTAGTGATGGGCTCTGGGAAAAAAAAATCAACGTGCTCCAAAAATATTTTTTAGAAACGAAAACACAAGAGAAACAGAGAACTCAAATTCAAGCATGAAGTTTTCAAGGAATTTAAACTCATTAAAGAAGAGGTATTATCCATATATAGAAGCACTCTGAAGGAGGAGGCAATCTTGTGCCTACTTCCCATTTGGTTGAGCACTTATTTGGAAGGGTTTCCAAGTATTTTTGTTCTCTAACAAGATTAATCCTGAGCACAGATACACATCTATATTAAAAAAACCCCAGTCATTTACACACAAAAACTTGGCTGGTGCTAACAGCTGTAGAGAAATATTTTTAAATCGGTGCAAATTATTGTCAATAGAACATCCCAGAAGAGAAATCCATTTTCTTTAATAGCTTCCAGATGCAATATTAAGAACAGTGTATCCGTGAAGCTGATCTATGTAATTTATAGTTGGAATATTTTCTTCTTTGTGTTCACAGAGTCACAGAATGGATGAGGTTGGAAGAGACCACAGTGGGTCATCTGGTCCAACCTCCCTGCTCAAGCAGGGCCTTCCTAGAGCACAGGGCACAGGATTGAGTCCAGATGGTTCTTTAATATCTCCAGTGAGGGAGACTCCACAACTTCTCTGGTTAATCTGTTCCAGTGCTTGGTCATCTGCACAGTAAAGAAGCTCTTCCTCATATTGAGGTGGAATTTCCTGTGCATCAGTTTCTGCCCATTGCCTCCTGTCCTATTGTGTGGCACCACTGAGAAGAGCCTGGCTCCATCCTCTTTGCACCCTTTCTTTGGATACTTGTAGAGATCCCCTCTCAGTGGTCTCTTGATGTGGTACTACATGGCAATGCAATGCTGTAAAAGGCCATGTATACTGAATTCCACGAGCTACTTGCTAAAAGTGAGAGACCTATGAAAAGAATGCTTATAAGAAGAAATTACAGGAGCTATTGCACTTTTATAAATGCAGCTCTGACCTTGGCAGGAATTTTCCATTTGGTGAATTACTCTGAAGAGGTCCTTTAATCCAAAAACGTAACAAAGATTTTTGCTTATGCCAAGTGGGAGATGCATGGGTTTCAGAGCAGAAGCACTCATCTTTTTTGCCTCAGAAGTTCCACATGGGCTCAGCATATTTTACAGCAATGAAGAAAAAGGAATCCATTTTTACACATTTGTTAGGAATACTAAACTCACAGCAAGCAAGATCCTTTTGCATCAGCAAAGTCTTCATCACTGCTTTTTCTGTGAACTTTTATCCAATTTATTGCTGATTTACCCTTTTATTTTAAGAGCACTTAAGCAATATGCAAAAAGCTTCTTTATTTTCTTTTATTAAAAAATAAGTGAACAAAATGTTAGAAATATGGCTAACCTTTTAAAACTTAAAAGGTTTAAAAGTTGTCTGAAAACAACAACTGATCATTTAGGATTGGAATATTTCATGTTACTTTTGATGAAGAAAACAAGGCATACCAGGACACTGTTCATACTGTTTAAGCAGTGTACTTATGCCTCAAATTACATTCCTCAGGGGAATATTTGTGCATCTATATTTTGTCTTTGCTCTGGTCCATTTCCATAGCAACATGTTTGCTCCTATGGAGAATCTGGGTGAATAATTTCAAATTGACCTGAAAGTTTTGAAACAAGGTTTCAGTTATCTATAAAATAATTATGAACAAAAGTAATTAAAAAAAAAAATTAAAAAAT
>WBNO01021003.1:0-27274 GCA_013400575.1 Peucedramus taeniatus
TGATATATTTTTGGAGTTGGCATAAATAAAAAAAAAAAATTATGTTAGTTAGTAGCCAATAACTGTTTTTCTAAATAAAGAAATAAATGAAAAATTAACTCCTTACCAGGGATAGTTAGCAAAGAATACTATGTGATCAGTGCACTTCTCCTACTTTGTAGCATTTACAGATTTTTGTAAACACAGACTATTGTATCTGATTAATGCAATATCTCTGACTTTTTCCTTGCTTTAAGCTGAATATAAATATAGCTGTGTCTGATTTGTGTTGAAAAGTTTTATAGATTCCAGGTCCAAGATTATATTGTAAAACTTAATTTACATTTATTTGTGTATTTTTTAATTAACTACAGGAAATTAATAAGATTTTCCACGTTTTGCAATATACTGCCCTTGACCCTTTCCTTCTTTCCAAAATTTGGACATAATTTTATTAAATTGCACCTCAGAATAACAATATGTTCTCTACATTACAAACCAATAATTATAACTATTCATCTAAATCTCTCTCAATGAGTTTTGCAGTGGCTGATTTGCCTTTATGAGCTCTGTTTTCTTTTTCAGGGCAGGACAAGGAAGTGCTAACAGAACTGCACCTACATTCAAAAATCATCCTACTGATTAACACAAAGGTATAGTGTTGCTTTTTATCTTACATTAAAAACTTTTTGAAAAAATCATTTAGGTATTTCACTTGTTTGACCATTAAAGAACATTTGGCCAACAGTTTCAAATATCTATCAATTACTTAAGCTCCAGTCTGAAACAAATCATGCGTCCTTCTTAAAGAAAAACTTTATTTCCTGAACACCTTGAAAAGAAAAACAGATGCAAGTGGTACTTTCTTTTGTACTGTCATGCCTTTTCAAATCTTAGTCACCCTTCAGCCTCCCAGGCTAATAGAATTTCTACTGATCATCACAGAATCATAGAATGGCCTAGGTTGGAAGGACCCTTAAAGATCAATTTGTTCCAACCCCTCTGCTGTGGACAAGAACACCTATCACTAGACCAGGCTGCTCAGAGCTGCATCCAGCCTGGCCTTGAACACTTCCAGGCACGGAGCATTCATGTGAGGGTGGAAGAAGTTGTTGTGGCTTCTTGGGATGCCTCACAACATCATAAAATCTAAAGAGTAATTTTTTGGAAAAATTATGGATCAGCACACTAAACCATTATGACAGGTGAATTGATGTTGAACATAACCACCATCTAGAGATAGTGAAAGGTATAATTCAATTTAATTCTGTCTAACAGTTTAATCAACATCTACAACTAGTTTTTAGATTGGCATTGGGATTTCATTCTCAAAATCGTTTCCTCTAGTGCTATTCTCTTATCAAATTAACAAAGTTTGTGAAAAAGAAGTTATTCTTGACAAGTATGTTAAAATATATCCTTTAGCACTCTGCTGAAATGCTTCCTGAAAATAATCTTCTACTTATGTATTTAAAGAATATCTTCTCCTATATTATATGGAAGTAGCAAACTGCTCACTACCCACTGTTTTCTTTGATTCCTATTATTAAATAAAGCCTTTGGTATAGGTTAAGTATAGCTTGTCTGTGATGCCTGTTATTATGGTCTATGGCAGCAGCTTTCTTATATTTTCTTTGTTTTGGCAAGACTCAATATCATAAGCTCCAGCAAACTGGTTTCAATAACATAATACTGGAAGTGATAGTAAAAGTAAGGGTACCAGGAGGCAGTACCAGGCATGGGTACCTTGTCTTGTGCAGATTCTTCAGAATTTTAAATTCATGTATAAATAATACAAACATTTTTCCTAACAAAGAGTTACAAGAGAATAACTTTAATGATTATTTTTGAAGCCAGGAAACTAAAACACTTAAGCCTAGTTACAGGGAACCCTGTATCATTGCTATTTTTAACACCATTCCAAACCTGTGTAGCTTAGATCTATAAAGATCTAAAACTTGGGTTTATTGCTATTCACTTTGTACTCCAAATGGAACTGTATATATGCTACATAAAATTTGTTTCAGAGTGATCAGAAGGCTCACAGAGAAAATTTCATCTCCCTTCCCTCTTTGTCTTTTCCTAGCCATCTTTTCAAAGTATTCATTCCATCATCTACCATTTGTTATACCAAAATTCAAATCCTGGGTTCTCGATAATCAACTAACAGTGCACTTAAAGCTCACAAGAAAGTGTCACAGGACTTAATACCTTTTAAAATAATACTTTATTATATAGTTATATGTATCTCAACATTAATTTAAACATTTTAAAAATATTTAACAGATGTCTTTTTAGTAATTTTTGAAGAACAGAAGTGGTAGGAACCAATTATTCTTCATCTGTTTTTCTTGGGGGTTTTTGGTTGCTTGGTTTTGGTTTTTTTGGGTTCTTGTTTTGGTTTTGTGGTTTTTATCTTTGGGGTTTTTTTGTTTGTTTTGGGTTTTGGTTTTTTTTTTTTGCTTAGGGTTTTTTTGGTGCGTTGTTATTTTTTGTTAGAAGCATGCAATCTAGGGACTGTGGAAAAATGAAGGAACTATTCTTTATGGTGTGGAAGTGGAGTTTTTTTCTTTGTTTTGTTTTTTTGTTTGTTTGTTTTTGGGGTAGGAATGAAGTATGTTATTGGTCAGCTTAAGTTTAAAAGGATAATATGTCTCAGTTTAAAATTATTTGACAATGAATTTTCATATACTGCGTACAGCAATGCTTAAGTGAGAGAGAAGAGTGATAGAGAAAAATTTATTTGCTACATAGTTATTAAAAAAAAAATAATGCAAGATCTACTAAACCCCAGAAACAGTCAAACCTTTTTGAATAGTTTTAGATGTAATTACAAAAATTTTGTCTTACAAATGTTCAGTTAGGCTTGTTTGATAACTGTTCAGATTTCCTTGCTGTGTGATATTTTGAATATTTATGTCTCAACTAAGTGCAACCACCTTTGCTGTCTTCCTTGTAATTTACGTTTCACTTGTCTTTTCTTAGTTAGGGGCTAAAAAAGGCAACAGAAATTAAAAAAAAAACCCAGAACTTGCGTGTTAGAAACATTAAAAGTGCTAACTATGAGTTTTATTATACTAGAAGGGCTAATTTATATTTATAAGTTAATTGTTTGTTTTATCTTGCATACTCTCAACCTTTCCTGACAATAGGAAGGAATACTGTTATTACTATGTTGTTTAAACAACCATCACATGATGATCATGAAGGAAGAGCACACATTTTTAACAGAAAAATAAACTAATTCAATTTCTAAGTCAAAGAATATACTCCACAAAACTATTTCAGAAATTGGAAGCTATATTTATAATTTGGTTTGTGGGGTCTAAATCAGCTACAAATATCTAACTGTGGATTCCATTCTGCAAAGACAAATCTGTATCTTAAATTGTCTGTCCTTCTTGACATACCTAAGAAAAAAGGTGCCATGTTGGACTTACAGAGGAACACAGCAAAATTAGATTGATTTCTCAACAGATTGCTTTGCTATATTCTAAGTTTTTGTGTCTTGATGCTGCAGACTGGAGGCCCATTAATACAGGAGAATCCCTGCTGTGTGACTTTTACTAGTTACAACATAGTATATCCTATCGAACTAGTTGCAAACTTAAGAAGCAAATTCAGAAATTGATTTGAAATAGCTTTTTATGTTAATATAATGTATCAAGTACTTATTTGTGAGAAACCAGGACACCTCTCTGGTGGCTCTGGATGGGCTGAGACCCGGGCAGGGGGCTCGGAGAGCTTGGCACAGAGCCCAAGACCCTTCTGCCCTTAGTCTCGAGCCATGGAAACGGTTACCAACTTTATGTGAGGCGTTACAAACCAGTGAAAGTAGAATAAAATGAGTAGCTTATTGCTGAGTAATTATTACTGAGTAGCTCTATTACTGAGAGAAATAGAATGTTAAGATTCATATGATAAGTGTACAGGGGGGTCCAGATGGAGGAATGTGGGCGTGTACTGCCCTCGCTTCTTCTTCATGGCCTCCATCTTCTTGGTGATGTTGGCACTTTGGGATTGGTTTAGAGTAGAAACTGACTGTTTAACATAGGTGATAGGTATTGGGAATTAACTGTAAATAATGTCTATGTAGTTTATAGTATAAAAAGACAACACAAACCTGGGGGTGGGCAGTGTGCCTTGAGCTGACCGGCTGAACGCATCGTGGCTGGGCAGGGAGAACATGTTATAGATAAGAAAAAATAAACAACCTTGAGAACAAAAGCCAAGGAACTCCGACTCTCTTCGATCATCTGGCTGTGAAAAGGGACTCTTGGGAACATCCCAGGCAGGGGAATCCTGAGAATTATTTCTCTCACTTCAAAATAATTGTTGCCATTTCTCCCTGGTTTTCTAAGCAATGCATTGTAAGGTCCAGATGTCTTGTTTTGTATGTTCTAGAACAACAGCCTCTCAGAAGGAAGTATTTGACAGCAATGAAGAGCAGAGGGGAAAGTACCTTAAGGGAGATGAGGCATTTGAATCCACAGGCCATCTCAGTATGCTGTTTTTATTTAACAAATCTGAATATATATTTTGCATATTGCTAGATCTGGGGCCCTTCATATCCTAGGGTGTCTGAAAAGTGCTGGTCCCTGTCACCTCAGGTGTCCCAATCAGTGACACACTGCACTGATGCCGTTTGGGTTTTGCCTTTTTTCCTTTCATATGTTCTCTGTATTTTTCACACATATATTTGTAACTCTGTCACTTGCTATATTAGTTTAGTTAGTTAATTAGTTTTCCCAGTACTTTTCCATGGCCTTTCCCTAAGCAGAAAGAAAAAAATTCCAGAGCTCCAAGCCCTGGGAGGTTCAAGGTCCCAGTGCTATCTTGGTTCTTCTGGAAATCAAGGCTGAGAACAAGTCCTTGAGATACATTCTTATGGGCAAAGTACAACTAGTGCTGAAGTGGGGCGAGAGAAGGGGCTTGACCTGGGGGGGGAATGGCATCACCACTTGTCCTCCTAANAGCAGTATTTTGTATCCCTTAATATTTTTTGACCTTAAGGAACTCTATGTGGTACAGTAGAAGTAATCCTTGTTCCAGTTATGTCATCAAGATATGGTTTTTTAATGACCTTTCTATGCAATTTTTTCTTAAACAAGATGGCCTGTCAGGTTAGTATTGTGTATTCATTTGTGAACAAGAGGGAAATTAGAATTTTCCATATGATATATATTTTAACAACTAGAAACCAAGTATGTGTAAGAGCTAGAAAAAAAATCCCAGAGGTCTTCAGGAGGAAAAATGACTATGAAAGCCATAAATCCAACTGGATATGGCTACAGTAAAAGTAGAAAGAAGCAATGTAAGAAATGTTGTAGAGAAACTAGCTGAAAAGAAAGCCAGAGTTAAAAAGAGAAGAGCTCAAAAATCAGTCTGAACGAGGCGAGAGTTCAAACTGGTGAAAGAAATCCCAAAATATAGCCTGTTTTCTCCCTTCATATACAATACTTAAATTTCAGTTAACTCTATTCTAAAGAGTAACTGTGTAACAGATATAGGGCCAGTGGTATGACACGGACTATAAGATTATTTCTCTTTAAAAGTTCTCAAGAAAAATAAACCAATCAGAATAGAATTCTATGAACACACTTGGGGAATTTAGCCAAGAAGTATTTTAACCACCTCCTTTGTTGTGCAGTGGCTACAAGAATATAGATCAAAAGACAGTGAAGTATCAAGAAGTATCAATAAGTCAGCTCTGTGCTTGATATTAACTTTTTTGATAAGCAATGGAGTGCATAGGGTGAGTCTCATGTAAATTTGCTGTGTGCACCAAGATCCTGAAAATCCAACTAAAAGTGACGGTTCATGAGTGAACTTTCAACAGTCCAGCACAAAAATAATGCAAGAAATACCCAGGTGAATACTTAGAGTCTTTCTTCTTGAGAAATGCAGAATTAAGCCCATGATTACCTATGTGATGTTCCAGACCATGGGCCTGCAACATCAATTCTCTCTTTACAGGCTAAGAATCATCAATTGGACAAAACTGGTTAATCACCTCTAGGGCCAGTTGTTGATATCTTCCAAACTATTAGACCTAGATTTGCTGCTGACTTGGGCAATTTTTGATAATTGTACAGATTCTTTAATACCTTAGTTTCATTGTTGGAAAGGCTTGACACTGACCTTTGCCTCAGTATGAAATTTGATGAATTAAATTCATCAGAAAGCAGAGGGAAGGTTCTATTTCAGAAAAGAATCTTTTGGCTATTTAGATGCTAACATCACCTACAAAAATGTTTACTCTGGCCAGTCTGTTCCAGTCCTGAGAAAGAAGGATATCCTGAATGATGGAATAGGCAGTCTGAGACAGCACTACAGGAATTTGTATGCAGTAACTTTCAATGCTCATACCTGGAAAAAGTGGTCTTTAATCCCAAACCAATTAAAGTTAGCTCTCATGCTGACCAATGAAGAGTACAAGAAAAACAAGATTATACAGTCTTAATGCATATGAAGTGGAAATGATATAACTCAATACACAACATGGTTCTGCATCTTAAAATACATTTTCATAGTGGTGGCAGAAAACAGACTATAGAGTTTCCATTATATTATATTTGTATTACTGTTCTCAAACCTGATAAGCTGAATAAATGAGCCATGCGTACTATGGCCCATATTCTACTTTATGTATCTCGTCTGCATGGGCCATATGCTGTGAATGTTTTAGATGGTGGTTAACATCCAAATTAGTTTTCAGATCTGACTGTTTCAGTTTTATCAAATAATTGCTCTTGTAGTGAGTGGTTACGACGAATTTCACAGTTGTTTGAAACAAGAGGCAAAGACTGACAGAATAGAAGTCATCAGCAGATTCCAGATTTGACACTGCTGCATGATTTTTTTTCAGTGCTGCAGTGAATTTAATTTGATGAGGGCATCAACACTGTAGCTTTCCAGATGTTCTTTTACAGCACAGAGCCATGATGTTGACTTCCTCATTTTAGGATTTCTGGAATGCATATGCATTGTAGTTGTAAATAAAATTTTGAGCAAGATAGTTCAGTGAATTAAATATATGCCCATATATCTATAAAATGAACAACGTGTTTTTCACTGATGTCTCTACCATTTAAATAAAATTTCATAAAGCTTCAGAAAAGCTCACATTCACATGATGAACTTGAAACTCTGTAGTAATATAGCATGGCTTTTCATTCCCTCCAGTACTACCAAATATGTGAAGTCTCTAATCTTCAAGTTAGCAGGAAAAAGCATTTTGATTTTCTGCGTTTTTATCGCTACCATGTAAAATATTTTATTTCATATTTAAGCCAAGAATCAGAACTTTGCTTTTTTTTTTTTTAATTCTAACTTTTACACTGTTATATTAGCAAAGAGATGAGGGTGAAATTTAGATTGTGTCTGCCCCTCAAATAGATTCCACTTTCTTAATAGAACAGACTTTTAATTATGGTGGTAGGCCCATTGCTTCTGTGCTGACATGAAACTATTCTGTGTTGATGACTTAGTCTTTTGGAGCAGAAGTCACTCAAAGATGACTGCTATTGTGCATTCTTGAGTACAGTGATTTGTGATGCCACCCCTGGGCTGTGTTTTACAAACATGCTAGACTCACCATGCGCTTCCATAGATTCCTCCTCCAGCTAGCTGGGAATACCAGCAGAGACTTCTGGCCATGCTGAATATGTTTTTTTACAAAGAATTAGTGTGTGTAAACAAAGGAAAATACATTCCAATACCTATGACAGCAGGTTGAACTGTGTTTTCCGAGAAGTTGGCTCTGTCTGTAATTTGTCCCTTGCTGACATACTTTTTCAGTTCTTCATTTTCTGAGACACCAAGCACAAGTAAAGACATAAAGATTTGTAACATGGTGTCCACAAGCACAGATTATTGTATTCCTTATAATTAAGTACCTTTAAAAAGAAAACTCTAAGTTAAAGAAGTAGACTCTGAATATATTTCGGGTTTTTTCCCCAGAAATGTATTTTAACTATTTTTTCTCAAGTATTACTTTAAATAGTTTGAATCAAGTTGCTGTTTGCAACAAAGATCTCTCAACAAAAGCCACTAACAAAACACCATTTGGTATTTTTTGCCACTCTTTAATCACATGCAAAGAAAAGTAATGTAAAAAAGTTATCAAGAGCTGTATAAGATTTACATAATTTATATCTTTGTTTAGTAAAGTCATTCTATGACAGTATTACTTCTGTTGGCATGCAGTAATTAATGAACGATGGCTATTCTGGTTTAGAGTATTTTATTAAACCTGCCACCAAGTATAAATGAAAAGAGAATTATTACCTTTACATTATATGTAAATTGAAAAATTTTAATCAAACCAAAATTGGTTGTTGCCCTTCTATTCCTTTCCTGCCTCTGAGACTAGAATTGAATATCACAGTATTATCTTACCTTCTTCTGCTCCTGGGCTACTTAAAAGGTTTTCTAGCAGATTTGATTGTTGGCAGATGTTTGGCATTCAATTATTTTGTCAGGAGCTGAAATCCTCTGGAGTCCTTAATATATAACTGCAAATATACATACTGAATTAGACAGAAAATTATTCCTTTAAATTGGAATACCCCAAAATGATCCTAATAATATTTATCAACTTTCTTACTTGTATTATCGAAAGAGTTATGACTACGTTCTGCTAATAATAGATGACCTAAGAAATGCATTATATGCAGTTGGCATCTAATTATCTGCAGATAAATCTGTTTTGTAGGCAGATAACTAAGACAGTAAGTAAGAGTTTGGAACCCAGGCAGGTGCCCTGGGCAGACATATACTCTGATCTTCAGAGCTTACCATTTGATGTCCATAGTAGGCTTGGAAGACCAGAAAACTTCATTGATCTTCACCCCAATTGTATATTCAGATTTTTTTAGGCTGACTTAATTTATAGGCATGGCCTAATCCACGCTTCTTCATTTATCCCTGGATTACTTCCCTCTGTCATGGTTAAACAGGAATTGAATGGCTTTTTGTCAAGATGAATTAAATGTGTATGAATATAAATAAATGATTAACCCACAAAATATGCATCGAAAAGCCTTATTTTAAATCATTTACTATATAATATTTTACAGCTCTGTATATAAAACAGAGTCTCATATTGCTAATGCAAACAGCTCTTTGGAAAAAAAGGTGAACATTTTTATTTACAGACAACTTAATAAAAGGCAGTTTCAATTGCAGTTTCAGCCATAGAAAATGATTCAAGGACTAAATAGAAAATAAGGATCCATATTTATTAATTACCTTTTCATATCTGTATTTGCAGTATTGAAGATCTTTTTTCATTAAAGATTCTTTTATTTTCTTTTACTGGCCTCCCATCTTGACAGCTTCAGGCTAAATGTGACAAAGAAAAACACCAATAAAGCAAATGACTTACATTTCTGTCCCAAACTGGAGGCTATTTCTGTCTAGATTTTGTTTCTTTTTCTTTTAATTAAGCCTATGAATTGTTACTTTTTGAAAGATTTGAACTTATTTACAAGAGGAAAGTGTTGAATAAATATATTTCGGAGGAAAAAGGCAAAGCCAATAAAGGGCAGTCTGAAAATGGCAAAATATAGTGAATGAATCTTCCATTGATGTTGAATGTTCAATAGAGAAATTCTTTACAGGAAAAAAAATATTCAGATTAATCTTTCTCTAAAAAATAAAACTGTCTTTTGCTACCATAAGGTTAATGTGTATTTACATGTTTTGCAATAGAGTGAAATTCTCAGTCAATGCAGAGGAATCAGGATGGTGAGTTATGACAATCCTGTAAGTGGCTTGCAAGAAGGCTGGGGAGGGATAGGACAAGAGGGAATGGCCTTAAATGAAGGTGGATAGATGTAGATTAGATATTAGGTAGATATTCTTTACTGTGAGGGTGGTAAGGCATTGGAACGAGTTGTTCAGGGATGTAGTGGATGTTCCCTTCCTGGAAGCGTTCAAGGCCAGGCTGGATGGGGCCCTGAGCAACCCAGTCTAGTGGACGACATTCCTGTCCATGGCAGAGAGGTGATGATCACAAATTACTCAGTGATTCTGTGTTTCTGTCTTTTCAGAGGCTAGATCATTCTTTCACATGAAAAACTAGAAAAAATAGTAGATGTGGGAAGAGGAGAACAAAATTTTTCAACAATTCTCTATAGTTTGTCTCTATGTTGCTCCATTACAATTGGGAATAAAATACAGTCTTCCATGTTTCTACCCCATCCTTGTTTCCACACAGGAAACGTGTTCCACACATCCCTGTTTCCCTGTATCTCAAAGACAGGAAAAGCACTTCACTTTTCAGAAATTCAGCTCTACTTTGTAGTCAGATTTTCTTCTCAGCAGTATGAGGATGTTGCTTCTTTTGTCCTATTTGGCAAACCCCTCTGTCCTAGATTTCAAGGCGATATGTATTCTATTTGCAATCTGTTTGGCAGTTATCTCCTCTTGGGTGGGCAGTTTTCCTTATCTCTTCTGCAAACTGTCTTCCCTCCAGAGAGATATCTGCTGACAATGAACTATTGAATGTCACTGCCTGACTGATAAGAACTATAAGCCTCCTATTGTGAGATACTCCACCCAGAGGGAGGAGCCAAGCACTCCTCAAAAAAATATTATCTGAAGTTTTGAAGTCAGCTGCACAGCTTTTCCACTGGATTCCCAGGGGAGACAGCTGCTTCTTCCACTGGATCTTCAGAGGAAGACTTCACCCTTTTTCTACAGGATCACTGCTCCAACAGAACCACATCTGCCACTCTGGGAGGACTGCAGCCACAATTCCAATTGTACTGCTACCAACACCCTGACAACAGGGTGGTAGGTTGTATCCGGACTCTGTCAGTGTTTTTGATTTACTGCATTGTTTGTTGTTTTTTTTTTATTTATTTATTTATTTACTTCCCTAATAAAGAACTGTTATCCCTTCTCCCATATCTTTTCCTGAGAGTCCCTCCTTAATTCCAAATGTATAACAATTTGGAGGGAGAGGGTTTTATATTTTCCATTTTAGGGGAGGCTTCTGCCTTCTTTAGCAGACTTTCCAAACCAAGACACCCCCCATCCTGAATTTCTCTCTTTCATCAATAATCCTTTGAGATATCCTGATGCAGGTACACTTCAATATAGCAGTGTAAACATAGTTCTAGATAAACCATTAGTTTTTAATCAGTTACATATTTATTAGCTTAGAATATAATGCTTTAAAAATAGAATATATTTTAATGCATTTAAAATAATAATGTATTTAATTTTTAAAAAATTAACATAAAAATAAAAATAGTTTAAATAGCCTGGTCAAATATTGTTCATGTACCAGCTGGGATTCTGTTGAGTGACTGTGTAGAACTCAAAGGGAAAAGAATCAAGTTTGGCATGATCTTGTCCAAACTGCTTGTCATCATGATTCCTAGACTGCTTTTTCCCCTCAAAAACTACAGCCTAGGAAAGAACTAGCTAGGGTACTCCAAGAAGGAATGAACATTTTTTCATTAATCTGGATTCTGATCTTCTTCCCCTTTTGCTCTTAAATATGTTTATATTCCTCAGTGAAAACTCTGGATGCTGCCCAGACAACTGTCAAAGCCATTTCTGCTGACTGGCAGACCTTCTCAACAAACTCTTCTTCACCTCTTGTGTTTCAGGTAGGGCTGGGGGATCACAGAATTTTAGTTGTCTGCAGGCTGGTTAGGGACACAAGTTACAGCTATTTAAGCCTAATCAACAGGACTTAGAGCTAGAAGCTGCAAAGCCGTGTAGAGATAGAGAATTAATTATTTCAGTTTCTCATAAATGCATTTATCATGAGACAAGTGGTGTGCAATATAGATATTCCAGCTAGTACATTCATGGTGGTGTCTGCACAGCCCTGCACTGGAGACATTGTGAAGAAGGCTCAAAACAATTATGCAGTTGAACACATGCTTACCCTTAAGGATGAAGGATGGGATATCCTTGGGAGTTGTGCACATCATCATCAGATCATCAGAGGCTTTCAAATCACTGGCAGTGCATAAGGGATTACATCAAATGATGTTAATATACCATATATATAACCAAATATCCTTGCAATTGTGATTATTAGGACGCTGAAAACATGTTGTAGGGAGAAATTACTGGCACTGGTAGACAGCAACCTTTCCAGGTCACTGAATTTAGCATTTCTCTGTGTGAGACAGAATAGGTCATATAGGAGATACATGACCAATATGATGATTTCTACCCTTTCTTAAAAATAATTATCCTTCAGCCCACAATTTTTAGAATTGCAGTTCTAAAAATGACTACCTACAGATAAAATATTCTTATTTGCATGTTTCACATTTGCTAAGCAGTGGAATGTAGTAGCTGGTGTTGTTACGTTTTAATTCAATATAGTTTAATATTTGATGCTGAGTGAGGTATTGCAATGCAGTATTCACAGGTAGTTTCATTAAAATATGTTTTTCAGTGTATTTGGAGACACTTATGATTTACTCCTATATATATGAACAAAATAATGGACATTTATTTAGCTTTTGTTAACATTCTCAGAGTGAATGTTAGTTCTATACATCCTTGCAGCTTAAAACACACATGTTCTATTGAAAATAGTACAGAATCAGGGAATGGGTGATGTTGGCAGGAACCTCTGCTGATCACAGAATCACAGAATCAACCAGGTCGTTAAAGACCTTTGACATCATCAAGTCCAACCTACAACCCAACACCACCTCGTGAACTAGACCGTGGCACAGATTGCCATGTCCAGTCTTTCCTTAAACACCTCCAGGGATCCTGACTCCACCACCTGTGTGGGCAGCCCATTCCAAAGCCCAATCACCCCTTCTGTGAAGAACTTCCACCTCATATTTTTGATGCTGGCCCAACACAAGGCACCCATGAATATCACTCACTCACCCTCTCCTGCTACAGCTGGGCACAGGAGAGAGAAAAATTTAATAAAGGATTCATGAGTTGAGATAAGGACAGAGAGAAAACACTCCAAGGGCAAAACAGGCTCAATTTAGAAGTACAAAGTGGATTTATTGCTAACAAAATCAGAGGAGAATAATGAGTAGTAAAAATACCTTAAAAACACACTTTCTTTCCCTAAACCCTTCCTCCTGCCCACCCACAGAGCAGGGAGACAGGGCATGGAGATTTTGGTCTGTTCCTCATTGAGATTTTCTTTCGCTGCTCTGGTAGAGGGGTCCTTCCCCTGTGAGACCGTGTGGACCCCCCCACAGGAGACAATTCTCTGTGAACTTCTCCAGCATGGCTCCACTCGCCTGAGCAGCAGTCCTCCAAAACTGCTGCAACGTGAGTCTCTCCCACGGGCATGCAGTCATGCCACAACTGTTGTGGCATGGCTCACTCTTCCACGGGGTGCAGTCCTCCAAGGACTGATTGCTCCAGCCTGGAAGCAAGGGCCCTCTCTCTCCACCGGGTCTCCCACTGGATCACAGCCTTTTCCAGGCATCCACCTGCTCTGGCATAGGCACCTCCCCCACGGGCTACAGGTGGATCTCTGCATCCCCTGTGGATCCCCACAGGCTGCAGGGGCACAGCTGCTTCACCATGGTCTCACAATGGCTACAGAGGAATCTCAGCTCTGGTGTCTGGAACACCTCCTGTGCTTCCTTCTCCACAGATCTCGGTGTCTCCCTGTTGTTCCACTCACATGTTCTTTCCTCCTTCTGTTCTCTGGCTAGAACAAAAAAACCTGTGCCTCTCTTTGGTTTGATTTTCTTCTTAAATATTTTATCACAGAGCCATTACCACCATCTCCAGCTGGCCCATGCACGGCCTATCTTCAGAGCCATCAGGGACATAGTGGAAGCTTCCAGCAGCTTCTCACGAAGCCACCTCCGTGGTTCCCCCGCTGCCAAAAACCAGGCCATGCAAAACCAACACACCAACCTAAACATTCCCTGGCTCAGCTTTGGATTGTGTCCTCTTGTCCTATCACCTGGGAAAGAGGCCGACTCCACCTGGCTACACCCTTCTTTCAAGTGGTTGTAGAGAGTGATGGGGTCACCCCAAGCCTACTTTTCTCAAGCTAAACACCACCAGCTGCCTCAGATGCTCCTCAGAGGGCTTGTTCTCCATACTCTTCACCAGCTTTTTTGCCCTTCTCTGGACATGCTCCAGCATCTCAATATCCTTCATAAATTGCCCAGAATTGAACACAGCACTCAAGGTGTGGCCTTGCCAGTGTTGAGTGCAGGGGAAGAATCATCTCCTTTGTCCTGCTGGCCACACTATCCCTGATACAGGCCAGGACACCAATGACCGTCTTGGACACTTGGGCACATGCTGGCTCATGTTCAGCTGCCTGTCAGTCATTAAGATCATCTAGTCTAGTCTCCCTCTTTAATGTTACAGCTACAGCACATTGCTAAGGGCTGTATTCAAGTAGTATTTGAGTGTTTTCCAAGGTTAGTGACTCCACAAATTCTTTGGGAAAGCCATGCTTGGGTTTTACCTCATGTAAAAGTGGCCTTTTATATGTTTAATTGGAACCTGCTTTGACTATCGCCTCTTCTCCCGGCACAAAATACCAGTGATAAGTGTCTGGGTCCATCTTTTGTATCAGATATCTAAATGTATGGGTAAGATTCCTCTGTAACCTTTTGTTCCACAAGTTAAACAACCTCCCTTTCAACTTTTCCTTGTATGAGCTATGCACAAAAAATTACTATCACATTCCTTTGTAGGATTCCTGCCAGTATATCGTCTCTGATGATATATACTGAACTAGAGAGCTCTGTGTAAGGCCTGAAAAATTTGTGTGATTTCTCCTAAAATCAAAATTTTAAATCTTACTGATAAAATTTTAGGTAAAAAATCTTGACTTAGGCTATATATCTTGCTTCTTTCATTTAGATTTTATGGAAAATGTTAATGGTATTTGTCCTAATTCTGCTCAGGAAAGGGTTAGTTTTTGTGGTAGCCAGGAGGGGTCAGGGGAAGGGAGTCTCTTTCAGGAAGAAGTGCTTCCTACTGGTTGAGCAAGCATGGTGGATGGAGCAGTGGAGTAACACCGGTTTGGTGCTGAAGGATATATTTGTATAATATCAGTTCGGAGCCAGAGGGAGTTGTGGGGGAAGTGTGACAGAGGGAGGGAGCCATCCAGTACTGTCTGTCAGTGCAGTTTCCACAGTGACAAATTGAATTTCTTTTCTTGGACCCTCTGTCCTTAGTTATTGTTGCTGTCACTTTTTTTTTCTAACCTCTTTATCCAGTAAATTGCTCTTATCTCAATCCATGGTCATTACATCTCATGCCTCCAATTATCCTCTCCAGCCTATCGAAGAGAAGACAGGGAAGGTGAGAAAGTGAGTGAGCAGCAGTGTGGTTTGGAGAGTCTCAGTGGGAGCACTAAATTGAGGAGTATGATTCCTAAACCACGGCACATTTCTACATAATTTATTAAAATCTATTAAAATGAAAATTCCTGTAATGAAAAGAGATTACTTCCTTTTTCAAGTCCTCTCCATCTGCAAGGACCTTTTGCAGATCTGGTCAACCATTTTTTGTAAAATGGTCAGCAGTTAAATATTCATATATTTACTTTTAAATACTTCATTTTTACTCATTACCTGTCTTTTCTTCCAGTTAATAAGTATCTGGTTTAAAGAGATCTTAGGCCACTAAGGGGCATCTGGTAAAAATTGTGATTCACTGGAATACGGTACCTCTCCAAAATCCATCTTGAAAGGTAGCAGTTCCTGCATCTGTTTGTGCACTACTTTCACATTTTCTTCCAAATTATTCAAGTTATTTTCTAGTTCCATACTTTACCAACTATAGATTGCTCAGGATTTGTAAAAGTTAATATTTGCATCCTTTGAAAGGACAGTTTCAACGTATACTCAATCACTTTAATCACTACTTATATATGATAAACTGTCAGGGACTCAACATGTTTATACAAACTCAAACATGTTTATGCATATCTAGATTTTGTCTTGTAAATAATTATATATTAAGTAATATCCAATAGTATTTTTAGTTATTGCCATAACCTCTAACAACATTTTTCTAATTTTTCTAACTTTTTCTAATGACACTGTTCTTCTGAGTTTCAATCTGTTGCTTTTATATATTAACATACTGGAAAACTACATCAGAATTAACAATTAGCTAAATGCTTCCTATGGTAGCCATTTAAAAGTTCTTGAGCCATTACTTAATTTTAGATTTCAGAAAAATTATCTGTATTAACAAAAGTTTCACTGTTCAGAAGCTTTGGTGAAATATTAAGCCAGAAATTTCTGTAGTGTTTTTTCTCTGAGTTAACTATACACCTCTGAGTGTACCCAAGAGCAATCCTGGACTTTTATCTTAATTCTTAACTGTAATATCTTTCCAGATAATAATCTTATGATAATTATATAGTGAAAGAGATTCTGGTTTTCCACCCTTTTATTTAAACACTACTGGCCAAAGCTTTGACACAATTTTAACTACAACTGCCTAACCTAAGCACAGTAAACATTAACCTGACATTCTCAACAGCAGAGATGTATAAATTTCATAGCTTGTCTGGACACATTTCATGATATAATTGCTTATCCTTAATTGGCTTGTATCGTAGTGTAGAAACATTAAATGGAATTGAAGTTCAGTTAATTTTGGACAATTTATAGAAAGATGCTTCAGAATCTGGCATTGATCACTGTGTATAAAGGAAAAAAAAACCCGAAGGGCTGATGAATAAAAATCAAAGGAAGCACCTCAGCAGCCAACTGGACAGCAACTAATTTTTCTTTTCAGAAGACTAATGTCCTCTTTCCTGTCTATGAAGACAGCCCTATGCTTAATAAATGGTAGATTGGACAAGAAAATAAATGTTTATGAGAAGTTTGTTCAAGCCATGTGGCTTAGATGAATTCTTTATTTATGCTTCAGACAAGTCCAATTGGTTTGCTAACATCCTAAACTGCAGAACATCTAACAAATTGTGAACCATCAAAACTAGCCTTTTTTAAAACAGTTTTAAATGGATGGGACAGGCCTCTATTTGTTTGCATGGGGAAGCTTGAGCTTTACACATTCACCCTAATGGAAAGAAAAAGTAGTAAGGAGTGTTAATGAACAGACAGACAGGAAATAGTTTTAATTGTCACTTCAGTAAATTTTATCTGGTTAATCATTACAGCAAAGGGTTTGAGACAAGTAGAAATCATTACTGTTTTGCAAACTAAGTCCTTTTTAAACTCAAAAGAAAGAAGTACATTTTACTTCATTCATCTAAGCTTTTAAAAAAACTCTGTAGCTGCTTTTTATAGATGGTAATATGAATGAAAATAAGAACAATTATGAATAGAAAGTAGGACAAGAATGTGACTAAATTGTCATCAAGAATGTCTTTTAAAAGAGTAACTCCTTCACCTTGAGATTATATATTTTTTGCACATGAATAATGTGGTTTTATTCAACACATTTTAGCAGGTAAAACAGCTATGTGGTTTAAAAAATTGAGGACAAATTCTGAAGGTTGACAGAGTTACCAACTAACTGTGTGGTCTTCTTACTTCCTCTCTTTAGAACATTTGAAACAGCAAGTTTAATTCCATGGAAAAGTTTTCAGAGGAATTTTTTGTATGTAAAAAAAAAATTGCAGGTGGCTAAGAACTAATTTTTTTTTAATGATCTACTCCTGTACCAGTATCTCACAGATTGAAACAATAAGTGTCACGCTAGGTTTTTTGGCAAAGATCTGTCCAGACTTTTCTACAAGGGCAGATAGAATAGGTCTTGCTAATGGTGAGATCCTAGTGAACCAAGATACATGTTCATTCTTTCTTCAAATGGATAACTTTTAAAAAATCTAATATTTCTCAGATATTCTCTTCCACCTTTTTCCCTCACACATGCCTTCAGCAACATTTGGTGTGTGGGGTGGAAACCAATTCTGAATGTATTTACATGATTTAAGTGGAAGGTGAATATGTTTTGATTTTTCAATATGATTATTGGTTTAACTAGTAGGGAACAGTCACACACACACGCACAGAGAAAGATATATATATCTATATGCAAAATTTCTGGACTAATATTGAACAGGATATTACATGGTCAAGAAAGCAATAGTTTACATCCATGAGATATTATAACTTCTTTGTAAGAAACAGTATAATTTCATATTACTTTAATGAGACTTAAGAAATAGCCTCTTAAACCTGGGAGAGCTTTATTTTAATGTGAAAATTCTGCTTTGTGAACAGATGCAAGTTTCTAATCAGTTCTTCATAAACTCACTTTAAAACACTCTAACAAAGCTAAACACATAATAATGGCATATTTAATGAAAATCAACAGGAAATAAAAAAATTTGGAAAAATATTATTAAATATGAATTTAAAAGGGAGGCTTCGTCTATAAAACAAAAAGTCCTTCTAGATTAAAAACTGAGAGCCAGGCTGCACTAATTCTATCAGCTGCCTTTCACACGGGAATTGAAAATAAGACAAAGCCCAGAAGCGCTGATATGCATACATTGTTGAGTTAATAAAGAAGTTAGTTGATTACAAATGGAACTGTTCCAAGCTGGGAAAATTTGGTAAATTGATAATTTAATAGGAGTATAGTTGTACTTAAGAGGTTTAGGATGCAGGTGGTGATAGCATATCATTAATTTTTTTTGTCAGAAGTACAGCCTGAAGCCAGAAGTGTGTTCAAAAATAATACATAGAGCAAATAATATCACCTAAAAATGATAATTTTTTCCTGGAAACATGATATCTTTTAAGTGAAGGTTACCTTTTTAACAATTGCAATTATTATAAATCTGAGAGTATACAAAAAATTTAGAATATCAGTTTTCTTTTGACACATCTGATTTGGAACTGTATTTTGCAATGCCTTCTCCTTACCATTTCTTATATATTTATTCTTAGCAGCGTATAATCTTAGAAGACTAGATTTAATTGAAAACTGAATGAAATGGTCCTTCTTGGCATACAAATGTACTAAAATATTTCAAAATAGACACAAAAAAAAGAAAAGATATTGAAAAAATGCATAAAATATCTTTCAAAGTGCTGTAGATAAGGGAAAATGCAAGTGCTACTCAATTTTATTATTCTAGTCACCTAACTATCCATTGCAGTGAAAAGATTTATGTGAAAGTTAGATTTCAACTTTTGAAATGAAAGTTGTTATGCATAGTATTTTTGTTCTCCTTATAGAGCAGAAAAACATTTTTTCCCAACCTAAATTTGAGACTTCATTTTTTTTTCTGTAAGTTTTAGAGAAATTAATTGCACTGTCCTTCCCTCACACTTCCATCACATATTGTAAATATGGCTGGGTTCCATAATTCAGGTAAATTTCCAGTTATGACTTCATCAGTTTTGCTAATAAAAATGGATGCCAGCTTTGCCTTGAGAATAATCAGTGTGATGTTCAAAAAAGTTAACCCATAAGTAGAAAAACTGTTGTAACCAGTTTCATTGCATAGATGAACAAAGATGGCTGGGGCTAAAATTAGAGGAAAAGGAGAACTTTTATTTACATCCTAATACAAGTTCATTATAGCTTAATTGTAAAATTATTGCACACCTCCATCCCAAAGCTACCCTCGAAAGTCATAACCTTCGAGGTTATGACCACCCTTCACCGGGCATGTGCTCTATATTTTATTGACCAATCAGTAACAAAGGTATGTATGACTAGAGCAACTCAAGCTCCAGCTGAACATAAAGAAATAGTAAAAGTTAAGGAAAGACTTAATAATAAATACTGGAATTGGTTGACAACCTATCTTCTTTACCATAGGGAAAGAACCATATTGGGAAAGCACTCTGTGCATGCTGAGTGCTTTCACAGGGAATGGAACTTGTCTGTATATTACTCTGAATTAGTTTTTGCAGTTAGGTACTGTCTCTGACAATCCTCAAATCTTAACCCCACAATTCTCCATTAATAAAGAGTGTAAATTGTTGGTGTGAGCCCTTCACAGGCACTGGCAGCAGCTCTGAGCAGGTAACATTCTAGAATAAAGTGGGAAGGCTCACTAATGTGTCCTAAAGCAGGAAGACCAGCTGAGGGGGTCTCCCTTATGCTGTCAGTGTGTCCCTGAACAAGTCAATTGCCAACTGCCCTCCAATTCAGAGAAACTGTTCGGGGAAGGGTCCCCCTAATGGGATTCTGACAGACTGGCTGGGCACAAGGGTCTTGGCTTTCCTGAGACACTGACAGACAAATCAGATTTGTCTGTCAGTAAGACAGCCAAGGCAGTCTCCCATTTTCATGTGAAAATAGAAAAAGTCATGTCCTGGAAGTTGCAGAAAGAGAGTAGGTAGCATTAGGTTTGGATAGGGAGTTGGAGCCTGTGTGATGAAGACACAGAAAAATGATACAGGAAAACCAGGGAAAATAAACCATATGTAAGCAATGAAGGGTAGTCAGGGGAGATATATACTCATATAGGTCTCCAAAAAGAACATTTTGAGGATGTGTGATTACACTGGTTTGTAAGAACAGGGATGACTTTGCTTTTCCTTCTTTCATATGCTCTATTCATTTATCCTTGTAATAAGCAACTGACTTCATGCCTGCAGCTTAATTATCATTTCTCAAAACTCCCAAGAAGTGCTCTCTTGTGGTGTATAATGCAGACACAGTATCTCTTACTGTTACTAAGTGATTTACTGTTTTTGTTTTTCTTTGAATCTATCTATTGTCTTACATTACTGTGCCATGTGAAACCTAAGTGGAGAAATCACAAGCTTCCATTCAGGACTACCAAACAACATACTATTGTCATCAACATGGCTTTCAAGTTAATTTGCCTATTCTTACTCCTTGTTTTATCCTCTTGCATGGCAGCTCTCTTGTCTTTATCTGCAAGGGAACCACAGCCTTGAGTCTTAGGCTGGGAGTTAGAGACCATCACCTACAATTTCCAGTGACACTACATACATCTATCTCTAGGAAGTCGACTTCACTTCATCTGCATCTTTTACCAGCATCTTAAATCAGGATTTTAAAATAACAGAATAAATGCATTGGATTTATTCTAACCTACTCCATCAGCTAAATTTTCCCCTTAATTTTCAAATAAAAATGAAGTTCTTACACTGTGTAAGCTGGTTTTCCTATTGTAGCCTGCAGTATTACCCTGGTTTCTGTTATTGTACCCCCACTGTATATTGCTTACAAAGTGATTTTGGTGCTTGTGAAATATATTCCTTTTTGAGGAAATTTCAATACGTACTAAATAATTTCCATCTTAAAATGCAGCAGTAATAGTCTAAACCAGTGAGTGATGCCTGACTAGCTCTGGAACACAGGCATAATGGGAGCACATTGAAATTAAATAATGTAGTCCAAAGCAAAGCTGCTGAATATCAAGGACTGCTAACCATTATCTCTAGTTGTAGAAATCTCACTACAAACTACTTCAATCTGTCAGTTTCCCTTTTTTTCCACCAGTCTACTTGCTAATATTCAGAAAACAAAGATCTCTTCATGGCTCTAGTATCTTTAGTTTCTAGTATAATTCTTCTAGCTCATTAATTCTCTGACAATAGATGTCTTTGAGGGACTAATATTTTCAGATAATGCATTAGATGATAGCTGATTTTTAATTTGGAGATCCTTAGCAAAGTTTTGTAGTTTCACAAGTTAGCTTCCAGGATATCCAAGAGTTTATCAAAGAGTTTTTGCTGTGCATTGTTCAAACAACTTAATTCTAATAGCTGTAATAATTGATCTAGTGTCTTTGTCTCTTGCAGACGTAATGTCTGCTGCAGCTGGAACAGCTGCTAATAAAGTCCAGGGTAAGGAAGCAAAAAGGGCCTTTGCATAATATCCACAGATGTTTAATTCAGCTGCATGGTGAGATGTTCAGGGTCCAAGGGCCACTCATGGGGACAGAGTCCAGGTTTCTGTGTCTCCAGAGGTAGAGGCTGAACAGTAGCATCGGGGCAGAACAAAGATGTGGGCCAATGGGGGAATAGGGAGGGAGTGGCTGAGGGACATAGGAAGCAGGGAAGGAGCCAATGGGGTTAAACAGCTTTGAGGGAAGCTTCTTGCGTATCTCTGACCCAGGGAACGCCTCTTAGGGTCTTTATCTCATTATAGAAATTTAACTTATTTTTTATGAACAGTCTTATTAAAACACCTGTGTCATTCAGATGGAGATCTAATCACAAAATTTTATATCTTTTCACATTTACATTTCAAGAACTTAGACATCTATTTCTTCCATTAGATATACTTACATTTGGAAGTAGTTCTGTCAAATGTCCTATTTTTTATTCAAGAAAATTTCTTTTGCTTCATAATACAATTGTGAGCAGCCTCGTCTGACAAAACTGATTTTCTCTATACTTGTTTTAATCTCTGTTACTAGAGGGAAAACACCAAATTTTGCTTTTAAAATCATGGAAACGATATTTGCTGACATTTCCAAATTAGGAATTTTTTAGAGGATTTCTGATACAGATGCAAAAAGATGAAGAATAAGTGTCAGTTGGATACACAATGCAGTAAGTTTGCAATTTAATACTAAGCAGATACTGTATTTAATTTATTAGTTTTTTCTGAGGTGTGATTTTCTAATAGGTATAGGTCTATCTTTTAATATAAACACATATCAAAATGTAGGCATCAGAAAAAAAAAATAGTAAATATTTTCAGGGTCCTTGTTTCCAAACTGTGTTTTTTTATGGACCACCTTAAGACATGCAATATGCTTAGAGCTCATAACACATGGAAGGAACACAGTACTAAGACATTTTTTTTCTTCTTAGACTAGTTATCTGAATCTAAAGTAGGTGTGAAAGCAATCTTATAGACCCCCCTCTTTCCAAGACTACTTCAGTGCTAAAGCAGAATCATAGAATCACTTAGTCTGGAAAAGACTCTTAATCAAGTCCTACTGTAAACCTAACACTGTCAAGTTCACCATAAAACCTGCCCCTCAGTACCACATTCACACATCTTTGACATACCTCCAGGGATGGTGACTCAGCTGCTTTCCTGGACAGCTTGTTACAATGCCTGACCATCCCATCAGTGATGATTTTTTTTCCTAATAACCAAGTTAAACCTCCTCTGAAACAATTTAAGGACATTTTCTCTCATTGTGTCATTGGGAGGAGAGTCACCTCTCATCTGGGAGAAGAGATTGCCCCCACCTTGCTACAACTTCCTTTTGTAGACACTCTCCTGAGCCTCCTTTTCTCCAGGCTACACTAAAAAGATTCCTCAGCTGTTCCTCACAGGACTTGTGCTCCAGACCCAAACTCTTCACCTGCTTGGTTTCCTTTCCCTGGACTCACTCCAGCACTTCAGTCTGTCTTGTAGTGAGGGGCCCAGAACTACACACAAGAAAAAAGAAGAGAGGGCTTTCTGAATTGCAGCAGCAAATAATCTCAGGTTTAGAAGAGAGGTACTGTGGGACTACATCCTTGCCTACACAGTGTATGAAGTACATTGCACAGTGAATAGGGAGGCTTGTGCTTTTTGTGTTTTGTGTTTATTACCCCATTTTTTGAGTTCTTATTTTACTGCTATTAGGCTTAACAAAATTTCATTACACCTAAAAGTGTTTTCAGCTGCTAGAAACAGCACAGCAAGACAATGTTGAAATGGTAAATTCTTTGTTGCTTATTTTGCAAGTGTTTGATCTATGTTGCAGCAGACATTATTTTTATAGCACGTTAATGATCTAAGACAGTACATTAATTCCATATTTGCCTTTACCGCATATTAATGTTCCCCACCTTTTCCCCCCACACAATCCATTTTGTTCCAAATGTTCTGAACTATGTTTTTCTGTCTGTTGCCTGTAAGATAATCACATTTCTTGTCGTTCCCTTTTTTGCACATTTGGTTCCACAAACTACCAGCAGACATTTATTTGCTCCATCTTTAACTCCTGCACTCTTGACCTTTACATCTACTGAACTTTAAAGTTTGCAGATTTTATTTCAGATCTGAAGAAGGCATGCCAGAAAAAAATCCAACAATACCAGATTATTCTAGTAAAATATATTTTTTCCAAGTACATAGCTTGTCCTGTCTTCCTTGCCTCTCCAAGACATTTGAATGTAAATAAATATCAACTCTTTTTTTCCTTTCAGTTATAAAAAAGTATCAAAACATGTTTTTCCTACACACAAAAGTTTTTGTCAAGTTTTGACTTCACAAAGTGCTCAAATTACTGTATCTGAGACAGATACAGGCAAGCTAATTCCACTACATATGCAAGACTTAAATGTGAATATGAAAATATTATGAAGTCAATAATGCATCCCTTCCTTTTCTATATAACTCCAGTGATACAGAAATTAAAAAGCCCTTGCATATAA
Organism: Peucedramus taeniatus; assembly: GCA_013400575.1. Classification (NCBI taxonomy): domain Eukaryota; kingdom Metazoa; phylum Chordata; class Aves; order Passeriformes; family Fringillidae; genus Peucedramus; species Peucedramus taeniatus. Next base: position 24,270 of record WBNO01021003.1, read on the forward strand.
TAGCGCTGTGTTATGTGACTAGGCAGTGAATAGAAAGCTCATGTTCCACAAAATTATTTATTTATAAAATTTATAAATGCCAACATGATATATATGCAGTCACATGGGTTCTTGATGATCAGGTTAGTCAAGGATTTTTAAGTTCCTTGATGGCATCAAATTACAAACAATGCCATAAAATTACAGGGTTAGCTTCTTCAATACTTTTTTCTAAAGTATTCAAAGTTCCTAGCAGGTGACTTTATGGACCAATGAAATGGGTTCCCATGAAAAACCTTAATCTTTTTATCTATTTATATTACTGAAAAACATATATCCAGTCTGAAGGCTACCTGTCTGCTATCCCACTGACATTTTCCAAAAATAAAACATCCCATTCATTTTAATCTATAGAAAGTACTACATAGAAGAAATGCAAACATAATTCCAGCTTTATATCTTTGTCACCATGAAAGCGTTCAACAAGAACTTGAAAATAAAGAGCCATTTTTGTTATGTCCTTATAACACAAGCACATAGAAGAATTGAAATTTGTGGAAAAACTCAGAGTTAAGGAAATAGATATTTCTTGCTTAATGAAAAAAATGATTTGGCAGTTTGCAAGTAGATACAATCCATTTCTATAATTTAAAAAAAAATCTAAAAGGAAAATACAAAATACAAATAAGAACAGTCACACTGCATAATATAACAAGTTCCTCATTGAATCCTTTAGTTAATTTTCCCCTTTCATCCACAAGCAACACCTGTCAAAGTCAATCAGTGCAGTGCTGCCTGTTTGCAGAGGCAGTGCCAGTTCCTAACAGTTATATAAGCCAGCTAGAAGTAGATGGTCTATTAATTTCCTGGAATTGGTATCTTGTGACAGAAGAAAATAAATTTCAAAAATAATTGCTATCAGGTTAAGTGGAAGGCTCATTCCATTTATTAGAAAAACATGTTGATGCATTTCTCTTCAGTAAAGCACAGTAATTGAGTAGCATGATAATAAATGTTTAAGTCCCTATTTCAAATCAGGACTCCTTTTGACTTAGCTGATATTCCACTGAGCAATTTGGCTGTGTTTGTAGATATATGATTAAGTAAAACTTTAGAAAACTTTTGCATTTTTCTATATATCAATCTAATAAAATCTCACTGCATCATTAGGTTTACTGTAAGAAAACAATTTAAGGACTACAATATATTATTTTAAGAGTCTAATTACCACATAGTTAAGGTCATGCCTTTGCTTACTGGAATAGTTCTGTGAGCTCCTTTAGATAGTTAAGTTTATGTAATCAATAAGACATTTTAGAATGTGAGTATTGAACATGCATTATCCTCAGCATCATCTATCTTGGTACTGCATTTACAGAAAAAAATATGAGTATAATTTCTGTAGAATATGCCTGAAAAGCAACATAAAGCATGAAATTGTAGTAATTTACATAGCTACCTCATGAAAAGTAAAAGGAAAAGAAAGCTAACAATAAACATAATTCTGTGAACTACCAAAAAGGTCTAGTAAGATGTCTTATCATGTTTTTACAATGGAGGAAATATAAAATTTATGCCAAAAATAATTAAGAAAAAATGTGTAACACAAGTTTTGTAGAACTCATGATGAGCATATGCATCTGCTCTGACCTTTACTTCTGGTGCAGTGTTTAAAATTGACCTCCCAGTTCATAGTTAATTTTTATCTTTTATTTTTGTTAACTTTTCTTGAAGTAATACAGATTAAAACTTATAAATTTGTGGACCAAAAAACCTCATTTTATAAAGTATATAATGTATTTATTTCTGGTTTAATTAAACATATGGGCAATAAAACAAGGAGGATAGTAAATAAANTTAGGAATCAAATTTGAAATGAAAGAATCAATGTGTGGAGAGATAATTGGACTTGCTTTCTATTTGACTGATAAGGAACTTTCCAGAACAGTAGATGGATGACATCCAGCTCTCAAAGCTTGGGAAATAAGGAGGCATTTGAGCAGGCAAAATGCTAGTGTGTAGGAGAGGCTGATGTTCATGTAGTTTAAGTATTGACTTACTATATGCATGGAAATTCCGTGGATGATTTGCCATGCCAAATTTTGAAAAACAGGTTTTGTATGAGGAAAAGTAAGGGCTTTTTTACTCTGGATTGAAAAGGGAAGATACCTACTGTTGACTGAAGTCGCCCTTGCTTTGCATGCAGGATAGGCCAGAGGACTTTAGGTACTATCAAAGCAGCACAGCTGAATTCCAAAAAGAAAAACAAGGATTCGGCAATTCTATTTACCCAGTCATTACCCCAGAGCTTTGTATTCTTTAACACGAAGGACAATCACCATAGCTAAATAGAAGAATTTTAGAATAACTTTAAACTGCGTATATTGTTTTCTCTTTAAATGAAACAGGTCTTCTAAACATAAGACACAGTACATAGAAATACTGAAATTACTTCATGCACCTGATGACTTTGAACATTTTGTCTGACATATCTTTGAAATGTCATTCCCCAAATAATGATTACCAGGCTATTTCTCATTTATTGTTTTATACCACAGTGGATTTGAGATAATTCAAACTGATTAATGCCTGGTAGCTGTAGAACCATATATTTTTTTCTGATTAAATAACAGGTATTGCTTGGATTTGAGTTATAACACTGAATTACTCTCATATAGCGACGTTTCTAGAAAAATATGGTGGGTTCATATGTTGTTCAGCATGAAATAAATCAACATGTGAGTATTTAAATAGCTGTCAACTTGAGGGTTGATTTATCAGTAATAGTATAGACAACAAATACTTTAATATTTGCAAAACATACAAAGCAAGGCTGAGTCTAAGCTACTCTGGTTTTGCTAATGGACAGGTGAGCCTAAACTTACAATAGTTAGTTCAGTTTTGATAGTGATTTTGACAATACTTAAAAGATAGGAATGCATGTTTCATTTTCTGACTGGTGCAAATGTTCTTGACCTCGTTCTTTGGAGCAAGAATTTTTACTTTATATACAATAAATGAGAAAT
>WBNO01021004.1:0-44872 GCA_013400575.1 Peucedramus taeniatus
TATTATATAATAAAATGCCTCGTTTCTGGCTGTGGGTAGAAGAGGGTGAAGGTCATGAAGGATTTCCAGGGGTGGCAGTTTTGTGCTGAGAACCTCCTGTGACTGGCAGTACATTCTTCCCCACCACAAGTATCTGCAAGAGAAAATTGTTTATCTGCGGCTGCCTTAGAACAGGCCACCAACAGACAATACCTTTTGTGTGCTATTCCTCTTAAAATAATTTGTTTAAAAAGAAATAATCCTCAAAGTAGTACATTAAACTAGAAACAGACTTTGATTTTTCCATGAGTTTAATCTGGAGTTGAGTCAGTGCACATATGTTGTATGTGGTGACGGTTCCTACGATGCCTGGACTGGTATTTCTCTCTCACATAGGCACTCCTAGTTTGAGTCCTACCACTGTATTATGTTGGAATTAGATGGCTGTAAAGAGTCATTAGTCATCCAAAAGGAAATAATACATAGGGTGTTTGGGGTCTCCTATTTTTTGCTGTTTTGGAAAATGTGTTTATTTTGAGGGTGGATTAATTTTGCATTTTCTTTCTGCAGGGATGGAAGACACAACTTGTGAAAGAACTGAATTTTTAAGCAACTATCTGACTAATGTGGATGATATAATTTTGCTGCCTGGATCTTTAGGGCGAATTCGCCCTAGGTCTAGCAATAACCTAAAGTGTAAGTTAATTTAATTGTACCTTTTATATCCTGAGAACTAGACTCTATTCCTTCCTTAAAATGGTGCTGTCCAAAGAGTGTAAATTTGGAGGGTGTTGGCAGGAATTTCAAAAGGAATCCCACTGAAGACAGCTGCTTGCTCCTTTTCTAGTTTGTACTTCACATAACCCACAATGGTAGAACTGTTCAGGGGAGGGCTTAAATGTTCTGGGTTAAACACCACTCTTTTATATCAAGGAGGAATTGGAACTCCAGTCCAGTTTCACATGCCAGCTTACATGTCATTGTGAGTTTATTCATGCACTTTTCTCCTCTGTCAACCAAAACTGTATTTGGGTGATCTCAGCACTGCACAGCCTGGATGTAAAAAAAAGCATCTGGTACATTTTATGAGCTAATAGGAAACAAGTGACTTGTTAATTTTGAGTGCAGTAGTTTTATCATACTTTTGGCATAGATGAGAAGTCATGTGGGTTGCTAAACAACAACAGACTGGAGATGTTGAAGTTTATTAGGATGCATTCAGGGCCAATGTTTTCAGTATAACTTGTTGCTGTTTTGAACCATGCTTTTAGAAGTTTACCCTGACTTAGTGTTTGAGATTAACTGATCTTTGACAGTAGGTCTCAGGGCTCAGGCAGGAGTCCTCTGGTGAAACTAACTCTGTCATTTCAAGCATTTCAGGCCAGCTGCCCTTCTTTTGCCTCCAGGGCAGGAGTACCAGGACAGGGCTTTGTGCCAGCACCCTGACTGCTCTGGTTCAGCATACAAGGGCAAACCTGGCTTTGACAGCAGTTCAAGCTACCATGCAAACTGTATAACTCATAAATAAACCATAAGTACCTGTGTTTTTTGCACCATCTGCTTCCAAGAGTGACAACTTTTGATAGAGGGGAAGATCTGACAGCTGGGATAGCCAAATGTTCCCTCACAACACTTCAGATATGCTCTGGGTGAGGACAAATTTCATAGAAAGATCCATCTTTGAAGATTAAATTCTTCCAGAATAATAGCAAAAATCATAAGAATGTGATACAAAATCCTTAATACTGATTTGTGTATGCATTTATTTTACTATAAACTTTTTTTACCAGGTAAAAGAAGTTTATATTAAAAAATGCATACTTAAATCACTATTTGGGTATTTATTTATGCTGAAGAAATATATGATGAATGTATAAAGATTTGTTTAAAATAGTGCACGTTATTCAAATTTTGTAGACTAGCATGAGACTGAATTCCTACACTCCACAGTCTACTGAGAACAAATTTCAGTTCTGAGGAATCTTTCTTTTTTTTAAAGATCTTTCAATCCTTGTCTTTCCAAATTGCTGAGAAAAATAAGTTTTCCTTAGAGAATGAATGGCAGTATGTTTCAAAAAGATCAGCTTGTCTGTCTGACCTGTGAGTCATACCACTGGTTTTCCCACAATAACATTTTCCTCTTTTGGCCTCTGTGTGTAGCTTCCTAGTTTGAATATTTGCAATTGCTTATAAATCAGCAGTTGGAATGTAGAACAGAGAAGCATGTTTCTTACCTTTAGAACCAGGGTTTTCCTCCTTAAATGGCAAATTACCAAATTCTTTATTCTTTATTGTTCCATAATACTGTCTCAATACTGCAAACACTCCTTTGCAGTGCAAAAGCCTGCAGCTTATGTTTTGGGATGCAACAGACCCCATTTCAAGCTCAGCAAGATCATACCTTAAGCAACCAAAACAACAGTATTTGAACAAGACATTTTCACTTTCCACAATGTTCTTTTAGCCTGTATTTCCTCTCATGACTGAAAAATGTTTTCCTCACCCCCCAGAACAGCACAGTTAGTATGGACTGTTACTGGATTTGGGCTTTCTACGTCTAGCATGTCCCTTATTTTTTTGCCCAGAAACAAATCCAGAATATTTTACTGTGGCTTTTCACTTACTCAGCAGTAGCCTATGAATCCAGTCAAATGTTAAAAGTGACAAAAAAATGCTACATATTTATCTTACTCCTTCTAACAGAGTGCCATTGTTGCATTCAAGTATGCTTTCAAAATTTTTCAAGGAAAGTCATTGTGTTTGGGGATAATTTTTTATTTTAAAGTAAAAGATAGAAAAGTTTTGAAAGTATGTATTTGCAGAAAACAAAATAAGCATTAAGCTAAGGCCCAGATTATAAAACAGTGAGAACACTTGCTAAGCAACTACATGTCAGCAAGCCATCACACAGCATCTGCAGGACAGCCAGGGGATCAGGCCCATCCAGCATGGGTTTAGGAAATGCAAGTCCTGCTTGACCAACATGATCTATGACAAGGTGATCTGCTTCTGTGGATAATGTTTACCTGGACAAAGTCTTTAAAGTCTTTGATACTGTCTCCTACATCAGTCTCTTGGAGAAACTGGAATCCTGTGGCTTGGATAGGTGCACCCTTCAGTGAGTAAAAAACTATGTGGGTGGCAGTGTTCCCCGGGGCTCAATATCCAGAGTCAGTTCTGTTTAATATCTTTATCGATGATCTGAATGAGAGGATCAAGGGCACCCTGAATCAGTTTGCAGACAACACCAAGCTGGACATGAGTGTTGATCTGCTGGAGGGTAGGAGAGCTCTGCAGAGGGATCTGGACAGGCTGGATCAGTGGCCCAAGGCCAGTGGAGTGAGGTTTAACAAGACCAAGTGCTGCATCCTGCACTTGGGTCACAACAACCACCTGCAGCACTGCAGGCTGGGGAACAGTGGCTGGAAAGCTGCCCTTGGGAAAGGACCTGGGGATGCTGGGCAACAGGGTCTGAGCATGAGCCAGTGTGTGCCCAGATGGCCAAGAAGGCCAATGGCATCCTGGCCTGGATCAGATACAGTGTGGCCAGCAGGACCAGGAGAGTGGCTGTTTCTGTATTTGGCACTGGTGAGGCTGCACCTCAAATCTTGGCTTCATGTTTGGGCCCCTCACTCCAGAAAGGACATTGAGGGTGTGGGGTTTGTCCAGAGAAGAGCAACGGAGCTGGGGAAGGGTCTGAAGCACAAGTTTGAGAGGAGCAGCTGAGGGAGCTGGGGGTGTTTAGCCAGGAGAAAAGGAGGCTCAGGGGACACCTTATTCCTCTCTGCAATCCCCTGGAAGGAGGCTGTAGCCAGGTGGGGGTCGGTCTCTTCTGTCAGGTAACAAAAGAAAGGACAAGAGGAAAAGGCCTCAAGTTGCACCAGAGGAGATTCAGATTGGATATTATGAAAAATTTCTTTATGAAAAAGGTGGTCAAGCACCCAGGGAAGTGGTGGAGTCACCATCCCTGGAGGTGTTTAAAAGATGGGGCACTTGTGGACATGGTTTAGTGATAGACTTGGTGGTGATGGATTAAGGGCTGGACTTGATCTTAAAGGTCTTTTCCAACCCAAATGATTCTGTGCTTCTATGATAAATACAAAGCAATTTTAGTAAAGGTCAGGGAAGTATTAGGAAGTATGCTTACATAAACCTTGTGTTTTCTTTTTGAAATTTTTAATATTTTCTATTTTTTTTTACCTTTAACAGATGACCCTAAAGTGATTGTTGCCAACCTTACAGTAAGTATTTAGGACTGGGAGGTATCTGTCTATACTTCACTGTTCATTTCTTGATTTGTGACATTATTCAGGTTTTTTTTTTTTTCTTACTCTTTAGACAGGAAAATCAACCAACCTTTATTATAAAGAATGTTAAATGCTGCCCTTCATGAGCACAAATTAATGTTTGTCATGTTTTCCACTGTTTGCTGCTCTAGTAGCTTTTTTTACCTTTTTGGGCAGTGCAGAGATAGAATCTCTTGGACTGTCTTTACTCCCTGAAATGAGTCTGTTTATTCATTGCTTCAGAATTGGAAAGCAATCTTTTAGGGTAAACATTTTACTAGCACTTTGAAGGTGCTGAAAAAGTGCCTTCGATAGCCTTCAACTCTAACTTTGCCATTAATGGAAGAAAAGTGTTGAAAATTAAAAAAACAAAAAACAAAACCCCCCAACTTTTTTAAGCAGATGGCTTTAAATACATCTGCAGATGAGGTGTATTTTTGAGCATTCAGGTTCCGGCTGGAACTTAAGCTTTGGTCCAGTTATAATAAAATTCCTAATCTGTGAGTTAAGTACGTGTAATATTTTGCTTGATGGTTTCATAAAGACTGTCACGAGAATGAAACTTTCCAAATATATCTTTGAATGGCTCCCTGGGCCTTGGCTGCATGTAAATACTGCACAGAAATGACTGGACTAAATACTCTAGGTGTACACTTTGTTTTCCAGACACCATCAGTGATGATCTTAACAGCTTGATTTCTGTAGTCAAAGGTTTTGTGTGCTTCTTAAGCTAACTGACAGTGTGCTATTTGTAACCATTTATTTTTCAGTGTAGAAAGCCTGACCAGCACTTCAAGCCTTACCTGAAGCAGCACCTGCCGAAACGCTTGCACTATGCTAACAACCGAAGAATTGAGGATGTCCATTTACTGGTGGATCGCAAATGGCACGTGGCAAGGTAAACCCTTGCGTTTGCTTCCATCCTGATTTTCAGTCTTTCCTTCTGAGAAAGTGGGATGCTTAGGATTGCTCTGTCTGTTAGCATCCTCTCCTCTACCCTGTGAGAAAGAGGAGTTTTGAGAACACAAAATATTTTGAAGTGTGGGAAAATCAGTTGCTGCATAAAAGATAGAAACCCAGACTGATTTGCTCAAGCATCTTGGTGGTTTTGACCGATTAGCTCAAGTGTAGAAGCTGATAAATCTTTATAATGAGTGCAAGCTTAGCCCAACAGGGGAGCAGGGAATATGGGAGGAAGGGGCAGGCTTATGTGGTATGGGGATGTTAGGGAACAAGAGTTTGAGTGTATGCAATAGGTGAATGGAAAGAAAACGGAGATATTGGTAGAGTGGGTGAATGTCTGAGAACATATGGAAGGATGTGATAGGGTGGCCTCAAAGTGCTGTGCTGGCAGTGTATTGCGTTTCAAAACAAATCCACAGAAAGCCAGGATGCTTTAACTCAGGCAAAACCTCTGGTTTGGGTTGCTCTTAGTCATATGATTCTGAATTTTTGGTTATAGAATATGGGCAGTGTTCATTAGTTAGCTTAAAATTGAATGAGGAGAAACCAGTTGGCACATACACATATAGAGTGAAGAGGAGAGGAGTAGCCTTTGTTTATGGATCGTGCACAGCTTTCTATTTGAATATACTTTGACACTTGTTGTGTGTTAGAGTATGAGAATGGTGAGGTCTTTTTGCATGAATCTGACTCAGTGCTTTTTGGAAGATGACACAGCTTTTGGCTCATGGTAGACTGTTACAAGCTTTAAATTATGGTAGAAATTTTTGCCCATATAGCTGCCAGGCAAACAGACAGTGTGTTGTAAGTGCCTTTTGACATCTGTACTTATCTTTCCATGAATAATGCAATGATCACTCTGCTGAAGCAGTGAATGAGAAACCCCATTTGCTTTCTTGCATAACTGCACTGGCTGCTGGCAGGCTGCCCCGTGGTTGGGGTTATGTGTATTTCAAAGAATCACACTCTGAATTTTAGGTCTATAAAAGCTTTAGTGTTAAGAATTGTACTGGAATGGATGGGATTTCCCAGGTTGATTTACATTTAGTATTTTCTTATGAATTACATCAGTCTTTCTTTGGCTTATTTATTAATTTTCAGAGATCTTATTCACGAGTAATTAATTCATTACAGTGTAACTGTAATTGGTAATTACAGGAAAATAGTAGTTACAGCCTAATTGCTGTAACTCTAGTAATTTATAAGGCCAAAATCAAACTTTGACAAAGTATTATTTTATTACAGGCGAAGAAAATAATTTGTAGGATAATGTGGTCCTCTGCATGTATTCCTTGCACGTGGCCCCATAAAACTGTATAGAAGTACTCTGAAATAAGCTGGTGATTATAGTTCCTATGATACAATACTTACTTTTCCACATATTTTGTTTAAAACCCCATCTCAATAACAAGCTGACAGTTAGCATTCCTATGGTACAGCACTTACTATCCCAGCTATTTGTCTTCATGAAGATCTTTCTTTTTACAACTTTTTTTCTGCTACCCATTTTTGTTTATTGGGCTGAAGGCAAGCAGGTGAAAGCACTTTATAGCATTGTATGACATTTGCAGCATTGTAACATCACAGAAGTGCTTTCTGAGCAGCCTCTGTTGGACTGGAGGTCCAACACCTCCAGTGCGCAGGAGATTATGTGATATGAGAAAATAATAGCTACTGAAGTTTTTATCAATAATAAGAGTTATTCTTAGAGTGGGAGTAGAGGGAGAAACCCTGGGGATGCTGTATAAGCCTGCAAGTCCCTACTACTGCTACTCATGAAAGATAAACAATGTATTGCCCTGTCACCTTATCCTTCCTGCCCAGAAGGATATTGTCAGGTCAGCCACCTTCGAGGAAAATTTCTAATACTTTTTCAATTTAGGAAAGCCATGGACGTTTACAAGAAACCAACAGGAAAATGTTTCTTTCATGGAGACCATGGCTATGACAACAAGATAAACAGCATGCAGGTATGAGCAATGTCTGGGAGGGTCATTGAAGGTCTCTGAAATGTAAATAGTCAGTGAAAACCCCCTAAATTTTAATGCTCTTCTTTCATATTCTTCTTTTTTTTTTTTTTTTTTTTTAAGACTGTCTTTATAGGTTATGGCCCTACCTTCAAGTACAAGACCAAAGTGCCTCCTTTTGAAAACATTGAACTTTACAACGTCATGTGTGGTAAGCTGGCTGCATGAGAAATTGCAAAAGCAACAACTTATTTTAACAGGGCTTCCTTTAGGTACCCATGAGCTTATGCCCTGACTTCCTCTCAGTGGTTTTTTCCTAGTCCCCTTTCCTAAGCACTTGCCAGGAGGGCTGAAGGCACTTCTCAGGAGTTTCAGTTTGCTCTGGAGCTGGCCAGTAAATGGAGTTATTATAGCTCTGATGTTTGCAGCTTGACAGAGATCAAATAGACACCTCTACAACGTGTGGTGTCCACATCTCAGCTGTCCAGGAAGGAGATTTCTGTTCAGAGACTGCCTTTGCATCTGTAGGTCTCATGCAGCAGTTCAGGTTGATCACTTAGTTTTCTATGGCATTTTCTTGTCTGATGATGTTTCCCGAATTTGTACTGAAGCCACGAAGAAGAATCTGATGACGTGTACAGATATTCATTAGGATCTTTTCTTTAGTACTGATTTTCTAGAACAATGAAACTTTCAAGGTGTATTTCACAATAAAACTTTAGTGTTTCAAAGGTATAATTCACTTTTTTCCCCCAAACATAATACCTAAGGGGTAGTTAGCCCTTATTTAGAAATCACTGTGTTGCAGATGTTTGGTGTGAGGTCAGCACATTGACCATAGGTTTGCACTACAAGCTGAAGGAGTAGTTATGGTAAAACTTTGTCCAGTTTAAAACTTTTGCAGTGTCTTGATGCAAATTAACTTTTTGTCATAAAGGCAAAGATACTCTTCATGCGACATTTACAATTTTATGATTTGGAAAAAAAAAATCAGTGTTTTTATTACATTGAAAGCTTTCATCAACATGCTGTGGGTGTAAACAGTATTAATATTAAACATGTTGGCTTGATAGAGTTGCTTCTTGAAAATATGTTTGGAGTGTAACCACCATTCATTTTTCCTTGGTGGTTTCATAGATCTGCTTGGATTAAAGCCTGCCCCCAATAATGGCACCCACGGAAGTTTAAATCACCTGCTGAGAGCCAATGTTTATAAACCAACTGTGCCAGATGAAGTTGCTAAACCACTGTATCCTGTAGCTCTACCTTCTGCATCAGATTTTGATATAGGATGTACATGTGATGATAAGGTAGGTGTTTAGGATCTGTGGAAGCTTTTACTATTAGTGGTAGTTTTGGTAAAGTTGTAGCTATTTTATTTCTTTTGAGAGGGTTTGATCTGTAAGAATTCCCTAGGTCCCTCCTATGAAGTCTTTGTGCCCACTAGGAAAAGTTATGTTTTTTTGTAAAAGAGGAGACAAGAAAATCCTCACTGTCTTATAGCACTAGTTTTGCTTTTTGTTAGATGCTAGTAAAACAAGATGTCAGAGTGCTCCAGTGGTCCTAATCTCATTCCTTTTTTTTCTTTTCTTGAGAAGAACAAGTTGGATGAACTCAACAAGCGCTTTCATGTCAAGGGAACAGAAGGTAAGAGTGTGCTGCCTCAGTTAATGAAAGCTGATTTAATTTTCTTTTGTAAATTACTTTGCATCATTAATACCAGAGCAACTCCTGGAGTGGTTTAGTTAATGTGTAGTAAACTGTCTTTTGAGTAACTGTCAAAGTAGCCCATAGACACACATGAGATTCGTGGGCAAGGTGAAGTGCTGCTCACTTGAGAAAGTACACACTGTCTTTTGCTGAACCAAGAGCTAAAGTATTGTTCAAAGCATTGTGAGTTTTAACTCTTCCATTCCATAACCTCTAGAAGTTTTAAGCCCAGATGTGAAGGCAGAGACAAGAGCAAAGGAGAGGATGCATGAGGCAGTACTCTGTTGAACTACAGGCAGTTGTACAGGGGAAGAAACTAGACTGTATTTATGGGCTGGGTTTTACCATAGCTGTGCAGGCTTAAGTTTCACCTAGAAAGGAGGCTACATCTGCTTTGACAATCCCTGAGTAAGTCTTAATGCTTGGCTCTTAGGGTGCAGGTTACACAGTGAAACAAGTGCTCTGCTAGTTCAGAATTGAGTACAATTGCTCAGTGCAATTCTGTTCCTCTTCAGTGTTCAGTTACCCCCAGGAGAAAGCATTCCCAGCTCTCCTGGCCACTAGTTCCTGCTGTGGGCCAGCACTGACTTCTGCATGGCACTCTCAGCTGCATCAGGGCCATGGTCTGGGTTAAAGTGGAGCAATAGGAGCAGAGGAGAAGGGATGGGAGCTGCTTTTCTGAGCAGCACTACTGACTGAAAGGCTCACCAAAGCAGAGTTTTCCTTCTCACAGTGGTGATGGAATTCAGCATAACAATTCACAGCGTTTCCCTTACCATAACAATTGTCCAAATCAGCAAATTCCGAAGCTTTCAGTTTAGATGTGGATTTTTTGAGGTTCTTTAAATTGCGTTGTTCAGATAATTAAGGAGATTTGTTTTAATTGCCTTATGAAGGTATTTTCAGTTTCTCTGTTGTGAACTGGCAGTGCAGCCTATCCTTTAGTTATTAAAGGTGACCTTAGTCCTCTTCTTTGTGAGTTAAATTGTCTTTCTGCAGCTTTCATCTTGTTATACTGATTTTCCCAATTAATGAAGAGCTGCTCCTCACTGTGGCAATTTATGGCATCAGGAAAAAATCCTCACTGTTGTAGTTCAAATCTCAACATCATTATTTTGGTTTCTGGTTTTCATTCTTCACTGTAGTAATATAAAAATAGTATTTTTGATGCATTTTAAGATGTAAGCATTTAAACCAATTGCACTTGCCTATTTGTCAATTCTCTGTTAAATGGCATCATTTGTCCTTATTTAAACAAGCAGTTCTGCTTCATGGAAATTTTATTTTCCTTCATGGTGCACTTTACAATATGGTGCACCATGTTGATATTCACAGGCAGAAGAAAAAGATGACTTCAGCTTCTCTTGAATAAAGCAAGGTTATCATCTTTGTCCTTAGACAAGGCCTTTCCTACTTTTTTCCTTGTGCCCTATAAAAACATCCTATGTTTGTACTCAAGCACTAATAAAACATGCCCTTTTCTTTCAGGTTAAGTGCCTATCTGGGAACTGTGTTAGGCCACTTTCCCTGTTTCTATGTTTTAATATCCAAAAGCAAGCCAAGTGTGTTTGCCAAAAGGTTATCAAATTCAATGGACTGTACAGGACAATGCTAGATTATCCAGGAAATTTATTTTTCTTCTATCCCTTTCAATGCTTTTGTCTTTTTGTAAGCAAGCTTGTCAGAGTTATCTAAAGACATTTAACCATAACATATCACCAAGACAGAAGGGCTGTTTTTACAGAGCTGGAGATGTCTTTTTGTACCCAAAGTTAGGAAAATATTTTTTTTCTTAGTTTGTTTCTTTGATATTATGGACAAAAAATAACACATCAGTCTTCAGAACATATCTGTATCAGCCAAGTGGGAAAAAACTATTCTTTGAGTGAGTGGCCACTTTTGCCTCCCTTTTGAGACAGTCTACAGAAAACCTAGGAAGGAGAGAAAGTTCTCTGAAGACAGGACTGATAGACTAGGGACTGATTAAAAGCTATGAAAAGAAAGTGCTTGTCACCTCATGTGTGACTGACATGTGGACACAATGATCATTGAAGAATCTCTATTTTTTTGGAAAAAACACCCTCTCTCCACCCTGTGACACAAACAAGCTTTCAAGTATAGAAGGGACTTTTAATCCCTAAGGGTGTTTGTGAGCCTGGAATGGGGATCACAGCCAGAGTAGTTGAAGACCTGCGGTTCTTTCTCTGTCAAAAGATTTCCTTAGTAGTTACTCGGGATCGGTATCCCATTAATGATCACTGAAAAAAATCAACATCTGATGGAAAGCCAACCCCCCCCCTTTTTTTTTTTTCTAATCCTTAAGATTTTCAGTAATAAATGTAAATGTAATTTCTTTTGATCTTTAGAGAAGCATCTTTTATATGGACGCCCTGCAGTACTGTACCGCACAAAATACAACATCTTGCATCACCACGACTTTGAAAGTGGCTACAGTGAAACATTCCTGATGCCTCTGTGGACATCCTACACTATTTCCAAACAGGTTAGTGTTCTCTGTACTCTTGAAATGTGCTTTAAAAATCTTGGGAAAATTTCTTTAGTGTCCGTGTTCTTAAAGTCCTAAAATTTCCCTTTCCCAGGGAAATTTTCCCACCAGAAATTATGTCAAGTATCATTGTAAATGGTGCCCAAATTCTTTTATTTCTTTCATGAGAGAACAATTTTAAGGGTAAGGGTTGTGTATTTCTTCTCCTGTGTTAATTTTAAGTTTTGTTCAGTGGGGGTTTGTTTCATTATAAGTGACTTCATTTGAATTTTTTTCCCATGGGGATTTCTGCTCCCTGAAGAAGGGGCTGTGCAGCAATACAGGAGCAGGATTTGGTTGTGCAGCCAAGTGGTTTATTTTACTGCATGCAAGGCCCTCTGTGCAGTCTGTCAACAGTATGACCTAGTTTCCTTTTATCTGTAGAAGCTAAAAGTACAATTTTTTGTTGTCTCCATGTTCCTCAATGCAGGCAGAGGTCTCAGGTGTCCCGGAGCACCTGGCCAGCTGTGTGAGGCCTGACCTCCGCATTTCTCCAGGAAACAGCCAGAGCTGTGCTGCGTACAGAGGCGACAAACAGCTCTCCTATGGATTCCTTTTTCCTCCTCGTAAGTTTAGATAGCTTTTTAGTACCTAGGGATTTTGTAATTTTTTTTTTTTTTTTTGTTAGGGAAAACCTTTGGTGTGAACATACTTCAGGCAAACCCTATCAGATATAAAAAGACTAATTTTGATTTCAAACACCAGTAAGATAAAACATATTTTTAATTTATAAATCCAGATTAGACTCTTGCATACTGTAAAAGTTTTTACCATCCTGTATAAACAGTGATAGTAGAAAACCTGTGTAAAACAAGCATCCTCAATTCTCCTGATGCACTTGCTTAGGTTCAGTGTTGGATCTGTGATCTTCTAGGATTAGTGAATGTTGAAGGGGCACAACTGCCTCACAGTTTTGAACTTCATTGCTCTGTCTTCCTCACTCATTTGCTGAAATATTTTATGGTGGATTTCTGAAATGGAATTACTGGTGCAGAGGCTCATTCAGAACTAGAAGATAATCCCACAGTCCTCTCCCAAGAAATTGTTGGTGTCTTTTATAAAAGCCTGCAGAGCTCTCTTCCTTTTAAGACTGCAAAAATACATAAGCTATGTGAAAATATTGTGAACTGATTGATAGTTAAAGCAAAGATAAAATTCTTCCTTTCCATGTTCAGCTGTTACATTGAAGACAAATTTTGTGTATGTAGTGTGTAATTTTGAATATACCATTCAGATTGCTGTTTAGATTATGGTATTCTCTTCGGCTAATCTCTGAAGCCATTTTCAAAACATTTCTATATTCTCTGAAATTCTTATCTTTCATCTTATTAATATTTTTTCTGTTTCCCTATTTTCAGAATTAAGTTCCTCTGCAGAAGCAAAATACGATGCTTTTCTAATAACAAATATCATTCCAATGTATCCTGCCTTCAAAAGTAAGTGCTCTTTCCATGACTATACTTCTCTTTACCAACAAGCTTTTTTTTTTTAAACTTTGTGTTGGATTATGGAATTAATTGGTAGGAGAAGTTTGAACATTAAATTCAGTTACCTGTAGCTGGCAGCTAGTACCTGTGGGCACCTGTATAGTGCTAGGTATGGGCAGGCAAAATACCACAAAAAAGCTTAAGTTTTAAGAAAGGTTTATTTTCCTTGGTGCTGGGTTAATGTAAGGGCACAGCCGTGCTGTAGGTCTGCAGTTGTGCTTTATGCCACAGTAATTCACTTCTGTAAGGCCATTCAGATTCTCCTGTCTGTAGCCCAAGCTAGTGCAGAGCATACTTAGGCAACAACTGGAGCCTGAGAGTATGCACAAGCCTGGGAGTGTGCCCTTGGTATTTTGTAGTTCAGGGACAAGTGATTACATTTTATTTTTTCTTTCCATGCCCTTAGAGGGAGACTGAACATATTTATTACCTATAAAAAAAAAGAAGAGAAAACCAATTTATGGAAAATGAGGGATGGTTTAAACCTGTCTGAAACTTTCAGTGCTGCAGGGTTATATTACTAACATTTCTTTTGTCTGCACATCCCTTTTCTCTCTAGTCTTGCCAAGAGGTAGGAAAACCATCAGGCTATTCTGGTGGCATTTTTGGCTTGGCAGGGATTGACAAGCCTTGGAAGAATCTCAAGAGCCTGTTGTGAGATTTCCAATTCAGATTTTAGGCCAGAGAGGTTTGGATAAACATCAAAGCCTATGGGAGCCTTTTCCTTTTTAACCAGAAAAGTGTTTTTAACTGAAAAACGTCTGTGTAGGACCAAGTGGTGATGTTTGCTGGAAATTTGAGCAAAAGCACTTGACTGATTAAAGAGTGAAAAATTATTGGGGATTTCCCACTCCTGAATCAGTTCATAAAAATGCTCTTAATGCTAATGTTAATCTAAGTATTTGGCTGAAATGCTAATCACTGGATAACAACCCACCTCTAGCAGCTCATTTCTGTCTAGTGGCCTTCTTCATCTCATGTGGGTGAAGGGTTCCTTACAAAATATTCTGGTACCAATTTCATTCCTGGGGAATTACAAACCACTCCCTGTGTGCAGGTTGCTGTGCTGAGAGCCAAGTATAAGGTCATTATATGGATCTTTTTCCATGACAGGTTACATAGGGGATGGCAGTGCTATGCTGCACTGGCTTTGGTGGTATTGCTGGCTGCAGAGGCCCCCTCCTCTACTTTGTGTTTATGATTCACTGTCCCATCCCATCCCCACTGGCAATAATTCTGTGTCCCCTTTTCCATAGGGAGACTGGCTTAAGCAGCTCCTGCTTTGCTGGAGCTCCAAAAATTATACCCCTGGGCTGACCCCTCATTGCTCTGGCATTGCTCTGTAGGGGGTTGCAGTGGAAAGTGGATTTTGATCTGATTTAGATACAAGACTTGAGGCAGTGGGACAAGAGGGAGTCTTTCTTTTTTGGACTGTTTTTATAGATAAGGCATAGGCAGTGGAGGAGTGAGCAGCTGGAGGAGTGGTATTGCCAAGTGATTAGGGTGAGGTTCTTGTTAGGCCACTGTTGGTGGGGCCCTGGGCATCAGCCCCAGCTGGGACTGCATGTGACACTGAGCAGTGCTAGAACAAGGTGTACAAGGGGGCTTTTAAGGCTGTCATTGCCACCAGCTCCAGGGAACCATGGACTTAGTGGTCTGAGCTGGCAAGACGGGAGTTAAACTCTTACAAGTCTGAGAAGTTTCATTTACCCACACTTCTGTTAGTTAAAATAAAAAGGAAAAGAAGAGCTAAAAGAATGATATTACTGGAGGTTCCAGTGTGTTTCCCATCTCTGCAAGAATCTTAACTTTTTGAGGAGGACATGGTGGGAGAAAGTGTATCATGCTCTTCCCAAAGATTGCTCCAATGACGTGACTTCGGTCACCCTTGATGGCACCTAGTTTAAAAGTTAAACATTTTGTATCAAAGGAGAATTTAACTGAATCAATTTGTATTTCACTTTCTTTTAAAATGTTTGGGTTAAACTTTTAATTATGGTACTGTATCCTTTTTAAGATTAATAAAAACCCCCTAAACACACCACCCCTACACAGTTCCCTGTAAGCAGATAACAAAGACAAAGGCAGTGTTTTTAAAGAGTGATCAAAAACCTGTGAATAGCTGTTTCTACAGCTTGGTGAAGGAACAGCAGAAACTCTGTGCCAGGCCTATGGCAATGCTGTCCTGGAAGTAGTAGCATGCATTTCCTTTATCACTGGTTGGGGGGAAAAAATCAACAGAGAACAAAGTCCGAATAGGCTTTATTGACAAAACTGAATGAAGCTGCAGTAACTCTGTAATGCTTAGTCTCTTATTTCCCCTACTGTCATATGAATAATAGCCTCTGGATTTTTATCTTGAGGAAGAAAAAACTTTATAATCTTAACATGTTTTGACTTATCCAAATGTTGGTGTGTGGTGGGGTTTTTGTTTGGTTGATTTTTTTTCTGTTTGTTTTGGGTTTTTTTAATTACTTTTGGTTGATTGGTTGGTTTGGTTTTTTTTTCTTTCTTTCCCCACAGAGGTATGGAACTATTTCCAAAGGGTTTTGGTGAAGAGATATGCCACTGAACGAAATGGAGTCAATGTTATAAGTGGACCAGTCTTTGACTATGACTATGATGGTTTACATGACACACCCGACAAAATAAAACAGTAAGAGTTTGTCTTTAAATTGGTTTGCTCTTGCTTCTCTTAATGATTACTTTATCTTAAACAATTAATTACCTGCATATTATTTTGTTTTTTTTGTCAGGAAACGTAATTTTATAGCTCTTTCTAAAGTTATTAGGACTGAATGCCCATGTAGGTAAGAGAGTGGTAAAAATAAGGAAATGACAATTCAGCAGTTAGCTGTTCACCTTGACTTTGAAATTGTTTTCATCCTTGAGATGAAGTTGAATTTGGCTCCACATAGTCAATTGTCTCTAAAATTCTCCTTAAGGAGAATTTAAGAAGGAAGAGGAACTTAAGAGCTGTGCTATTGACCTAGATGCTCAAGTCTTTTGTTAATTCAGTAATGCATTCTCTCTATGTCTCTGAACTGAAGAAGCATTTCAGCGCTGCATGAGGTATTTCAGTAGCACAGTGTGAGCTAATTGGATGCTCGCTTTTAATAGTGTTCAGGAATGAAACACATTTCAACAATGTATGTGTGTCCTCACACGTAGGAGAGAAAAGACCATGTTGTTTGTGTAACCTTCTTCCAAACAAGTTCATCCTTTGTGGATAAATATTTGCTTTATTCCCCCAGGTTTGTGGAAGGCAGTGCAATCCCTGTTCCAACGCATTACTATGCCATCATAACCAGCTGCTTAGATTTCACTCAGCCAGCTGACAAGTGTGATGGACCACTCTCTGTTCTCTCATACATCCTTCCCCACCGGCCTGACAACGACGAGAGCTGCAATGTAAGTTCAGTTGCACTGCTGCAGCCCTGTGGTAATCATGACCCTGAGACATGTGAAAACCCATTACTATTAGAAGCAGGTTCACTAATGTCTTGAATGGGAAGCACAGGGTTGTGCCTCTGTTAAAGTGCCATTAGGTCATTAGACAAAAGCACTCCTCCATGATAGCAGCAAAAGGATGGAACTATTACTGCACCTAAAATTGTCTGGAAGAACTGACATACAATAGGTTGGCAGTATTGTTTTTTGCCTGTAGGATTCTACATTTTGTCAGTGTAACTTCAGAGCAGATTGGGGGGAGGCTATATGCATAAATATACTGTGCTGGCAGTCAGCCTGATGTTTTTATGGAGGTCAATTTCTATTTGCAGATACAATGCAATCTGTCTGCTACAGCAGTCTGGGTACATCAGTCAGCATGATTACATCCAACTCACACAGTATTAAAAATATATGCTATAACCTGCCAAGGGTAGAGTGCCAATTCTTGCTGTTTCCAGAACACCTTGATTCAAGGGAAAAGTTTGGCTTCTTATTACAGAGATGGCCAAATACCCTCCTGGTTTGTTTTCTATCTTCCATCAAGATGCAAAATCCTCTACTGTAAGAATCTTGATGAAGGCTTTGGTCTGGCCAGCACTGCAGAAAGTGCACACTTGGCAGCTGATTGTGTGGCCAGGAGGGTGTTGGGTCCCCCGTGGGCTCTGGCACTCTGTGAGGACAGCAGAGCTCCCAGGCAGCTGTATTTAGACTTGTCCTTCCGCCTGAACTTGCTCTCCCATTACACAGCTGTGTGGATTCCTGCACACAGACACTTCACTATGGGCTGCCAGGAGACTGTTTCCTGAATGAACGCATTAATGTTATGAATTTTGTATTGGCAAAAAAGTTAAGACTCCTATTCCAGCTACAGGCAGAAATAGTCATTTCAACTCTGTACACAATTCACCTGGAACACTGTTTCTTTCTCACTCATCAAGCAACCGTTTCCTGAATGAATGCATTAATATTATAAATTTTGTATTGGCAAAAAAAGTTAAGACTCCTATTCCAGCTACAAGCAGAACTAGTCATTCTAACTCTGAGCACAATTGACCTTGAACACTGTTTCTTTTTCATTCATCAAACATTGCTTGCTTTCAGTGCCCATGCTTTTGGAGCAGTATCCTTCTCTTTTGAGCAGGTCTGGCCCTGTTTGGATCTCAACTGTTTTGGCAGAGACCTCTTTCACCCGAAGTCTCTGGAAGTCCTACATGTATTGCATTGTGGCTTTTCCCTGGACTGCTTTTCTCTGAATCAAGGTCCAGTTAGTGATCTGGATATTACTATTTTGGTAGTTATTAGTGTCTCTGCCCTGTAACTCTGCCCATATGTAATTTTATGACAAAATAATTTATTTTTTTCTCCTTATATTGTGTGTCATAGTTCTCTTAAACTGCTGAAATCCTTTTTATGAGCTCTTTACCATAATGGTCTCTTTTATTCTGATTTCTTACATTTCAAAACAGGCTTCTTTTCTCCGTAGCTACTTTTTCTCTGTATGCTACTTGTAAATAGATACAGTGTATGTATGGACAGTTTGAGAGAAACTTCAGTACTTCTGCAAGGTCATTAGCAGATACTGGTCCATGCCTTTTATATAGCAAAGAACCACGCCAAAATATTTAAATGTTGCTCTTGAATGAAAATACAGTTAGGCAAATTTTTGCCATTGAAATCCATCATCAGCCTTACTTTTGCACATGATGTTCCATCTTATTTGTTCAAAGAAGTGATTACGTAAAACCTCACCATACTTCATGGGTGAAATGTATGGGATAATATAGGAATTTTACCTTAACCTCTCCAACATTTTCTTTCAAGATTTGAAGAAATATTAGCTTACCCTCTGCTCTGCTCTAGCTGTACACACATTCTCTTCACACAGCTGTTGAAGAACACCACCACTCTTCTCATCTGAATTTGTTCCTTTTCTAAACTGTGTTTATTCATGGTGAGGTTATGCCCATTTATTCTTGTGTCAACATTTTTCTATGTCTTAAATAGCCCTTCTCTGGGATTTACCCTAGAGATGATTTATGATGATTCTCAAGGTAAATAACTTCTTTCTATTTATGGAAGACCCAGGATCTTTTTTGCTCTTGTAAGAGAGAATGAGACTGTTGGTAGAATAGACTTCCTATGCATCTCATCCAGTCCAATCTTTTTTTTCACCTGGATCATGAATGAGATTAAGTACTGCAGCTTAGATATCAAAAAAATGGTTTTCTTTCCAGAGGAGTTGGACGCAGCTCCTCTGATCCTACCTATAGTTTGCTTTTTCCATAGCTGTGTTATAATGGTGGCTCACATTCGTGCACAGCTGGTAGACTGGGTCCTTCTCTTCTGCCTGTCAATTTGGATAACCCAATTTCACTCTGTCCTGGGAGCTCCTACATCTGCATCCTCCACTGTGCTATTCCAGTCTTCCTCTGCATTGACAGGAGTTCCCAACTGTTGGGGGTTTTGCTAGCTACTAATGACCTTGGCACAAGAAGCAAGTGTGAAAATATTACAAAAAATCGTTTCTAAGACCAAAGTTTAAGGAACCCTAGAAACTACTAAAAAATTCCTCTGGGCCACTGTTTTCTCTTTCAGCAAAACGTTTAAATTTCTTTTCCTAAGTCAATTCCTCACCCACCTGTCTACATGCATCATCTTCAGCTTTCCAGTTAATAGTCAGAGAGATTCTTGTGCAGAATATCTGGTATTTTTTTCCACTGGATTTTGTGTTAGCCTCCTAATTGATCACCTCTTTCTATTTATCTCCATGTTTTCAATTGTTACTTTTTCCTTCTAAAACTCTCCTTATTTTTGAGGTGAAGCTAA
This sequence comes from Peucedramus taeniatus, assembly GCA_013400575.1. NCBI lineage: Eukaryota > Metazoa > Chordata > Aves > Passeriformes > Fringillidae > Peucedramus > Peucedramus taeniatus. The sequence goes on from WBNO01021004.1 coordinate 19,217, forward strand.
GCACTAAAGCTGGAAAAAAACTGTCATTTTAAATGTATACATATATTACATGTATACTCCTTGTTATGTGGTAATATAATACTGTTTTAGTTGATCACTATATTTAAAATCCTTGCTGCTGGGCCTGAGGCTTCATGGGCCAGTTGTGGAAAAAATAAAACATAGATCAGTTGTTTGATTTTCTGGAGTCATGCAAATGCTGTCTTGCTGGGCTAGGTTAAACAAGCCTCCCCATCCTGTGATTTATTCATGTTGCAGATCTTTTGCAAACTGCTTGTATTCAAGAAAAGTGAGTTTTGTAGGTTGTTCCTAACTTCTTTTTGAGCTCTTTAGATTTCCTGCTCAGAAGAAAGGCTTGAAGAAAGCAAAAATGTCACAGTGGCTGTATTTGCACTAACAGCCCTGCTGAGGCCTCTTTGCAGACTCCTGGTTGCCAGGCTGAAGGCTGAGCAGGGGCTTCCCGCAGCCGCATGCTGCCAGGTGGCATCCCCAGAGCATGGCACTGCAGGCAAAGGGGACTGAGCAGGACACACTCCCTCCTCTTCCCTCTTAATTTGCATCTTTCTTTTCTTGTTCCAGACCTGGTTTTGGTCCTCAGGTTGTTAGTGATATGGACAGGAAAGCTGTTTTGGGGCTGAGAGCTTTGAACTGAAGAGGTGCTGACTGGGTCATGGACATTTGCTTTAGAGCAGCCAGCTGGGATCTGTCTGGGACTTGGTGTCCTCTCTGTGCAAACGATCACCTCACCCTCCTGCCTTTTGTCGGGTGACCCACTTCCTGCTCTGTGGCTCAGCTGCTGCTCTGGATAGGTTCTGGCATTGCTGGAGTTTAGTCTTGATCCATGAGAGGATCATTTGGTAGGGGGACATTGCTGAGAGAGTCAGGAAAGGGTTCATTTCTAGGAACAGTCACACACATGAAGTCTAAATACCTGAGATAGAACCACCATTCCTTTCTTCCCTAGAGTGGTGTACAGGTACCAGTCAGAGGGGCCACAGGGGGAAAAGTCCTGTTTGCTTTGTCCTTTTCCCACGTCTGCTCCCTGCTGTGCTGTCCCCAGGCCTGGGTGCAATGCTCGTGGCACATGTTGCTGGGCTGGTTAAGGCACACAAACAGCCAGTCACTGCAGTGTTTTGCAGGGCTGATTTTCTGATGTGTTTGCGAGTTACCTTAGTTTGTGGATGACTCCAACATGTGCTGGTGCTGGCACAAGGCATGAGGCAGCAGTTATCCCCTAAGAGAATAGAACCTGACCCCAAACACTCTGGCAGCATAACCTTCCTGATTTTTTTTTTTCTTTGTATCATGAAATGCTTTGTGAAATTCTTTCTTCTATCACTGAATAATATGTATGTTCCAATCACAAGGGTTTTTAGGTACCTACATAATAAACCATTGTCCCAACTGTGTAATGAACTGCAATGTAATATGTAATGTCATTACATTCATTACATTGAAATGTAATGAATTGTCCCCTAAAAGTAAAATGGAAAGATTACAATATTACTGTGTTAGATGGTGTGATGGTCAATTGAGAATAATGTGTAGGTGTAGAATTCAGAGCCAAACAGCCTAGAGTTTGAGCTTTGGTAATTCAAAAGTGATCAATATGGAGTTCTTTCTGTGAGATAAAAAAAACATTGAGTGACCAGTGAATCTTCTAAACACCTATGGCTGTTCTTCTGAAACACCTGCAACTTGAGGCCAGCTTTTTCTGGATGATTACCGTCTTTGTGTCAACCCCATCATAAAATGGGTACTGAAATAAAACTGCAGGATTCATCTTGCATGTTAAATGTCAGATTTATTTTCTTGGAACTCATTTACCTTATTCATTCTTGAATAAGGCACAGAGATTCTTCAAATTTGGAACAAATGTGTAGACAAGTTGCATTTGCTTTTGGAGATGATTTTTGACAAGACTTGTGATAAAACTTTTTTTTCTTTTCCCCAGAGCTCAGAGGATGAATCAAAGTGGGTTGAAGATCTTCTTAAGATGCACACTGCGCGTGTCCGTGACATCGAACAGCTCACTAGCTTGGACTTCTTCCGAAAGACCAGTCGCAGCTACACAGAAATCCTCTCCCTAAAGACATACCTGCATACATTTGAAAGTGAAATTTAGCTTTCTAACCTTACTCAGTGCATCCTTTTATCAACTGGTGTATATTTTTATATTGTTTTTATATTTATTAATTTGAAGCCAGGACATTAAAAATATTAGTATTTTAATCCTGTATCAAATCTTAAACATTAAACCTTTGTGTCATTTGTTTTGTTTCTCTAATGTTTAATGTAGGTATGTCTCTTGGTTGATTTAGTAGTGCTTGTAATACTGCATTTTGAGTCCTTACTCTGAGCTTTTAAGTGGTGCTGCAAGGTTTGATGCATGCATCAAGGAAATACTAATTTCTCATGCTCCTTTACCACACTTGTAGTCCTGTACTGTGTATCAAAATACTGAACATGTAAAATTCCATTCATTTACTGATAACTGTGTGACAGACATATTTAAACACTATAGAGAAATAGCATCTTAAATATAATAAACCACACATTCAGTTTTTTTAATGTGTTTGGATTTCCTTTCCCAGGGCTGTTCAGAGGGGCTTGCGGGCAGCTGAGTGCTGACAGATCTCTTACTGGGTAGAGCCCTTCTAAGAGCTTAGGTTTGCTGGTAAGAGGAGTGCCAGGGGCACAGGTGCCCTGCCCTGGTACTCAGCAATGAGACCAAAAAATAGACACCCACAGCAGTCATTACTGGTTAGGTTTTGCTGTAGGGGGAAGAGCTGGGACAGGAGGATGCTTGCTGCCATGAGCTAGCAGGGGTACCCCATGCCTGATGCCACTTGGCTCTGCTCCATAACTGTGGAGAGGATTCAAGGTGATAATGTCTGTTGTCACTTGTAGGGCTGTGTCACATCCCTTCTCTGCCAGTGCTGCTCTAGGCTGGTTCCTGGGAATACCTGATCCACATACCTCCTTTCTCCTTTGCTTTGACTTTGAAGGAAATTGAAACAAGACAGATGTTGAAGGAGCTGACATTGCTAAACAGGTAGCAGCTTTTAGCTGGGAGGAGAAAATCTAATTTTTATCATCTTGTTCTAATGGACAGAGCCTGAGATGTGTTCCCCTAGTCTGAGGCTTAATGCCAGCCCTCATTCTCAAAGGAAACCCCTAGGTCTGACTGCACACATTTAACTTGTGGAACACTGAAGTCCATACAGTGCACGTGATTTGGAACCATCACCTCCTTGGTCAAGTGAGTCAAGTCTCTGCTACTCCAGTGAGTAACAGTCTCCTAATCCTGGCAGGCCCCTTCAGGTGTCAATGAGGGCAGAGTCCTGAGGCAGTGGAACAGACACTTGTGTGCTGGTATCTGGATAGTGCCTGATTTGGTTTGGACAGCTTTTATAGAAGACATATGTTATGGAGCATTAGTGTTAGTGTACCTAGATGATGTAAAAGAGAAATTATTGTTTAGAATGCCTTTGAGGCTGAACCCACTAATGATACTATTGTGAAGCCTTCCTTTGGGCTTACACATTTCCCTCTCTCTATGAAAGTTGTGTCTCTTTTCTCCTTGAGGATTGCAGCTGCTGAAGGGAAGAGGGAAGGGCTGGAAAGCCATGTACACAAATGAGTAGCCAGGGTCTCCTAAGTAAAATTGATCTTGCACAACAGCAACTTGCATCCCTGCAGCATCCATCTAAGATAAAGTAGTAAACTGAAATTAATCATGTTAACATAGATAATAAAGCTCTTGTGACCAGACAAAAATTTATTTTTCTATCTGCTTAATTCTGTTTAATTTAGTAAAGTACAAAACTTGAATACTTTTTAATTCCTCCAAAATATTAGGATGGAAATTCTAATAACTGCACAAATCTACGGGAAACATCCTATTCTTGCAACTTAAAAATTGTCTCTTGTGGTTGTCTGGTAGCACAGAAATATTTTCCTGTAAGCTTTCAGCAGGGCTTCTTGCCATGATAAACTTTATGTTCTTACATGTACTACAAAGGGTATTTCCTTTGGATTTAAAAGAACTTTTCTTAAGACCTAATTCCTTCAACATGAACTTTAGTGATGTTTTAATGTGGTGGTTCATAAACTAAACTAAAGACCACCACTGCTGTTTTGCTTTGACATTAATCTGATGCTCTGTTTGTTTGGATTTTTAATCAAATTGAACAAATTTATGTAATTCTTTTATTTTCTCCTAAAATAACATGAAATTTATACCAAAGGAATAGTTAAGCTCTGAAAAATTATATTGTGTTCAGAGAAGTTTGCTTCTGAAATGTAATTAGTGATTGAAAATGGTGGGAGAGAAAATTTAACTCTTGGTTTCACTAAACAGTGGTGATTAGTGTGTAAGGAAACATCAATTTTTGGACTGCATTTCTTACTGTGACAGTAAATACTAGTTATTTAGTTCTGTCCTACCTACTTCTCTTCAGCCTTTGGTTCCACATTCTTGCATGGTATTGCTGTTTTATTTTACTGCATTAGCAGAAGTAACTGTGCTGAGACATATTTGTGGTGCCTTCTGTGCATGGCATGGGGTACTTTTCCCATTGAAAGATGCCTTATCAACACAAAAGCTCTAATGCAAAGCTAAAGCCTTGTAAATCCCTCTGAGCAACATGAGCTCTGCAGGAGCAACAGGTATCTTAAGGAAACTTGTAATTTGCCTCAGGTAGTCTTCAGGGTGAATGTTAGCTTAGGGCAGAGAGATGGAACCCTTCTGCCTTCCAATCCTGTCAGACCATTTTGAAAAGATGAAATAACACTTGTTTCTCTTACATGTTGCCTTTTCTTGATATTTCTCTGGCTTCAGCAAGAGCTCCATTGAGGAGAGCAAGCACTGAATTTTTCTGTCAAACAAACACTATTTTTGAGGATTTGGGTAATTACTATTTGCACTTGGTGATGTAAATTTGAGGCATGTTCAATGGGTTAGAGGCAGTTCAGTTGAGCAACTGCCACAATGACAAAAGCCGTGGTGTCCTGCACACCCAGCAAAGTCCTTTTGCGCTGGGAAAAATCCTTCACATGTAGTTATGCAACCAGAACAACCGTGCTACAGGAAACTGTTACTTTTTTTAACCCCTTTTCCACAGTCACATATCCTTAATAGATAAGCACTGAAAGCAGGTCAAGTAACCTGACCAACAGAATGGTTGTGATGGCAAAATTATAGCAAAAGTCCCCATCCTGTTCTGACAGTACCAGAGTACTTAATGACTTATGATTATGTTCAGTCCTGGTCAGCTAACAGCTTGATTAGAGACTTTCTACTTGCTGTTTCACTCTTCTCCATGTCCAGCCTTTAGCCTCTTTATGGGGTTAGGTACAATATTCAACAGTTTCTGCACTTTTTTGAATGTTGGTTCTGGTTTGGTAACAGCAGATCAGTTTGCATTGTGTTATAAAGCAATTTCATCTTCAGACAAACAAGAAAATGAAAAGATTTATTTGTCAGGTCTGTGCCATCTTGTGAAGGTTTTTCCAGAGTTCACATGGATTCAGTGTGAGTAATAACCATGTATAATTAGGCCAATCTTGCTGTGTCCCTGGAGATTGCTCCACAGCAGTCCTGCCATGATCCCTTGCTTCTCAGTACTTTATATGCAAACAGCTGAATGTGTGAAGATTTTAAGACTTTACAAGTGAAAATACACACGCATGGCAGGTTTCTGAAGTCCCGTTTCCATTGCATTTGGTTTCTTCCTACACATCAGTCTGTCAGGTACAACAGGTGAAATAGCTCTCTAATTCCTGCACACAGCCAGGAAGCAAAAACCTTTTCAGGAAAGCTGAAGGAGGTTCCCTCTGAAGGTGTTGCTAGTTGCAGGAGAGAACAGGAACTTGGGCAGTGTCCATCTGGGACAGTGAGGACAGAGTGCAGGACTTGACTGAAAGAAAAAAATTTGTAGTGGCAGGAACTGATGTTCCAGGAATCCTTCCCTTCAGTTCATATCCACATCAAACATCTTTGACTACCTTTAAATTTGTATGACACTTCTGTGCAGATTACCTTGGCTCCTTTCTGCAGGAGACAGAGGAGATACCACTTGCAGTGCAATTGAGAAAATTCCTCCTTTATTTTTTTTTTTTTTAGAAAACCTTCAAGCCCCTACCAACAAAGGGGCAAATTCACTTGTTCTGCCTTGAGAGAGAGGGATACAGCTGGGCTTTCCCAGGGCAGGGGAGGGTGTGGGTGTTGCAGAGCTGCCACTTTCTCTCTGCTCCAGTACGGTGCTCTTCCAGTGAGTTTGGCACTTAGGGCAGCCAGGTTTATTCTGCTGGTTTGGCACAGAGAGACAAATGAAACTTCACAACACATCTGGGAGGCTGCTGTTACCACAGGCATGGATGAAAATGTGGCAGGGAGAGATTGGATAGTCTGTTTAAGGGCATGCATATAGTATGGGCTGTAGAGCTGGTCACAGTGCTCCTGTGCACAGCTTAGTATGTGACATTTTGAAATAGTTTCTGGTAGTGCTATCACCGACGGGAGAGCACAAGGTAAATTTTGTAAAGCAAAATCTTTAGAATCATGGCTGAAATAAAACTTGAATATAGGGCAAGAGAAGCAAAACTCCCTTCCTTTGGGGGCAATAAATAATGCTGAATTGGTTTTCTGTCAATCTCTTGCATCAAAATGCTTTTGGAGGCCTCGTTCCCTACCGGAGTCCTTCTGTATCCCAGAGAGATGCCACAGTACTTGTCTGTCCATCCTGTATGTGATCCTAGTTTTTGAACTAGTTTCAATTTCCTTTACTGCAGTCTCAGACCACTATTGCACTTGACCTAAGAGACATGGTATAGTCATGAAAATATAAGTATAGCCTGACCAGGATAGACATGCCAGTAAATTATTAATACCATGTTAAATGTACGTCTTCCAAATGAGGGAAATATGTTTGAAATGTTAAAGTTCAGCCCTTGTTCAAGGGAGGAGAAAAAAAGATTTTTTTAAACATTGTGGAAAAATACCTAATCTCGTTTCTTTGCACTTGTTGTGTAAATACAAGATAAGAGCAGTATTCCCAAGGTTACTGCAAACAGCCTGTCACTACAGAGTACAAACTAACATTTACTAAAATGTATGTTGACATAAAAAGCAGCATTGCTTTAACAGTCAGCTGTGGTAAAAAAACCCACAGGTTTCTTTCCCTTTACAAGTGAAAAGTTTGGGATGTAATTTATCCAGACCTGCCCTCACAAAGGAAAATCCCTGCCCTGCTTACAGCATCCATGGTATGTGCACAGTTGTTGTGGAGCCTCACCTTACTGCGTTACCTTATCTGTTGTTTCCTAAACATGGTAGGGAAAGGCAGATGGAGGTCACCCAGGTTTCCTCTGTGAGTTTCACCATGGAGGCATCAGCAGGCAAAGAAGTTAGTAACTCTGGATTAGCACAGCTGTAACTGATTGACTCTTAAACTGGAATTTACTAGAAAAGAGGTGGGATTATTTGACATCATAAACTGTCAACGGAAAAGGATTCAATCCTTTTCAGGGGATATTTTCATCATTTTTTTTCTTGGCTGTGCACAGCAAACAGGGAATTATTCCTTCTTTTCTACAGAGAGGACTGATATGTCAAAAGAGGCTGGATGAAGAGGGAACAGGAACTTTATACACCCACCAAATAAATCTCCAGCGCCAGTCCCCTCCTGGCAGCATCTCCTGGACCTTCAACCTGTTCAACCTCTTCTGTCTCCGGAAAAGGGAAACTTCTCTTATCTCCTTACACAGCAATTTTTTTTTTCTGCTGACCTCCCTGTTTTATTTCAGCTTTGATCTGTTAATCATCAGCAAATAGGTTTAGTGTTAGCCTACCAGAGCCTCTTAGCTCTGTCAAGTCTTACACACTTCTTCTGAAGAGAAGAGGATGTGGAAGATCCTGATATATCCTCTTTTTATTTTCCAGTGCAGTTAAAACCCAGGGCCAGTTTTGCAGATAAAAACCTCCTTCAGAATATTTAATCTGGTGGCTTTTACCCAGGTACGTGTCTTTGTCTGAAGGCATTTAATGTCCCTGAAGGTAGAATGGTAAAGCTCTGATGAATCATCAGAACTTCTCCACACAGGATATGACCGGCTAGACCATTACTAACAGAGAAAATTAGCTATTCGTAATGTCAGTATTTTCTTTTCTGGGACTAGAAAGTTCAGACCCAGTCCAGATGAGCCAGAGTTCAGGTTCTGTCTCAGCTTTGACTGTGAGCTCTGCTCATTGGCCCATTTTCACCCAACAACATCTCTAGGACATTGCTGATGGCTGCAGTTCCACCTGCTCTCTGCTGGATGCACATTGTCGTTTGTACTTGCAGTCTTTTCCATGTTTCTAGTTGGCTTTTGGGATGTGTTTTGGGTGCATGAACATGGTGTTCTGGGTTGACTGACAGTAACTACATCCTCCTCTTCCTCCTCTATTGTAGAAGCACATGAACAATTGTCCCTGCTTCCCCATGGCCACAGGCCCCTTGCTGTACTCAGGTGTACACCTCTGCAGAGTCTAGAGAGAAAGACAGTAGGAAGCAGGTCACAGATGATGTGTTATCTTCTCCTGGGCTGTATCTCATCTGTGTGGGCTGCAGCTGGGGTAGATGGGAACAGTCTTTTCCCATGTGATAAACATTGAATCCCAAAATATTCTTTGCCAGGAAAAAAAAAAACAAACTAAGATTCTTACTGGTAACACCAGAATAAACACTGATGTTTGAGGATCTAACAACTGGCATTTTTATGATGATCTCTTTAAGGCAGTAGAGAAAAAAGAAATTTGCAGAAAAATAATTCTTTTTGTTTCTCTTCTTTGTTTAAGAAAAAAGCCATGCAGCATGCTCAGCTGGGCTTGTAGACCTCCACATTGAACTAAGAGTTCAATGGCTTTCACCTTCTGTGCCTCATCATCTAATTCTAGCCTTTCTCAAAAGGTTTCCATATGCATTCATGAGACCTTGGAGCCCTCCTGTGGTCAAAATCATGAGCTGTTCTTCCAGTTGTAACCCAAATTCTGATGCAGTCAATTCCATTCTAAACTTTATCCTTGGAGTATTAATTGAGAAAACTTCAACCAGTTAAGGAAGAAAAAAGAAAAAAGAAAAAAAGTTTAGATAGTTTTCTCAGCTTTTGCACGGGTCAGTCTCATTACATCTCACTCCCCTTGACCACTGTCTGATGCTGTCCACATCTCTTTTCCAAGGTTGAGGTATTGCCTGACAATCTGCCCATTACTTCCTCTTTCTTCCCTCCATATTCCTTCTCCCTGTTTGCTGTCCTTTGTGGGCTTCTCTCTTTCTTCTCTGATCTAGTCAGGCTCTTATCATCAGTCTGTCTCAGAACCCTCAGCTGTGCATTAAATAAGGTCATCAACACAAATTTCAAGTTTACTGTCTTCCTCTCTGGAGAAGTATGTGATTCTGAGGCCTTTGGTGTGCTCATTTTTAATGTTGTGCTGAAGTTGTAGAAAAGATTTTACATTTCCTTCATTTTGTGGCCTTTGTAGTGCCCCTCAGGAAAATTCTGTTTCCACATGGGCAATTGATTCCCTTTCAACAGTGTTTCATTGTGCATGAGAAGCAAAAGTGTCAGCAATCTTGAGCAGATTTATGAGGGAGTAGGAAAGGGTGAGGTAAAAATGAGGAAGAGAAGGCAGAGAAACAGCCCCTTTGCTTTTGCCTGTAGTGGGGCAAGCGCTGAGTGTTTCTTTCCTGCTGTATAACTAAAGAGAGAGCACCCCCAGCTGTGCTATCTCACACCTTCACCATGGCTGCATGGAAGATCCCAGCATGGTCCATTGGAGATGCTGGATTTGCTACCCAGAGTGACTGACAGAGGGCTGAGAGCCTCAGCTCTTCCCTCTCTGCCCGGGAATTTGTAAAGGCAGTTGGATATTCATGAGGGTAAATACTTCAAGGCTTGTCATTTGTAAAATAACACAGCACATACCACAAGGGCTTGAAAAGGATTTGAAGTTTCTAGGCTGCACCACTGTTACGACATTTGAAGATACAGAGGTTCATGGAAAATCCCACCCAAAATTTCAGCATCAAGTATGCACTGTGTAATTCTCCCAAGGGATGGGGCTTTTTGAGCTTTGTTTTTATCATAAGCATTACCTGACAGAAAAAGAAGTATCCCAAACTCCATAGTCTTAGAGGTTGCATTTCTGAATTTCACTCAAAAGAGTGTACAAATACTTTCAGTAGTGAGTTTTTGAGATCACAGCAGGTCTAAAAAACCCCTAGTAAGAACTGCAACAAGCAGTTTGGGTTAAGCTGTTAGCCTCTCTGCTCTAAGGGAAAGCTAAATCCAGAACTGTAATGATAAAAAATGGCAAGTCTTAATGTGTTCATGGTCAGATTATATCTTCTTATCCTTCTTATCCCTTTTGTGTCAACATCATTCTTATTCTAACAAGCTCGCCTTCCTCACTGGTATTTAAATAATCCACCCACTCCCACTCTTTCCAAAATATTTTTTTAGTTGGTTGGGTTTTTGTGTGGGTTTTTATTATTATTATTTTTGAGTTGTTTTGGTTTTTTTCTTTAACCTGCAAGCACATCTCTTCTGAATAAGAAAAGAAGCTGTTGCAACTGATTCCTGAAAAAGAGGCTCAATTAATATTTGTATTTATCTTATGGATCTAGATTTGTGGGAGCACATGCCTACATTTATGCCCTGAGTTAATTCTAGTTTCATAATATGGATGCCATAGAGAGGACTGTATTTTCCACTCACATAATTAAATGTACACTAGCAAATAAAGCTTGCACAAAGATAATAATTCTTCAGCAGTCCATCGCCACATAATTTAGTGTTAGTTTTTGCCCAAGAATATAGTCTTGTGGGACTTCCTAGAGTGGTTCAACAAGCCACCACCTCCAGCCCAACGTTAAATTTCTTGGTGTGGCAGAGGCAGACCATGTGATATTCCTGGGCTTTGGACACAGGCTCTCAGCAGCACTGGACTGGCTGAAGAAGATATTGTCTCCTCTCCTGGCAAGGATTATTGTTTCCTCAGTGCCTGCAGAACTGCTTCCCTCTAATCCACTCCAGGAAGAGGAGGAACAGTTTATTTCACTAAAGGGTTAAAAAGCTAGAGTTCTACTCCTGTGGCTCATTTTACTTGGAAATGGGTTAGGAAGTAACAGAGAACATGCCTAGTTAGAAAGCAAAAAAGAGTGGCAATTAGTGACTGAGATGATCTGGTGGGAATTAAAGATATTTTAAGACAGATGGAATTAGTTGAGGTGATCCTTCACAGCCCTTATCTGTTTAAGTCACAAAGAAGCCTGATTGTTTTAGATCACCTTTACTAATGTTTCCAACGAATTCAGTTTCCCATATTGGTGCAGGCTTGCCCTGTGGTGCTATGAGGCAGCTGAGTCTGTTAAACAATGCATTGCCACCCAAAAGTGCATCTTTCCACTTAGGCACGTGTGTCTTCTCAGCTCAGCCTATCCCGGCTCCTCCTCCTGGGGCTGCTCCCAAAAGTGGTGACTGGGGGCTCAGTTGAGGGGCTCTCAGGTGTTAACAAAGTGAACCCCTACTGATGTTCATGAAAAGTAGAAATGAGGGTGTCTGTAGAGGATTTCCCTACAGATATGTGTTACCAGTTGCAGTGGGCCAGAGCTAAGAAACTTTCTGTTTTGCTGTGCTTTCTTCTAACTAGATCTGTTCCTGCTCATTGCAGAGGGATGATCTCGGAAGTTCCCTTCTAACCCAAACTATTCAATGATTCTATGATTCTAACTCTCTCTTGCTTAAGAGAGCTTCAGTCCAAAGCATGAGGACTTTGCATGTGTTGAAATAATCATTTTAAAGCAGTGGCCTGAATACCTAATTGCTCAATTAGCCACATGACTTGATTTTTAATGGTGCTGACTGTTTCTCTGGACTCCAATAAAATTCCTTACTTTCTTGTAGGCCTGAAAATAACATCCTGGCACTGCACACCTCTGTTCAGCAGAACATTTCAGCAGCTCCCTAGGTCCAGATATTTGTTTAATGCAACTGCTGGGAATGCTCTATGTGTGAAAAATACACTCTTCTCAGGAGTGACACATATTTCTGACCCAATGATGTGATTGCATCATTTGTGTGATCTCCTACCTTCAACAACCTTTGTCTCCATGGACTTATTTCAACTTATATAATCATTGGGTAAAAATCTGGGCCCAACAGGTGCAATAAATAGAAGTGATGGTCTGCCCAGTGTTCTCTTTTGGAGGGGACCTGCAGAGATGCATCAACAGATCTGCTAGTCAGGAGAAAGCAGAAGATGCAAATGGTGGGTGTATATTTTGATATCTCTACACTTTTGTAAGTCCTATATATGCCACTTTTGTGAAAGGAAACAATCAGCCTTGACGAGATGTGGGACTGATAGAAATGCAGTTTCTGTACCTTCCATCACACCAGATGCTATTAATGGAAAACCCTTGTTAGGTGATCTTATTCTTGCCTTTGCAAACGTCCCCTGCTCTCACTTCACTTTAAGTGAGCCGAGAGCTGGTTTAACCACTTCACTGGCAGCTTGTTCCCCTTTCCCAAAGGCCTCCTTCTTGGAACTGTTGTTTCTGCATCAAACATTTTCTTTGCTGCTTCACACCTTGCTTCCAACTGAGGAGCCTTTCACTGAATCCTCACAAGCCCATTTTAGGCAGTGCCATTTTTTCTGTTCACTTTTTTTTGCTTTTTTAGTGGGTATATTTTCAAGGCTGAAAGAACAGAAGCCATTTTTGCAGCACTTCACTGCGTCAGTGTATGCAGGATATCTTCTTCAAAATGTTTTTAACATTTGAATGAAAAAGCTCCTGCTATTATCTGATTCTGTGTTTTCTTTGATGCCCTCTATTTGCAATGTAAAACATGGTATTTCCCTCTGAAAGGTGCTTAATCTCTTCCTGCCTTTCATCCTGGTCTTATGCTGAATCATCTCTAGATCATGACTTTCCACTGTGAATTATTTTTTGTCCTTTCTATCTAGGTAGAACATTGTCAAGCCATTTATGAACAAATTTATTGAGGGGAAAAGATTGGTTTTACACTGAGTCCTACTTGCGGTTTAAACTTGGCATTGTCCTGGTTACCCAAGCTGTACAAATTACTACATTTATAAGTGTAAAACAGTCCCAAGAAGTTCCTTTCAAACCAAAAGGAATTTCAGTGCTCCAGACCTTTCTAGGAAAGATGAGTATTTAATGTCACATAGTATAATTTTTTTGCAAGGATAGATGATCTCTGACTGCGACAGCAAACCAAATTGAATCATATTAAGTAACAGTTTGTTCTTTCTGGCCTGGCCAGTTATTCAAAACTCTAGAGTCTTGAAGGCTGGTTGAATCAAGAGGAAGAACCAGTAATGTTATTCATCTGATACTTCTAATTTCCAGGAAAGTCTCCTGGAATGAGCCTGGCATTTGAGAAGACGGGTGCAGTGAGAGACAGACTGGCTGTGGCACACCCTGTGACTCTTGGATGAACACGCTGAAGCCACCAATGCAGCACCCTGCTACATCCCATGTCATGGAATGACCACGGCACATCTGCCACCTGCTGGGACCTGAGCTGCCCCAGAGCTTCTGAAAGCCAGAACTGAGGGGCAGCACAGAACAAGTCTGTAGTATGGAATCTGCCTGGACAAATTTCTCAGCTGAAAATAGAGGAGGAAACATGACCTAAAGTAGCTCTAATTATAGTGAAATTAAGAAGTGTTATTCTAGATAAAGCCAGATGCTAGGAAAGGAGAAAACCCTTCTCATAATCTCAACTCTTCCCTAAATCTTTTTAATAGACACGTAACCCTTCACAGAACTACTCCTTGGCAAAATACCGGGGTATTGCACAATGGATATGTTGTACCAACAGCCTTGGCTTTAAACATATTCCAGTAATTGGAATGTGGGTTCAATCAGTCATATAAAATTTGTGTGTGAATGTAATTCACCAGGATATTTAAATATGTGTTTAGCTCACATCTCTGTATTTAAATCCCTTTGATTTTTGAGGGCAGTTGATCATGTGTTTAAAGCTGCAAAGTATTTTTCAACATTGGGTTTCCCTTTGGGGGAGAAGTACTGGGGTATAGGAAAAAGTATTTACAAACTGTGAATCCTTTCATATCTTTTGGGTTGCCTGCTGTGTCCTACCACAGCCTCAGAGAGGTCCCAGAGCTGACTGAAGTCTAAGATAATTCCTGTTACTCTGGTAATAGGAGGCTTTGTATTAAAATCTGTTTGATCTCTTACACCATGGATTATAAGTCTGAACTCTTCTACATAGTGATACCAGCTGTGACTACAAACCACATGTTCCCTTTGGAAAGAAATCACTGTTTCCCATTTTCCAAGCCTGTCTAACCATGTCCTTGGCAAATCACTTAATCATTACTCCAGTCCCTAACCTGTGCTAAAAATAATGTAGATTGATTTTTCAGGAATGGTAATGTATCGTTGAAAATAACCTTGATCTTTGTACATAAGTATTATGTCTGTCATCTGTGAATTATATGTATAAAGGTACTTGCTCATTGCATTTCTGAATAACTTCTGCTTGCTGGAATAGTAATTCTTTGCTCCATTAACTTAAGTTAATTTCAAAATGCATGAGTTTAGAGGGTTTCTTGTTTGTTTGTTTTGTTCTTTAAGTATGCTCACCTGCAATAAATTCTTATACTTACTGATTATCCAAAATAGCATATACAAGGAAATGAGAAAACAAAGATGCATCTCTAGGAGTGCCTGCAAAGTAGAAGTGATTAAAGTTCACTGAACTTAGCAGTTCATGATCTACTGGGTAGGGAGCTTTCAGTGAGAAACAAACAAAGCAAGCAATCTTTGTCTCTTGATGGGATCTTTGGTATTACAGATTATTGAACAATGTAAAATTTGACTTTTATTTTGGTTAGATAAAGTGCCTTGGTCTGAGGTCCCAGAGGCTGAAAAAAGTGTTTCTGCAAAGTAAGGAGGGAGGGTCAAAAAGGGCAAAATAGATTTTGGCATTTTAATTCCTATCTTCATATGGAACATGGATGTAGTATTTTTGCTGGCGCTGGTTTAACTCACAAGTTTCAAAGCCTGGTAAAGAACCTCTTTATCTCTTCTAAACTCACACATTTAACTGGCAAGTGCTTTACAAAAATGGTTTTACCCTGTATTTTAAGTGGTACGTTCATCTCAACTGATTTCTTATTATAAATGAAACTTTATATGTTGAACCTTTGAAGACTTTTAAGCACTTAACACTTAAAACAGTTCTTAAATAATCTTTAAATGTTGAATTAAAATGTCTCTTTTCAATGAGGTCAAAGTTAAAATACATGTGTAAAAGGTATTAAAGTTGTAAATGTTAAGTAGCATCTAGGCCAAAGATATAAATACTAAGCTGACATCTTTTCATATACCTGTTAATCTGTTTTACATATACAGCTCAGTCTATTTTTGACCTGTTGTGTTCAAATGTACCAGTAAACATAATGTGTTGGGAAAACAAGATGACCTCAGAATATGAAAAATCAGGCAGCAGCTCATGGGATTTTTTCCTTAGTGTGGAGGTCCAAATCAAGTCCCTTTTGTTTCTCACCTTAGAAGATTAATTGAGGACATTAAAATTCTTTTTTTTTCTAAACTTTTTAGTAGAGAAAGTCTTGCAGCTAAAATTTTATTAAGCAATGCAAGGTATATTTTAAAGTAATAAGTTTTCATTAGTAATATTCCTTGAAATAATTCTTAGAGTGAGAAATAACTGAATGCCTATGTAGAACTTAAACCTGGAAGAGTGTCTGAACTCTTCCAAAGAAATGCCCAACTGCTTTGTTCCCACATATCTTTGTCCTTCTCTGGGAAACACTGCAGCCACCTTGGCAGACCACAAGGCTGAGATGAGAGAGCTCACAGAAGTGACCAGTCACAAGAAGAGAAGAAAATCCCAAGAGGCCAGGGAAGCCCCTGGACTCCACCAGAATTATCACTCCTTGAGCTGCACAGTGGCTGCAAATAAAACCTTGGTGAGCTGGTTCTCCAGTCTATTTCTGTGTAGACATTTATAAACACAGGGCTGTATGCCCAGACCCTCTTGTTGGCAGGGCTTGCACGCCCCTCTGAGAAGTTTGCCTGACTGCCTCCCAAGGGTCCCCTGGGAGCTGCTGGGGTGGCAGCAGCAGGAGCAGCTCCCAGGCCAGTGGGGCAGGGAGGCAGGGAGGAGCTGGATCAAGCCAAGCTTGGGTACATGTTTGCCAATTACCTCCACAGATGCTTTACTGAAATTTGGAAAGCCCATCTTGTAGACAAAAGGAAAAAAGGACCTTGCATCCAGCCTGCATGAAATCCACAGTTCCAGGCCACTATTGGCCAAGGGCAGGGAAGGACCAGGGCAAGGGCTTCAGCCAGATACAGCCCCAAGCACAGCCTCAGCTTTGCTTTGTGGGGTCATACAATCATAGAACTATTCAGGTTGGAAAAGACCTTCAAGATCATTGTGTCAAACATAACAGCCATTTCCCACTATTTCCCCTCTGGGCTGTCCTTTAAGTGTGGCAGAAACAGGCAGCAAAAAAATTCTGTTTTGCGGAAATGCTTCTATGGCTGCATTTCTTCCTTTTCTAGTCAGCAACTATCTTAATGTCCTCTGGTTGTTAATTTTTGGTTTTTTTAATCCTGAGGAGGATGTGCCATGAAAATATTATTTTAAGGCTTCTCACAGGTGGCATTTCTTTTTTTCTTTATCTGTGAGTAATATTCATCATGAAAAAAACTTGTCTGGAGAGGGTGGAATTGCAGCAATGGGTGAAAATGCCTTGGTCTGGTTTTGAGCCTTGTCTTGAGGTATGTTGGCTGTCAGAAAAGTGGATGATATGCAGTGCTCTTGGAAGATCTGTGTTTTTTTCTGAAAATAAGTGCATCCAGATGCCAGAAGAGCTTGTGAACTCCATGGCCAGGCTTTACTGGAAGATAAATCATGACAAGAAAGTTTCAAGGAAATTTAAATTGGGGTTCAATTTAAAAAGTCTGCAAATAAATCTCACTCCTGCTCATTGTGTACTTATGGATAGGTCCTTTCCTTCAAGCCTAGGCTTAGTCCTGCCATGTTGTGCCAGCTTCTTCAGGTGCCTCCAGCCTTGCCAGTCCCCTCTTGGCATCTGGGAGAAGCAGCTGGCTGCATGTTCCACCTTCTGCTCTGTTGAAAGGCTCCTGCTTTGCCAAAGGAGGATGGATGTTCCCTTTGCTCACCACATACTCCTGCCTACAGTTTTCTCCCCCTCCCAGGATTTTCAGAGAAAATGTCCCCTGCTGTCTGCCTTCCCCACAAATGACTCTGCCTGATCCACAGCACAGCAGGGATGTTTGCCAGGACAAGGCTAACTGGTAGCATTTCTCTCTGTTGTTCAGCCAAATCCTTTCAAATGGAGGTAACATATTCACATTCAACCAGCTGTGAGCCAAGCACAGAGCATCTGTCACAGCAATTGAAAATCACTGCTCTCATGGCCTGACTTCTTGGAAATCACCATAAATGCCATTGATCAAGTTACCATAGGAGTCTGGATTTCAGAGTCACTTTAAGGATGCCTCTCGTAGGGCACCAGCACTGTTGGCAATAGACTTTCAAGGGTGGGGTATCAGGCTGCATTAGAGGCTGAATTAATGGGCAGAAAGGCTACAAAACCCAAGAGTGTCTGTGTAAGGTCCCAGATCCTGCCAGGCTGGGAAGACAGATATGAAGGGTGAAAGCCACTCCGTGCTGGCCCCATGTATGCTGTCCATCTCTGCCTGACCCACTGCTACCCAGGCACTGGCATGCAGTCCAGAGGCCTGGGTTCATTGTTCAACACATATGGCCTTGGTTAGGTCATACTTGTGTTGATTTTTGGGCTCCCGAGGTGCCCAGAGGTGCTTTGTAACTAAGTCTGTGCTGCTGTGGGTATGGTGCACAGAGGTTGGCAAATCTGTGACATGGGAGAGGGATCTCTACAGAGCATCTCCATCACCTTGCACAGCTGACAATGTGGCCTTTTCTTCCTCACATGCATGCTCTGAGACCCTGGGAGCACTCTGTGCCTGACTTGGGGTCTGTGGTTTGGACAGGACTGTGCATGCAGCCAGGAAAGGTCCAGTTTAACTTGACCGGACCTGACCTTCCCTGGCCTGCACTGTCCCCTGGACCCTGCTGCCTGCCTCAGAGGCACTGCAGTGTTCCTTCGGGTCAGCATTTCTTAACATGTTTAACATACAACAAACTGAATTTCTATTGTTGCATTACTTTCCCCCCATTCTTCAGTTCTAAATCAAAATCTCCTTATGGAGATTTAAGAACACAGTGAAAATATTATGACCTTTATCAAAACCAAAACTTCCTAGAACTATGGTTCTATGAGTTTTCAATTTTTACCATCTAACAGTGAATTATTACAAGTCTTAGGAGGCCTTTTTCCTCTGATATGCTTGGGAAAAAAAAAAGATCCTCCCCGCTATCATTTCAATGGCCACCCCCCATTTTGTATTCCATTGTTTCCTTTCATCTGCCTTTGCTGGTATCTGAGACACAGTTGTTATCAGCAGTTCCTTCCTTATTAATGATGATATATGTGGGGTTTGTTTGTTTAATATTTTGTTGCTGGGTGAACTGTGAAGAGGGATTGTTTGTGGAGTTTTTTAAAAAAGCTGATTTAATTTCCTCTCTAAGCCAGCTTGTGCTTTTGTTTTGCTTTGCTTTTGTTTTTAACTCCACTTGACCTCTTTTGTGCAATGTGAGAATGTTCCTTTTGGGGCACTTAGTAAATTGTGTTTAAATAGTTCCCAATTATCACTCACATTTTTTCTGTTTAAATTCTTTCTCTGCAATAATTTGGGTCATAATTGTTTTCAGCTTTGTGCAATGTGGCTTCTTGAAAGCACTAAGTACATAGAATTACTGGTGTGGATTTCATTCTGTCTGCATGCAATTAAAGCAAACCAGCTTCTCCAATTCCTTCCTTTGTAGCTGTCAAGACAACCCCAGTGCTGGTACTGCCTCCAGCTGGGTCTGTATTTCCTATGTCAGAGTTTCTGCAGGTGTTGTTACACGTCTGTTCCTGTAGGAACTGTGCCCTCTCTAGTCCTCCATGTTGCATCTTCCTTCTTGTCTGTGGGGATTCCCTTTCTTGCTTCTCTAGCTGAAGGTGCTTCTTGATGCTCTCTGCCATAATCAAGTGGCCTGCCTTTTTTCCATTACTAGTAAAGAGTACTGACTGAAGAGTGGAAGGTCTGTGTTAAAAGCCAAATTAATATTTGTCCTGGTTTAGGGCAAATTTGGGAGGAAATTTCCAAAGGGGTCCCTCTAGAAAGCAGATTCAAGCAGCTCCTCCCCCTACTGGTTCGGGAAAAGATTTCCTTGGAGAAAATTAGAAAAAAAACTGTTTATTTAACAAGCAAAGTATTCACAAGCATAAAAAATTGAATAACATTAAACAATAAAACCTCTTGCTGTTCTGAGAGATGGCAAATTCAGAAAGTCCTTTTCGTGGGCTGCAGCTCGGCTCTCTCAGTCTCTCACCCGTCCCTCCTGTGCTGGAAAATGCCGCGCTCCAGGCCCCGGTGGGCCACGGGTGTGAGCTCCCGGAGGTTTTCTGGGTTTTTAGTCCTGAGCAGGGCCCATCAGTTCTGAGAAAAAGAAAAGCTCCAGTCTGGGGAACTTCTCTGCCTCAGCTAGCTAAAAAACAAACTAACTAAAAAGCAAAGGAGAGCTCTCTCCTGCTGTCTGTCCGTGCTGCAGACAGCACAGTCCATGAGAGAGAATGCAGGGGAGCAAGTGCAGCTCCTGCAAACAAACTCCGTGCTCCTTCTCCCCCTCTTTGCTCTCGGAACCAGTCTCAAAGGTGCAGAACTTAACATCCAGCATAAACAGAGCAGAAAACTGGGGATACAAACATCATAAAGTCAATGTTTCTCCTTGTCTAATTGTGGACAAGTAGGAGAAAAATTGTGAAACTGTGACTTGTTGCTTTTCATAAGAGAGCCCCAGCTTTGCACAGCCTTTTGGTGCAGGAGAGCGGGGCCTGCCATGAGACCAAAGTGATTATTGTCATTGTGCTTTAATGCATTAACCTGGTTTGATTTTGATTTTCTTCCTACCCCTTTTTGATCATCTATCACAAAGAAGAACCACAGGAATTGTGGTCTGGAAGGACAGACCCAACAGGAGGCAGGAAAGGGGTCAGTATGGGATCCTGTCCCTGTGAATTGGTGGTGGAGACAACTGTAGACATTGAGAAGACCCACGTTCAGTTCACTCTTCCATTTGAGGAGGTCTGCTACTCCCCTGTGCCTCTCTCCAGGCACCTTCAACAGCTCTCATGGTATGAACAGACCAGTCTGGAATGTCTCCTGTGCTCCCAATGATGCTGGTACCCTCTGCAGGAATCCTACAGGATTCCTACAGGATTCCTGCAGTGAGAGGAAGCAATAAGCATTCCACATTCTGTACTTCCTGCAAGCAGGACCTGAGGTATCATGAGTGAAACAGACCCATTTGTGTTATTTCAGACCCATAAACTCCCAGGTTCCAAAATAAATCTGTGAAAAAGATTTTTAAAGAAATGCTCAAATGCTTGTTCACACACATAGCCCTGTCAAGAACATCAGAGCTGGCTCTCTCCTCGCAGAGAGCTGCAGGAGGACACAGAGCCATTGGCTCCCTGGAAGCTGAGCTGCCTTGCCTTCAGCACCCTGCTGGCTGTGCCAGCCCAGCTGCGGGGGCTGGAGTGTGGTGAGGAACACACTCCTGTGCTGTGCCACGTGTGTAAGGAAGCTCAGAGTCTGCCCCAGCAGCTTCCTGCAGGCTGGCCCCAGCATGGGAGGGGGCTGTGAATGCCTCTGAGCATCGCTGGGTTCACACATGCTTTGAAGCACTGGAAGCAAAAGAAGAGAATTTTTTTTCCTTTCTCCTGGAGGGACTGTTTAATCATATGTCACATTCATTTCTCAGACATGGAGAATGAGCAGTGTTGGAACAGCACATTGTGGGGCGTGCCATGGGCAAGTATTAGCATCAGCTTAGCGTTTGTGTAAACCAAGTATATCTACATGATCTTCCTTGAATAAAACACATACATGGCTCTTCTATTTCACGAAGCCATGTGCTACTGATATATTTTTCTTACCAGAGTACAGCTTTGCTCAGCTCTATTTTTTTCCCAATAAAAGGTCAAAGATAAGAATAAGAAAAATTTCTGCTACAACACAGCAAATTTGCTTTGGTTTATTGGCTCAAATCCATTCTTGAAATAACTCAGTCTTTTCCCTTCACTAATGTTGCACAAGAGATACATTTGTCTCCACAGGCTTGGCCTGGGAATACTGCTGCTGTTTCCATGTGACAGTTTTTTAGGAGCGGTATGCAACGTCTTCCTCTCTGCAATCTCTTTTCCAGAGTTCTTAATCTTCTTCTCCTTTGCTCCCTCCCTCTCTGTGTTTGCCTAAGTGAGCTGTCTTTTGCAGCACTGGGATGGAGGTGTAGGGTCAAGAGAACAGAACATGTAATCATCACTCCTTGCCTTGGTTTTTGGCCCTGCCACTGATTTTCTGTGCAATTTAGAGCAACTGACCCAACCTTTCTGTATCCAAACAATAATGAGCCATTTGCTTCCCAAGCAGCTGCAAATGCTGTCCAAAGAGCCTTACCTAGTCCAAACTGGAAAGTGCCAAAGATGAATTTCACATACAATTTCTTCTGAGCTTTTAAATGCATTTGCAAGGGTTCACCTTAGGGATGGTCAAGAAGCCCCAAAGAGGGCCTTACTCCTTCTGGCAGCTAGAATCCTCTTTCTCTCCTCTCTGATTTTTGCATGATCTAAGCCTGTTGCTGCCTTGGGGACTTTCCTGGCATTTATTTACCTGTCCACTAGAGAGTAAGGACAGAATGAGAGTTTTCCTTTGCAAAGGCACTATGGAAACCTCAAGTGTGTTAATACTAAAGAATATGTCCCTTACAATGTGCCTACACTGCTTCATGGGGTCATGGCTACACTATTTGTACTGAGTAAACTTGTTTAGAGACAGCTTGGGCTTCTCTACCTTGTGGTATCCACCTACACCCTGAACAAAAATGTTGGCTTTTAAGGTGCTCTGGGCTTCTGAGCATGGCTCTGTGCAGTGCTGTGTAGTCCTCAGCAAGGTCATCTATAGATAGTTAAGGCATTTCTGCACAGCACCTCACTGTGTCCTGTAGATAAACCCTCTGTGTATGTGAGTACGTGTGTGTACATGTATTACAGCAGGTCAAACAAGTATCTGCTATTCAGTGTGTAATTAGAGTTTGGATGAACCTGAAAACATAAACCAAGAATTCAAGGATGCCCAAAACATATAAGAAAACTGTATTTGGGCAAGACTCTGACTAGTCATTTGTGGCTAGAGATCTCTGGTTTGCACTGCTCCACCTCCTGTAAGTGAGGAGGAGAGCTAGGACTTAAAATACAGACTCACAAGACCCAGAGACTTTAAAAAAACAGCTTGACCCATAACTAGTTAAACAATGAAGCAAACAAGAAGGGGAGCAATTAAACTTTTTTATGAGTAGCAGGAGAACCATTGATTGTGAAATTTACTGGTAGCCAAGTTTTCCTCCCTTCCCTACCACTTATAATTATGCCTTAATTGTAGCTACTGGCTGTGGCACAAAGCTCATACATATAAACAAGTCCCAAGATATGCTGCAAAAATTCACTGTATGGGAGACATTAGCAAGAAGACAATCAGGAACTGGAATAGTGTTCCCACATGGAAAGCTGTGGGTGGTATAAAGAGCTCTGTAACCATATGGTTAGTTATGCATAATATCTTTGTAATGACATTAGTACCCTTCCATTGCTTTTTCTGGCACATGCCTGGTCTTGAGTCAGTTGGACTGATAATTACAAAATTGTGGTTTGCAGACCACTGGTGGTCCACAATCTTATGGTAAGTGGTCCACAGATGGGCTGCAGAACCAAGCTGAACAGCTTTCAGTTGTGTTTTCAATTAAAAGTTTGATGATACAGGGTACATGGTGGTCCACAAGTGGGTCTTAGCATTAATGGTGGTCCCATTACTCTAAAAGTTTGAAAACACTGGCTTAAACAATTATGCAGATCAACAGTCCATTTGTGCTATGTTGTTTGAAGTTAAATATTACAGCATGTCCCTTCCTTTCATGTGTTGAGAGCTATGTTGCCTGCTCTGCTTGTCAGTTTTAAAAATAAGAGTATTATGAAGTATTACAAATGTTTCTTCATGGTCTTGTCTTCCCAGTTTATGATTTATTTAGCTCATAATTTCATATGCACTACTGTATTCACGTATCAGAAGTATTTGTCCAAAAACCTGCAGTATTTTGGGAGGGAAGAAAGAGGGATGTTTTTCATGTTTTGTTCAGTTAAGTGGGAGTGGGGCAGATGCAGGGCACAGGTCTGGTTCTCCTCCCATACCTTGGTGATTACAACAGTGTCCATCATTCAAAACCATGGCTCCCCTCAAACAGCAGCTTTGTAGGGACCAGCTCTAGACTGTTCTGAGTGTGCAAACTGCATTGTTCTTGGGAAAACTGCAGCATTCCTTGCAGGAGAGGAAGAACACAACCATGACCTTTCAGTTCAGGGCAGAGGGCATTTAGCTGGGAAGGAAGGGGTCTGGACTCTCCTCTCCACCTCTAGAGCTGTTCTCATATTTTATCCAATGCCTGGTAACATTACAGAGCAGGGACAGCAGGGATGGTTCCATCTGTCCAGAGACTTCTGACATCCTCTTGCTTTACTTATTCCCCACTGAACATGGAACAGGGTGAGTTCCCAACAGATGCTGATACTGTGCTCCCCGGACAAATGTTTCTGTTGCTAAGATAAAACACATGAGAGAGTGGCACCCCTACCCTTGTCACCTGAAGGAAGGCAGAGTTGTTACTGTGTGTGTAGAGGTGGCAGAATCTGCTGCCTGGTGGTTCCACACCAAAATTGGCACCTCTGAAATAGTTTAGGAGGTGCAAATCCCAATTTTGACATCCCAGTTAATTTTAGGTGTCAGTGAAGTCTCCAGCTGCTTCCTTTGATAAGACTGTGCACAGCCAGGACTCTCCAATGCCTAGGTCAGTAAAATAAGCCAACTTTAAATTCAAGTCCTTTGCCACTGCATTAAAACAGAAGGTTCAGAGGTCTTTAACAAGCATTGTCCTAGAAACAAGTTTGGTTTGGCACTTTTTCCCTTCCTACTGAATATACTGCTTTCTCCATTAGGAACCCTTTTGTAAACTTTTGGGCTAAACTTCATTGCCAGCCTGTGTCCATGTGCTCTTGAATGAGCTTTTCTACTTCTTTGTGTTTATAGAGAGTAATCATAGTTTTTTCTCCATGACTGTTTGCTCCAGGCTGACAGATGCTTCCAATACTGTCTCGTAAGGCAGGCACTCCTGTTGCCTGTTTCCTTCATAGCTCCTCTAGCTGTAAAATCAACCTTAGTGAAAATGGATATGTAAGAAAAAGTGCATATAAAATCCTGTTCCTCCAAACAAAAGTCCTTTGCCTGTAGTGATTAAAACCTGGAATATCAGTTTTATTTTGTACCCACAGAAATGTTTATCCTTGTGTATGCCATGTGTATGCCTGGCTGGCTCACTGTAGCAGCTGTAATACATGTCAGTCATTCTCCTCCTCTGTTGTTCTCAAATCACAATATCATGTTTTTGTCAAATACTCCTAATCCCCAAGATGTGTAGCTTTGCACCATATACCATAAAGTTTCAGCCTGTTTCTGCTCCTCCCGTGCCCAGGCAATCCAAGCCTCCCTTGGTACTGCTTTGCTCTCTCTGTAGGCTGGTCAGGACTGGTACATCTGAGGTTCTCCCTGTGCTGTGTAAGCCAGGGCCAGGCTCACTGAGCACCTGAACCTTCCTGCAACAGAAAGAGTGCCATGTCCCAGCCTTTGGGGGCAGTAAAGCAAGGCTGTATGAAAACCACTTTGTATGGACTCCCCATGTAGACCAAGATCTTGTTTTAATTTGCCCCAAAACAGAATGCTCTTTGGTTGGCCCAAACACAGTGGTTTTCTTGCTGGATCTGAATGGCTTTGCAGCTTTCAAACTCCCCGGCACTGGACAGTCTCAGCTGCTGTTTGCTAGGCACAAGTGCTATTCCAGTTACAGGAGAGCTAGGTGTTTGTGTGGAGGCTAATTCCACATTGGATCTATTATTTTTATATTTCATCATGATCTATATTGCACCAGAGCTGTAAGTACAAGCACCATTATGCTAAGCACATGTAATTAGGTTGCTTTCCAAGTGGTGATACAAGTATTTTATAAACACCTGGAAAAAGTTTATGCTGAGATTTTAACCTTTCTCTTAGTCAGAAACCATTTGCTCTAAGTCTTACAATTTCTGTTTTAGGTAAGCACCTGCTTTTTGTGTGCCATCTGATACTTCTTCACTCTATCTGAAACAGTAGAATCCAGAACTGAAACAGAAAATCTCAGAGCCAAAATTGTTCAAACTTCAAAAGTGTCTGAAACATGATCTTGTTAGGGGCAATTTACTTCTGGTGGCAATGTCATTGCAGCCTGTGAGATGCTGTGCAACTTTTTTTGGCTATGTATTACAAGTATAATTTAAGAGAACATAGATATTTTTTT